>JAJJWW010003906.1:0-380187 GCA_023531295.1 Papaver armeniacum
AAGCGTTACAATAATTAATAGCCACAATTGACCTAATTTTATGATAGCGACACGTGTCAATTTTGTCACATTTATCTTAACGGTTTTAATTGTTACTCTCTATTAACCACAATTCGGAGTATGACACGTGTCTTAAAGAGTCACATTTACAAACGCTTATATCATTCTTTGAATCCTTGCAACGTTGTTTGGCGACACGTGTCCTTTTTGTCACGGTTAAAGTAACACATATTAGTGTTGCCATGAATTTGTATGATTACTCATAGGACATGTGTCATCCTTTTGTCACGGTCTATGATGATCGTGTTATTTTTCTTCACAAATTGTGTCATAGTTATAACTTAGTGACAATTTTACTGTTACAATTTAAAAAAAATGGGTAGCCCAGATCATTTTCATGGACACAGCCTTCCAGTTCACGGGCACATGTCTGAGGTCATTATCGGGGACCTACCCTTTAGTTACGGCCGAAATACAAATAAACCTAAAACACAATTGCAATTTCTTCTTTTTCAATCTGCGAGCTATCCGCATTCTACCATTCATACATTCATTGTGACACGATCTTAATCTGCATCTAGATTCATTATGAAATCTACCCAAAAAAACAACAATTCAATCTTATTTAAGTACGCTCCCGAGACAACACAAAATCTTCTCCATTTTGCTTGGTACAAGACTATAGGTTGCGAGCATGACAAAGTCTGTCACTAGAAATACCTAAAGTGCACAGCCAAGGTCAAAACAGAAGCACCAAGTTTTCTCTTTAGCTTTTGCCAGTTTCGACATTGGCATCGATACTACTAATCATCCAACAATAAAAATTGAGCATATATATCAGCCAATGACACAATCAATAGACAAGTGCATCTTAGATGCTATTTAACTACTACTAGATGTGAAGTAACGGGACCATTACTAGATGTGAAGCTCATATCAGCTACTTCTAAAAAAGGGAATATCAGGAAAGTGAACATGAGAGAGTGAGTCTTACTTCAATGAGTAGGCACTACCGACTTTCACTTTTCCACGGTCTTGGCATCCCGAATTCCTATGGCCTTCCTCTTCATGGCATCTTGCACAAGGAACAGAGGAACAGAATTGATTACTAACTCGATTTTAGAAGGAAAACAAAACATAACAAAGATACTACTTGGCTGGTGTAACAAAAGAAAACAACTATGAACAAACTCATGTTGATCAAAAGGAAATATCAAAAGCATAATAATTCTAGAAGTTTATGATATTCTACAAGCGTTAATAGTCGAAGAGTTCAACGCAAAAACTCGATAAAAGAATTTAACGTATGAATACAATTTCTCAGAACAAGTTGACCCGCATTTCACGGGTCTTGTGAACTTTCGTAATATCACAAGCTAAAACACGGAACAGTACGTAATATCCGAAGAGACATTTGTATCTCATAAATTTAATGAAAAAAGATCAAGATGGATTAAATCCAAGGACTTGAAGAGTTCAACATCTTGTGAACTTTCGTACATGCTTTTTACTTCAGTTGCAAATGCATGAAAGACTTGCATTGATAACACGAGTGAAACAAATTGCAATCTCTATGAGCGAAACTCATTACTTGATTTTTGACATTTTCTTAACCATGTATAGCTTATCCAGAAGCCAATTGAGCTAGAATCGACACCCAAGTGCGATTAACATGATTAACAAAACTTGAGCCTCCACCCTATTTCAATACTACCAAAGCTCAAATTGCAGAAACATAGCTAGGTACAGGGGAAGAAAGGGCATCAAAACAGCTAGAATTAGGTACTTGCCTCAAGCTGAGTAGCATTGCCAATACATGACCTCAAAACCGCTACATCAGAATCACATAGATGAGGCATGAATTCATGATTAAGCAAGACTTTTGCAGCATTCAAGTTGGTGTGAGCAACAGGTGGGGAACTTGTTGAGTGTAAAGGAACAGGTTCCAGCACATTAAAGGAAAAACCACCAGAACCTAAATAAAAATACAAGGAAAGACTGCAAACAATATGCGGAAAACCAACAACAATGTATCATCATTTGGGTATTATAAATAAGAACTTGTATGTATCATCTTGTTTTAAATATTATAAAATGTAGAATTTTCTGGCCATATCAATGAACGGGCCTTGTAGCCTTCTTTGCTAAAATTTGGATATCTCGTCACTTAGTTTTTTCAGCAATGTAGTTCATCCATGATCTCCTTCTAAGTACTATGAGTGAGGCGGATACCCTTTCTACTGCTCTCATAATAATTTGACTCATGGAAGTAAGTATCTGACCTTCAAAGTCTAAGCCTGCTTATCTACATGATTTATTGAGTGGAACTATGCAAAAGAAAATGCAAGTCATCTTCCAAGTTAGAAGAGGTGTATCAGCGGCAATTTTTGACGCAATAGGTGTTCAAGTACAGACAGGAAAGGTCTGCATAACAAGGAAACATGATCTCGTAAATCCTGAAGCCGAGTACACATTTCAGCTTAAAACCTAATTCAACATAAACTCAAGAGTTTGAAAGATACAAACCTGAAACATGGTAAATGAGTTTTTGAACACCTTGGAACTCAATGTTAGCACAATTATCTGCATAGGTTTATACAAGTCAAGAGTGGGACTAGTAAACTTAAAGTAATTACTTCTAAATATGCTGCTGCATAAGAAAGCACAATAATTTTTCACATAAGCTATGAAAAGCAGTAATTATTCAGAGTTGTAAGAGTTACCCTGCTAATGGAAGAATTCAGAGAACATCTCATCCACTACCATTAAATATAATAACCACCACCAACATCATGTCCACCTTCCTCTACCTACAAGCCACCGAATCATTGACCTTGAAAGCAACAAAAGCCACAAAGCATATCAGCAGCGACTTATGCCTCAGGAACCACAATACCAGCACAAGGATTGAATCTTTAATATGCTTCACTAACCTGAATTCATCTTTTGAGCCAACGTAAATAACGTTTTGTTAACGCAAAATAAGTCGTGCATCAAGTATTCACTTATCAGTAAGTCGTCTTACTGGAGATAACATAAATGGGTAGCAAGTCTTAAAAATAAGACAACCATATTCGTATAATGAGTTGCTAATGCCACTGACATGGAAAATCAGGACATGTCTAAGTTCAAATCCATAATTTTTGGGTTGCACCAATAAACCTATTTCGATACGGAAAAAATTCATTTGATATAATCGCTTTCAAAAGATAACAATAAGAAGCAATCTAAAAATAACCAATCTCGGTTGCTCGGATGTTGTTTATCATCGTCTGCTAGATTTCATGAATGTCTCAACAAAATCAACAACGACAAAAAGAACATGAATGGTATGACTAAGCTACTTAAAACTCCTAAATGTTAAGCAAATAGTTGAATTTCAAAACTAACAACCTACCTTTAGGAATAAAGATCATTACATATAAAACTTAATCCTACCCAAAGATTCAGTGACATCAGGAATAAGAATGAAATTAATGATAAATTAAAAAAATTCATCATCACCCAGAAAAGTTTGAGAACTAAAAAAAACTACAAAGTATTTCAAGCTAAAGCTAGAAGATCAACAATAAACCCTCGAGATCAATTCGGGTTGTAAAATCGAATCTCAAGCTGATTTCTTCTCAATACGGTTCCCAACAATCACAGGCTTGGAAAACTTAAAATTGAGCTAAACCCTTTTACCGAATCCAACTCAAAAAACCGAATCTAGTCTGGGTTTTGAATGAATCTAATCAAACATAAGAAAATGAAAAAAATCTCGTTTTGATACAGATCTAATCAAAATAAAACTCGGAATAATCAAACATGGGAAAGAATAACGATTACAAGATCAAAACAAGCACGAAACAATAATTAATGGAGTGAAGAGATGGATCCGAAGGACTTACCATGGCTGCGAAACTGGAGTTTGTGGAAGCGGCAGGAAATTTTTTTTCTAGGGTTTCAATTTCTCTCGAGGAAAGATATTCTAGGGTTTGTAGAAAGAGAGTAAGAAACAAAGGGATTCAAAGGTGGTAGTTCTGAGAATGAGTCGATTGAAGTTGGAGGAACGTACGATCAAAAAAAAAAAAAAAGTGAACATTTGAGAGTTAAAGTTTTACGTGTGAGAGAGGCCGATGATAGGAGATGAGAGGAAATGAGTGAAAGGGAAGGAAAGGGAGGAAAATATCTTTTGGTGTTTTTAACAGTGCAGATTTAGATAGGGAATGTCATACGGATATCTTTGGACGATAGAGATATGATTTAATACTGTCATGCGGATCAAGGAAAGTGTGTTTTCTTTGTGCTTTCTCTATGTGCTTCCGGGTTGAATTTCGACTAGTCACATAGGTCGTGAAGTAATTTCGACTAGTCATACAGGTCATGAAGTAGCTTTAGTACACCTTTGGAAGATGCGGGTTAGCGGGATACACCATTGAAATCGATAAATATGAAGCTCATTGGGTTTTTTTGTGCTTTTTTTGTGTTTTCTTTGTGCTTTTTTGTGCTTTCTCTTTGTGTCTTTGTGCTTTCTATTTTTGCTTTCGGTTTGAATTTCAACTAGTCACATAGGTCATGAAGTAATTTCGACTAGTCATACAGGTCATGAAGTAGCTTTAGTTCACTTGGTAGACTCGGGTCATAAGATTACTAGACTAGAGATATACCAAGAAGCGGGTGGGTTCGACTTCAAAGTTAGTAGGATACATCATCGAAATCGATAAATATGAAGCTCAGTGTCAATTCGAACTTCAAATGTGGTACACCATCATATAAACTATGAACCAATGAAGCTCGGTGTCGATTCAAACTCCAAGTGTGGTATACCGTCATACAAACTATGAACCAAGAAGCTCAGGGAGGGTTGGACTTCAAACTTAGCGAGGATACATCATCGAAATCGATAAATATGAAGCTCGGTGTCGATTCGAACTTCAAATGTGGTAACCATCATACAAACTATGAATCAAGAACCTCAGGAGGCTCGGACTTCCAACTTAGCATGATACATCATCGAAATCGATGAATATGAAGTTCAGTGTCCATTCGAACTTCAAATTCGGTATAACGACTTACAAACTATGAAGCAATAAGCTCTTAGAGGGTTCTTACTTCAAACTTAGCATGATATATCATCCAAATCGATAAATATGAAGCTCAGTGTCGATTCGAGATTGAAACCTGGCCGCGGGTTGACTACTATAAGTCAGAAAGTTGGTAAGAACGATGAATCCATCCATTTTCAAGTAAGATTCCTTCGGAATATTATACGAAACCTTAAACAAACCCTATTTCTGCATATTGTATGCAAACCAGGCTTCGAGATCAAACCTGGCCGTGAGTTGACTACTCTAATTCAGAAATTCGGTAAGAACGACGAATCCATCCATTTACAGGTAAGATTCCTTCGGAATATTCTACGAAACCTTAAAGAAACACTATTTCTGCATATTATATGCAAACCAGGCTCCGTGATCGAAACCCGACCGCGAGTTGACTACTCTAAGTTAGAAACTTGGTAAGAACGACGAATCCATCCATTTACAGGTATGAAACCTTAAAAAAAAAACCTATTTCTGCATATTGTATGCGTACCAGGATCCGAGATCAAAACCTGGCCGCGAGTTGACTACTCTAAGTCAGAAATTCGGTAAGAACGACGAATCCATCCATTTACAGGTAAGATTCCTTCGAGATATTCTACGAAACCTTAAAAAAATCCTATTTCTGGATATTGTATGCGTACCAGGATCCGAGATCGAAACCTGGCCGCGAGTTGACTACTCTAAGTCAGAAACTTGGTAAGAATGACGAATCCATCCATTTACATGTAAGATTCCTTCAAGATATTCTACGAAACCTTAAAAAAAAACCCTATTTCTGTATATTGTATGCGTACCAGGATCCGAGATCGAAACTGGTTTGTGGACTGACTACTCTAAGTCGAAATTCGGTAAGAACGACGAATCCATCCATTTACGGGTAAGATTCCTTCGAGATATTCTACGAAACCTTAAAAAAACCCTATTTCGGCATATTGTATCGTACAAGGTTCTAAGTCGAAACTTGGTAAGAATCGAATCCATCCATTTACATGTAAGTTGATATTCTGCAAACCTTAAAAAAAACCCTATTTCTATATTGTAAACTTGGTAAGAATGACAAATCCATCCATTTACAGGTAAGATTTCTTCGAGATATTCTACGAAACCTTAAAAAACCCTATTTTTGGATATTGTATGCGTACGGGATCCGAGATCGAAACATGGCATGAGTTGACTACTCTAAGTCGAAATTCGGTAAGAAACGACGAATCCATCCATTTACGGGTAAGATTCCTTGAGATATTTTCTGAGAAACCTTAAAAAAAAACCCTATTTTTGTATATTGTATGCGTGCCGAGGATCCGAGATCGAAACTTTGGCGCGAGTTGACTACTTTAAGTCGAGAAATTCGGTAAGAAAACGATGAATCCATCCATTTACAGGTAAGATTCCTTCGAGATATTCTACGAAACCTTAAAAAAACCTTATTTCTGCATATTGTATGCGTACCAGGATCCGAGATCGAAACCTGGCCGCGAGTTGACTACTCTAAGTCAGAAATTCGGTAAGAACGACGAATCCATCCATTTACAGGTAAGATTCCTTCGAGATATTCTACGAAACCTTAAAAAAACCCTATTTCTGCATATTGTATGCGTACCAGGATCCGAAATATATCTGAATTGAACATCACATGTTCAAAGATTACTAAAGTTAGACACGAGTTTCTCGTTAAGGATGAGTGGAGACGAAATATATCATAATTGAACATCACAGGTTCATGGATTACTAAAGTTAGACCTGAGTTTCTCGTTCGAGTGAACTGGAGACGAAATATATCATAATTGAACATCACAGGTTCAAAGATTACTAAAGTTATACCTGAGTTTCTCGTTCGGGTGAACTGGAGACGAAATATATCATAATTGAACATTACTGGTTAAAAGATTACTAGAGGTACAACCGAAGTTTCTCTTTGGATGAACTGAGACGAAATATATCATAATTGAACATTTCAAAGATTACTAAAGTTAGACACGAGTTTCTCGTTCGGGTGAACTCGAGAAATATATCATAATTGAACATCACGGGTTCAAATATTACTAGAAAGTTGAGTTTCTTCGGATGAACTGGAGCCAAATATATCATAATTGAACATCACAGTTCAATGATTACTAAAGTTAGACCTTAGTTTCGGGTGAATGAGACGAAATATATCATAATTGAACATCACAGTTCATGGATTACTAAAGTTCAAATATTGAACGGGAGACGTCGAATTCAACATCACATGTTCAAATATTACTAGAGGTAGAGTTGAGTTTCTCTTTCGGATGAACTAGAGGCGAAATATATCATAATTGAACATCACGGGTTCAATGATTACTAAAGTTAGACTTAGTTTCTCGTTCGGGTGAACTGGAGACGAAATATATCATAATTGAACATCACGGGTTCATGGATTACTAAAGTTGACACTGAGTTTCTCGTTCGGGTGAACTGGAGACGAAATATATCCCAATTGAACATCACAGGTTCAAATATTACTAGAGGTAAGTGAGTTTCTCTTTCGGATGAGCGGAGACGAAATATATCTAAATTGAACATCACAGGTTCAAATATTACTAGAGGTAGAGCTGAGTTTCTCTTTCGGATGAACTGGAGCCGAAATATATCATAATTGAACATCATAGGTTCAATGATTACTAAAGTTAGACATGAGTTTCTCGTTCGGGTGAACTAGAGACGAAATATATCTGAATTGAACATCACAGGTTCAAATATTACTAAATTAGACTCGAGTTTCGTTGGTGAACTGAGACGAAATATATCATAATTGAACATCACAGTTCAAATATTACTAGAGGTAGAGCGAGTTTCTCTTTCGGATGAGTGAGACGAAATATATACGAATTGAACATCACATGTTCAAATATTACTAGAGGTAAAGTTGAGTTTCTCTTTCGGATGAACTGGAGAGACGAAATATATCGAGATTGAACATCATAGGTTCAAATATATCGAGATAAAGCTTGTGAAAATGACCATATTACCCTTATTGGAAAAGGGCGATAAATATTATGAAGGGTGTGAAAATGACCATACTACCCTTATCGGAAATAAGTAAATTATTCTTAGAGACTGTGAAAATGACCATATTACCCTTATTGGAAAAATGCAATAAATATTATGGAGACTGTAAAAATGACCATACCACCCTTCTGGATAACGACCTTCTGGATATTTTTTCAAACTTAACATGATACATAATCAAAATCGACGAATATGAAGCTTAGTGCCGATTCGAACTTCAAATAATTTGGTATAACGACTTACAAACTATGAACCAAGAAGCTCTGAGAGGGTTCTGACTTCAAACTTAGCATGATACATCATCAAATCGATAAATATGAAGCTCGATGTCGATTCGAACCTCAAATTCAGTATAATGGCATACAATCTATGAACCATGAAGCTCTGAGACAGTTCTAACTTCAAACTTAGCTTGATACATCATCAAAATCGATGAATATGAAGCTCAGTGCCGATTCAAATTTCAAATTCGGTATAACGACTTACAAACTATGAAACAATAAGCTCTTAGAGGGTTCTGACTTCAAACTTAGCATGATATATCATCCAAATCGATAAATATGAAGCTCAGTGTCGATTCGAGATTGAAACACGGCGCGAGTTGACTACTATAAGTGGAAAGTTGGTAAGAACGATAAATCCATCCATTTACAGGTAAGATTCCTTCGGAATATTCTACGAAACCTTAAAGAAACCATATTTCTGCATATTGTATGCAAACCAGGCTCCGTGATCGAAACCTAACCGCGAGTTGACTACTCTAAGTTTGAAACTTGGTAAGAACGACGAATCCATCCATTTACAGGTACGAAACCTTAAACAAACCCTATTTTTGCATATTGCATGCAAACCAGGCTCCGAGATCGAAACCTGGCTGCGAGTTGACTACTCTAAGTCAGAAACTTGGTAAGAACGACGAATCCATCAATTTATAGGTAAGATTTCTCCGAGATATTCTACGAAACCTTTAAAAAGACACTATTTATGCATATTGTATGCGTACAAGGATCCGAGATCGAAACCTGGCCGCGAGTTGACTACTCTAAGTCGGAAACTTGGTAAGAATGACTAATCCATCCATTTATAGGTAAGATTCCTTTGAGATATTCTACGAAACCTTAAAAAAACCCTATTTCTGTATATTGCATGCGTACCAGGATCCGAGATCAAAACCTGGTCGCGAGTTGACTACTCTAAGTCAGAAACTTGGTAAGAATGACGAATCCATCCATTTCGAGGTAAGATTCCTTCAAGATATTCTACTGAAACCTTAAAAAAACCCTATTTCTAGTATATTGTATACGTACCAAGATCCGAGTTCGAAACACGACCGCGAGTTGACTACTCTAAGTCGAAATTCGGTAAGAACATTGAATCCATCCATTTCTGGGTAAGATTCCTTGAGATATTCTACGAAACCTTAAAAAACCCTATTTCGCATATTGTATGCGTACCTAGGATCCGAGATTGAAACACGGCGCGAGTTGACTACTATAAGTCGAAATTCGGTAAAAACGATGAATCCATCCATTTACGAGTAAGATTTCATCTAGATATTCTACGAAACCTTAAAAAAAACTATTTTCAAAGATATCGTATGCGTACCGGGATCCGAGATCGAAACCTGGCCGCGAGTAGACTACTCTAAGTCAGAAACTTGGTAAGAATGACGAATCCATCCATTTACAAGTAAGATTTCTTTTATATATTCTACGAATGCTTAAACAAACCCTATTTCTGCATAAATGTATGCATACTAGGCTCTTAAATCGAAACCTGGGGAAAGTGAAAATGACCATACTACCCTTATCGGAAATAAGTAAAATAAATATTACAGATTGTGAAAATGACCATAGTACCCTTACTAGAAATAAGTGCAATAAATATCACACGAGATAGTGAAAATGACCATATTACCCTTCTAGGAATTAGTGCAATAAATATCATGGAGACAGATTAAAATGACCATACTAACCTTATCGAAAATAAGTAAAATAAATACTATAGGTTTGTGAAAATGACTATTTTACCCTTCTTTGGAAGTACATAATAAATATTTTGGGAGCGTAAAAATGACCGAGACCACCCTTATCGGATATGAGTAAAGTAATTATTACGATCTGCTAAAATGGCCATTTTACCCAGGGGAAATAAGTGCAATAAATGTTACGGAATTATCAAAATGACCAAACTACCCTTATTCGAAATAAGTGCAATAAATATCCCATGGTGGTGAAAATGACCATACTACCCTTACTGGAAATAAATGCAATAAATATTATGGAGACTGTGAAAATGACCAGACCACCTTTTTCGGATATGAGTAAAGTAAGTAGTACATTCTGTGAAAATGACCATTTTACCCTTAGGTGAAATAAATGCAATAAATGTTATGGATATTGTGAAAATGACCATACTACCCTTATCGGAAATAAGTTAAGTAAATATTATAAATTGTGAAAATGACCATTTTACCCTTATCGTAGTCTCCATTACATTTATTAACCTTATTTCCTGTAAGGGTAAAATGGTCATTTTCACAGACTATAATATTTACTTTACTTATTTTGAAGGGTAGTTTGGTCATTTTTATAGTCTCCATGATATTTATTGTATTTATTTAATATGGTAATTTTCACGATCTTTGTAATATTTACTTTACTTATTTACGATAAGGGTAGTCCGGTCATTTTCATAGTCTCCATAATATTTATTACACTTATTTCGGTAAAGGCGATATGGTCATTTTCACTTCATATAATATTCACTTTACTTATTTCCTATAAGGATAGTGGTCATTTTGTGGTCTCCATAATATTTATTACACTAATTTCCATTAAGGGTAATATGGTCATTTTCATAGTTTATAATATTTACTTTACTTATTTAAATAAGGGTAGTTTGGTCATTTGCACAGTCTCTATTACATTTATTAACCTTATTTCCAGTAAGGGTAAAATGATCATTTTCACATACTATAATATTTACTCGACTTATTTTTGATAAGGGTAGTTTGGTCATTTATAATCTCCCTGATTTTTATTGCATTAATTTCTAGTAAGGGGTAATATGGTCATTTTATTTGATCTGAAATATTAACTTTACTTATTTTTAATAAGGGTAGTCTGGTCATTTTCACACTCTAAATAATATTTATTGCACTAATTTCCGAGTATGGGTAATATGGTCATTTTCACGAGTTTGTAATATTTAATTTACTTATTTCCAATAAGGGTAGTCGGTCATTTTCCCTGTCTCCATAATATTTATTGCATATGTTTTCAATAAAGGGTAAAGTGGTCATTTTCATAGTCCGTAATATTTACTTTACTTATTTTTGATAAGGGTAGTTTGGTAATTTTCATAGTCTCCATGATATTTATTGCACTTATTTCCGATAGAAGGGTAATATGGTCATTTTCGATCTGTAATATTTACTTACTTATTTTTGATAAGGGTAGTTTGGTCATTTTCATTGTCTCCATGATTTTTATTGCATTTATTTCGTAAGGGTAATATGGTCATTTTCTGACCTATAATATTTTTACTTTACTTATTTATGATAAGGGTAGTCTGGTCATTTTCATAGTCTCGAGAATATTTTTATTCAACTTATTTCGAGTGAAGGGTAAAATAGTCATTTCCATAGTATGTAATATTTACCTTACTTATTTCGATAAGGGTAGTTTGGTCATTTTCATAGTCTCTATGATATTTATTGCACTTATTTATTGTAATATAGTGATTTTCATATCTCCATGATATTTATTGCACTTATTTCTAGTAAAGGTAATATGGTCATTTTCGATGAAGGGTAATATGGTCGTTTTCAAAATGTGTAATATTTCCTTTACTTATTTGATAAGGGTAGTTTGGTCATTTCCACGGTCTCCATTATTTCTAGTAAGGGTAAGATGGTCATTTTCACTGATGCGTAATATTTTCTTTACTTATTTCTTATAAGGGTTGTATGGTTATTTTCATAAATCTGTAATATTTACTTTACTTATTTTAGATAAGGGTAACGGTCATTTTCTGGTTTGCACAATATTTATTCACTAATTTCATTAAGGGTAATATGGTCATTTTCACGGTATGTAATATTTACTTCACTTATTTGAGTAAAGGGTAGTGGTCATTTCACTGATGCACAATATTTTGTTACTCCTTTTTTCCATTAAAGGTAATATGGTCATTTTAACGATGCATAATATTTACTTTACTTATTTAGATAAGGGTAGTGGTCATTTCACAATCTTGGAATTTTTCTGCCAGATTATTAATAAAGGTGTATTGCAGTAATTTTCACTAAATCGGAAGAAGCGAGATATATCAAAGTCAAATTTCTATAAAATCATGACTTGTTGACTTGGTCTTGATCATGTTTTCTAATATTAAGAAAATTAAAAAGAAAAAAAAAATATATTTTAATTTATAGAAATGAAATATAATTGTTAGTTTGTACAAATGTGGGAAAATTAGTGAAATACAAGTAAAATTCAAAGTGTTATAATTTTGGGGTTGTTTAAGATGTTGTGAAATATTTGGGTGGAATCATCGAGCTTGATTTATAATTGTGATTGTCTGTAAAATTGTCAACAAATATTATTGTGACTAATAAAAGAATTTAATATTCCTAATTATTATCACGATTACAAATTTAATAACAGTTATAAGCTGTTGCAGGACTTATCACAGGTGTATCTGTGACTGAAAAATAAACTGTGGCAAGTTGCACTGTTACAAAATCCTGGTTTTGGTGTAGTGAATGTGTTGTTTGTAATGTTTTTGAGTGCAATGATAGAATCTGATTTATCATTAACACAATGTTGGTACTCTGACCGATATTTGTTCATTATATGCGTTGAAATCTCAAATGTTCATTAATAAATTTAGACCCCTTTTATCTTTTAGATTCACCCTTGAGCTTACCTCCTCCATTTCCCTCTCCATCTCATTGGTATCGTTTGACTCATTAGAGTCACAACTATCCCGGGACCTTTTACCCTCTTTCATGTCCTTGTATCTGTCCCTTTTTACCCACTATCTTTGAAAATGTCTTCCACCTATTCATATTATGCATGCAAATAATATCGTTACATGTGCTTGCGTTTGTTCTTTTTTTTTTATATTTTGACATAAGTATAAAATTTGGAGACGAAACTCTGGGAGTTACTCCGTTATTTTACCAAGAATCTCCCAAAGATTTCTTTGTACCAGTATTTCAGTCCCAACCAAGACAAGTCGAAATCCGAAATTAACTACATTGGTCTTATCTACGGTTGAGTCATAGCTGTAAATTCTTAGCCGTATCCTGGTTTTTACAAATGATGAAACTCCTGGTCGTGGTGTGTGTGTTCACTAAAACTAAACTAATTAAATTCACTAACACAAATTAATATAAAGCAGTTTAGGTATAATAAAAATAATAGGATAAAGGGTTATAGACTTTACAACTCAGTAATCCTATTTTGTCTTCTTGTTAGCTCAAAATCAACATTACACAGTCTATTAATGTGATTCATGTATACCCGTATACATTAAGTTTAATAAAGAATTATTTTATTTCTTTGGAAATTGTATTTTTTATCTTATTCTACTAGAAATCGGTTTTTCTTGCACTAAAAACTACAAATTTTTGTCCCCAATACAAAGAATTGTTGTTTCAAAGCAATAAAGCAAACAAATCTTGTTTCCAATGCAAGATTTTGTTGTTTTAGTGAACCTTAACATGTATACGCGGGTATACAAGTTAACAAGACCCATGGTATAATTATAAACACGAGCCTTTGGTGATTAAGCAAAGTAGCAAACTCTCCGCTTCTATGCGCCATAAATACTCAACATACTCTCCACTTCTTCATATTATAAATACTCAACATATTTGCATGTCCATCATCAGAATTTCCTAGCTAAATTGCCTACCTACATATCTAGCTATAGCCAATAGCATGGAGGGCTTCTTCATCTTCTTCCTTTCTTCCATCCTAGCTATTCTCCTAGCACCACTCCTCCGCTCCATCAAATTTCTCGTATCTAGAAACACCAACAACGCACTAGCACCACATGCCGCAGATGATGCTAAGGTCCCATTGGGAAACACGGGTTGGCCGATCATTGGTGAAGGTCTTGAACTTCAAAAGCCGGAAAAAAATTGTGTCCCAGAGAAATTCTTCTTCGATAGGATTAACAAGTACTCGTCCACAGTATTTACGACTTCGTTCCTTGGTGAAGTAATTACTTGTTTTTGTGGTGCACCTGGTAACAAGTTTTGTTCTTAAATCACTATAAATATGTCGAATTTTCGATACCACCAACAATGATGAAGATCTTTCCTTACAGTAATCCAGAAGATAGTAGAGTAGTTCGACAACTGACTCTGTCACTAGACTTACCGAGATTTGTTGGTATTGTTGATTTGATGACAAGGAAACATTTTGAGGTATGTTGGGATAATAAGAAAGAGAACGAGGCAATCACTGTGTACCCTATTGTGAAGAATCACCTCTTGCAGTAGCATGTTAACTGTTTATAGGCATAGATAATGATCCAGCTCGTATCGACAGGTTACTCAAGGAATTTATTAATGTTATTAATGGATTTGTTGCACTCAAATAAATTTCCTGAACGAAACTCAATCGTGCAGTTAAAGCTGCAACGTTAATGCGGAAGGAAATCGTTTCAATAATCGAAAAGAGGAAAGCTGCTAATTTGCAGCCCCTTCTTGAACAAGATGATGTATTATCACACATGATCCGCAATAATGAGCATGATGAGGACCCCGACAATGATGATCAAATGGCTGATAAAGTTGTTGGGCTGATTATTGCTGCCCATGACTCAACCAGCGTTGTCCTAACAGCAATCACAAAGTATCTCGCCGAGCTTCCGGAAGTCTATGATGCGGTCAGAAGCGGTAAGTAAGAGGTTGCTAAAGGGAACAGCCCCCTGCTCCAATATTTTTTATTTATTTATATATAATTTTGTGTTGGATTTTAGAGCAAATGAGTATTGTCAAGGGGAAAGGACCAGGAAAGTTGCTGAACTTGGCTGACCTTCAAAAGATGAAGTACTCGTGGAACGTGGCCCGTGAAGCATTGAGACTCGCACCCCCAGCTCACTCTTCTTTCAGAACAGCAATTACTGACTTTACTTATGCTGGATACTTCATTCCAAAGGGAAGGAAGGTACGTGTACTTGGATCTATCCATATATATCTTAGTTATTTAGATCTATATAATGACAGACTGACTCTAATAAATACTCAATGATACGCCTAACCATGAAATTTTTAATGGAATTTAGTGATTTTAAATTTTGACATATAACATTTATGTTAATAATTCTTACATGCATTTTCGCACTCCTTTTTTATCACCACCCATTATGTTTTATTATGCGTTTTAAATCATAGCGGAATAATTATCATACATGTCTCCTGATTTAACCCATCCTCAGACTCGCTATCAAATTTTCAACATTTAATATTAGTTGATTTATACATCAATAGAAACGCATTGCAAATTAGTTATCACACATTGGCAGGGTGAAAAATCATGCTATTTACTGCTTCCACAGATTTTTTTTTAATTTTTTTTTAAACTTGAGAAATTAATTTCTTTTTAGAATAAGGAAGTTTTATTGATTAAGAAATATATTTACAAAAAGTCAAGAACCTCAAGATTTATAAAGGGCAACAGAATCTTTGCGAGATATCATTCCATTTGAAACAAGTTTTTTCTTACCTATCTCTTCCCAAGAAGAAGATCTGAGAGAGAGAGTAATTTAATGTATATGGTATTTATTTTCTCTTTTGAAGCATAAATTACGAAGTAAGTTAACGGACTTATCACTCAGATATATTTGATACACTACATGCATGATCTTTTACCATTATTCAATTGGTTGCAAACTTGACAGATATGTATGAGTATAATGTCGACACATATGATCCTGAATGCTTCACAAATCCAGAAAAAATTTGATCCTTCGAGGTTCGAAGGCACTGGACCTGCTCCGTATTCATATGTGCCTTTTGGAGGAGGACCTCATAACTGTCCCGGCAAACAATATGCTAAAATGACAATGCTTGTTTTCATGCATCATCTGGTGACAAAATATAAATGGAGGACTTTGTTATCTGATCCTGATGATGTCGGGAAGTTAATATTCAACCCATTTCCATTGCCAAAGAATGGGCTTCCTATTCTCCTTCAACTAAATGCTTGAAATAATAACTTAAGTTATCATATTCATAGTGATTATTCGTAATTCTAATGCGATCATTTGCTAAAATGAAGCGAGTAATGGATCTTGCTAAGTATGTATTTTAAATCTTGTTTAAAGTTCTTCTCTCGGATTGTTATCTCTTGTGTTGTCTAGTTTTTACGGTGTTTGTTTGTCCATCGTTTGAATGAAGTAAAACTCCAAATGTCCTAGCTAAAGCGGCTAAGTCTCGATTTGATAGTCTTCACATGGTTCTCATGATGTATTAGCTAAGGACAAATCTTATGTACATTAATAAACCTTGCTTGCAATAAATCTGCTTTCATATGATAAAATAATCTTGTTTTAATATAGATGGAAGATCAGAGCCATTATTCTTATTCACACGCTATCTCATGAAAATTGTGTCAATTTTTATAAATATGAATCAATGATGAATTTGAAATTAATATTTCCATGATACGTTCATTTTATAAAACACCACATTTATATCAAAGATGAGCATAACTCGAGATAACAAATCTCATCATCTACCAATCATATTTCCAACGATTTTCAAAGTAGAAGATGGTGATGTTATACGTCTAATTGTGCTCATTTAAAATAGAATACAAAATTTTATAAGAGGAACGTACCATCAAAGTATTAGCTTCCAATTTATTATCCTTGAGATTTTTAGAAAATTTGGCACAATTCATATTAAAGAGTAATCAGTAACTTACATTTTTCTTGAAACCAATACATTCTTATGGAGTTTTTTTTCCTTTTCCTGAAGCAACATTCTTACTGAGCTGATGAATAAGACGATAACCATGCGATTAGATACAAATAACAATAATCACTTGGTGATTTATTTGAAAAATAAACCTCGTGTTTGATATAGATGGTTTTCCTTTTTATAACCAGAAATATTTTGATTGAAGGCATGGATCTGCATTTGTAAACCAAAATCGCAAGAGGGCTTAGGTATCAAAAATCCTCATAAATTCAGTGTAGCGCTCTTAACAAAGCTGGCTAGTCGGTTAATGTGAGAAAAAATCAATTGTAGGTGAAACTATTTGAAGCAAAGTATTTCCACGATTGAACTCCGTGGAACCAACTAGAAACTATGAACTATCTTGGATATATATGGACAAGTATACAAAAAGGTCTAAATCTTATAAAAGGAGATTATATCTGGCAAGTAAAAAATGGACCTAACACGAAGATTTGGGAGGACATGTGGATTCCCAATTCAGACAAGGTACATAAACCCAGCGATAAAGAGGAACCTTTGTCGCAAAAAGTTCAAGAGCTAATAAATCAGGAAGGATCTTGGGATTCTGAGAAATTACATAAATTATTTTCTCCAGAAATAAAAGAAAAGATTCTCTCTTAATCTCCAAATAAGGGAGATACACAAAGAATTAGATGGATACATCATCACTCTGGAGTGTTCTTGGCAAATGAGAATAAACTTGGTGATTTCCCTTGAAAAAAATTATGGAAGATGCAAGTGACTCCAAGGATAAGATTGTTTATTTGGATATAATAACCTGAAGGCCCTTCCTATTACAAGTAGACTAGCAAACTAATAATTCTAGATTTCGCTAGAGTGTCCCATGTGCAATTCAAGCTATGGAAACTAAACAACATCAATTCATAATATGTCCTTTTGCTAAATCCATATGGTTTGGCTACTCGTTGGATGCAATCAACTCTCAGATTTGCACTGTTTCGATTATCTCATGGGTAGAAATTAAAATGGATCTTAGATCCAAACTCTCGCAATTTAGTGAAAAAATTGCAACCATACTTTGATTCATATGGAAATATGGACGCGAGGTAGTTTCGAGAAAATCAATCCAGAGCCAACAATTTTAATAGGCCAAATTAAAAAGTTTATCAGTCTTCAAATATCAATGAAAAGTCCACAACTCATATTGTCCAGAAAGCAAAGATTCCTAAACATTTTTTGTTCAATTTTTAATCGTATTGATAATCTTCATCGATGTGTCTTATGAAAAAAAACTTATCCATGGGATATACTTTCATCTTGTACTCAGGCGTATCAAGAAGCTTTCATATGCATCTTTCAAATGGCTCGAATGTCTCCTTAGCTTTATATAAGCAAAAGCTCAATAAAGCCTTAAATGGTTAGAAGAAAATTTTCTTTCAAGTGTCTACATAGTAACAGACTATAAACTCCTAAAGCGGATACAATTAATAACAAAGGAGCAGATAAATCATGGATAGCACAAAATCCTATGGAAGAAACTTTTGCTATTTTAGGAAAAATTCCACAAACACGGGATAGATATATAACCGTGAGATCATAATACAACGGACTCCATTGCAAAAGAACCGGATCAAAAAACTTAAACATTAGGTTAAACGATCTTGCAACAAATCACAAAAGCAAGCATTATTTCTGATGTATTCGATGAAAATAATTTTGTAAATATATTGCATTATATTAATTAATTCATATATTTGATCTTTCCATCAGAAATATTTAAATAATAATTGGTTAGATAAATGAAGGTTGTTCATGAAAATATCTCTTTATCTATTGAAGTAGATTTGTTGTCATTAATTATGTCAAAGTTTAAATACAGTCACTCTTTAACTTTTGCCAAGGGTATTTGAATAACCGAAAATGATAGCTTGACCGACAACAATTACCGCAAAAATCCCAAGACAGATAAAATAGGGACCCACATAACACTGTAACAATCTCGATGTTGAGAATGCGCTGAATATTGTTGGATTGCCCCTGGGAGATATTGTGGGAGAAACCGCGGTATCTCTGGCATCTCCTTTGAATAACTGGGTTTTGGAGCATATACCAATGATGCGCTATGACTACGAGGGTTGTTCATAATGAGGCTGCACTTAGAAACTTGGTGGGTAACGTTGCCAATAGAATAATAGATCACGAAATGACAATTGGTCCAATTACTCTGATCAAGGGAATCTGATTCTTTTTGGTGGATTATATCTTAATATTAATTTAAGAGTCGTACGTAAGATGATTATTTTGGTCCTTTGAGTCATCCTCGTATATATATATATATATATATATATATATATATACAAAAAAAAAATAAAGAAAACAGAAAAAGGCGTAAGTAATAGGAAGGTTCACTACTACACTAGTGTGTACGATGATTCTTTTTGTCGCTTGCGGAGTCATCCACGTGAAATGAGTAGAAAAATGAGCAAGCACTATGAAACTTTTCATTCACCGAGAGAGCTCAAAGGAAGAATCCTATTCAACGAGAGGGCTTAAAGGAAGAATCCTATTACTCGGCTGCACCCGACTGGGTAAGGGTGTCGATGGATGTCCTAAAATTCCGGTATTCGTTCGATTTCGCATTCAAAATATCAAATATTATTTGAAAATAGTTTTCGGATTCGGGTATCCAGATTCTTTTTTTCGAAAATGTAACTAATCGGATACGCATTCGGATATGGAGGTATTCACATCCAAAATATCCGTATCTGAAATTTATGTATGAATATATATAGTTTTTAAATCGTGAAAGTGTAGATCGTATTTTTTTTCCTTTATATTTCGACATTTTATTAAAAGACATAAATAATTTTTTTAATTCTAATTAATTTTTATTATGCAAACATTAATATTTTGCAAAAATAAAAATATTTTATTATTATTTTTTCTTATGATTTCGGATCGGATAATTATCCGATATCCGGATAGAAATTCGGATACGAGTTCGAAGTGAAAATTACTATATCCGTTCGGATTTCGAATCGAATTCTGATTGTATATGGTATTTTCGGATTCAGATGCGGAAGTGCCCTATCCGCATCTAGGCCTGTCAATGGATATCCAATTAACAGATTAACCGAATCCGATTATCCGGTTGCCTGTTAGGTTTAGTTCCGATTATATCGGTAATCGGTTATCCGTGAACCAGATAATGTAGCGGTTATTTTTATCCTATCGTAACGATAATGGTTGGGCTATTTAGTTAGCCTTATTTCCGTTAACCGATAATGTGACTAGTCGACCAAGAAGATAAGTTCATAATATTCTTTCTTTTTCGTCATTCTTCTTCTTTTCTCTCGTTTCTTTCCTCTCTTCTTCTATGAGTGATTGTGAACTGAAAGTGAGGTATTGTCGAGCAGAATCAATGGACGAAAATATGTAAACAAGGACTATCTGCGCAAGAAGTGGGGAAAATTAGCACCAACTTGGGGAGGACCCTACATAATACACGACATCGCAGAAATGGCTCTTACTATCTCTGCGCAATATGAAAGGGGAAATCCTCATGCATCCGTGGAATGCCAAATACCTCAAGCCATACTACCCATGACCAACCACCTGCGTGTGCATTTCAGAAGAAGAAAATGGACTTGCTAGTCCACATGTCTCTATCTCTGACGAAGGAGTAATGCGCCTTAACTTTTTAATCAATACAAACTCTCATTTTCAAAGGACACATCCTACAATATTCTATTCATTACCCATACACATTTCAATTTATTCCAGGTCACAACCTATGTATATATTTACACAATGTACATTATGCCACATCTTAATAAAACATCGATACTATCGTTACCCCGTGGACGTAGGCCTTAGGGCTGAACCACGTAAATCATTGTGCAATTATTATTATTTAAGAATTGGCACTATACTAAGA
Source organism: Papaver armeniacum (assembly GCA_023531295.1). Lineage (NCBI taxonomy): Eukaryota > Viridiplantae > Streptophyta > Magnoliopsida > Ranunculales > Papaveraceae > Papaver > Papaver armeniacum. The sequence goes on from JAJJWW010003906.1 coordinate 21,002, forward strand.
GGGATATCCCGCACAAAGCATGGATCATACCCACGGCAATATACCGGGCAATATACCGGGCAATACACACACACGCAACATATCGGGGCATACAAATGCAATCTCTCGGAACTCCTCCGTAAGTGTCTATAAGTGTGTATGACCAGCAGAGGCGATTCCCGCTTAATGAGATACCCGAGCAATATTACAAGCCACAAGCTCAATGGAATATATCCTTGAACGTCGGCCAGACCCCCACCGTTCAGAAATCCTCTGGCCAAGGAATTAGCTGGGCGGGGTGCAAGGTCACAAGACGATTCCGGGGATATCAACCTACGGAATCGCACAGACAATACACTTTCTCAAATTCAAAAATTGATAAACACTACGGAATTACTCATTATGTTTAACTTAATGTGTATAGCTGATAGATGTAAATTTAACAAAATTCAAAGTCAGATTTAAACACCAAAGTTTGATCTAGTACATGGCAGTTGATTACAAGCCCAACAAGCAAAATAGCAAAAACGCCAAAAAGGATAAGCAATCGAGATCAATCCCTAGCATACTAGCTACGGTTTCACCGAGAAGGAGCGTTATCCATGAGTTTATCCTTCATTGATGAGGGAACACTACCACCGAGGAGGGCCCGGAAGAACTTGACGGAATCGGCGGCACGGGCGCTGGGTATAATTCTTGGTCAGCCCATGACTCTTCTTGAGATCCGGCTCAATCTCACCAAGAACCTCCGTTAATCTCTTCGCTAGCCGCTTTTAGCCACGAAGCCTATGGCTGCTTCTTCATCTCACCCTTTGATTCAGTGGAAGTGGAAAGCTGGTCTACCCTTCGATTGGCTTGCTTCAACATTTCTCCTAGAGTTCGCTTGGCCCTCCAATTGAACTACCTTAACCCGAGCTTCGACAAACTTTCCATCCGCAGACTTTAAGTCATCCCTGAGCTCTACGGACAAAGGAGAAAGACAGAGTTATAACAAATACAACACAAAGCACACTCGATGACAAAACGTATACCTTCACAATGATCAACCGTGAATCCTTTGCTTCGTGACATAATCATATTCATCTGATAACCTATCATAATCTACGCAGTAAGATTATGAGCATAAACTTAATCGCCAGATCATTTCGAAGCATCGAGTCCGAATGACGATATCGATTAACCTCATCATTCTTCGATTCCAATCCCTTGTTAAGGCGATACATAGTCACCTCTAAGTCTCTCTCACGCTCAACCTGACGAGCCACATCAGCTCGAGATGCGGATAAAGCACCACTGAGAGCACTACACTCTGCCCTAGCATTGTCTCTTTCCGTGGCAAGACGCTGCATATAAGTCCGCACATCCGAGGTGAGAAGACCGCGCCGCCTGCAGCCTGCCTCTTCCATTACATTGCTTTAATTTCTAGAGAGGAAATCTGCGGCCGCGGGCTTTCTCAAGATTATCCCGCTGGCCCATAAAAGAGCCCCGTTGAACAAGTGGCGGTCATGGTTATTTCGATTTGGAGATCTACCAAGCAATGCTTTTTCTTACGCCATTCTTTCGACCATAAGAAGCGTTATGAACATCCGCGCGGGGCATTCCATTTCGCTGACTCACTCTTAAGTTTTTCAACTAACTCAAAGAATGCGACCTTTTTGTGCAGTCCTCTCATTCCGAAAGCCACAACACTGGGACTCCGCCCATCAAGACAAGATAAATGAGGAGGGAAGAAGGAGAAAACACAACAAATAAGGAGCAGGAAACTACCAAAGAAGAAGAAGCGCAGACTGAAATAGACGAGGAGTTCTTCTCAAAGAACTGCTAACTTGGCCTTAACCGAGGCCACCAGAGCGCAGCCTTGCCTCCTCCGCGTCTTGTCGCTCCTTACGCTTAGCAGACCCTTCAAATCCGCTATTTCCGCATCTTTATCTGGAGACCAAGCTTCAACACCCGAAAGCGTTTCTTCACAATGCTGGAGCTTCCCTTCTAGCTTGGAGAGACTTAGCTTTGAAGAGCCGGTAAAGGTGATGGTTACAATACTCACTCCTCATCATCTACCAATCAAAAAGGGAAATTAGTTCACAACACTTTTAAGCAAAATCAGGGATAGAAGGAACCAGACAAACCTCCAATAATCGCTGCTGGGGATAACTATACTGGTACCCATCAGCAATGGCCATCATGTCAGCAACTGTAGGGGGGATCCACCACGAGATCAATCCCACTGGTCACAAGATTCTTGCCCCACCCTCGATCTACCACCTCCTCAGGGGTTAACTCCATCTGCCTACGAGTAAATGAATCTGAACTTTTTTCCCTTCAATCACCAAGGTGATGAGGTACAACAACAAATTTTTTTTCGCAGCCTGTGCCAAACGGCATCATCGCCATCCGCGACCAGGGGACGAAAGTCATCCGAAGGAGAATCTAAGGATGTCCCACCAAACGAGGCACAGGTTGCCAGCTTAGTATCAAAACCCCACCAGTGGAGGAGGTACCGACACAAACCTCTGGATGTACCGCCAAAACCCCAAAGATCGACTCCACGTGTGGGGTCACCACAGCTATCTTTAAGGACATTCCAATCATCACCATCGGGAAGCAGTGGTGAAATCCGAAACAAGCCCCATAACTCGGCCATGTCGAATGATTGCTCCCAGATAAAACCCTACCAAAAGAAAACTCATCACAAGCACCCCATCCCCGTCACCACTACCAAGAACAATTCCTTACCTTTGTCTATAACATCCCCATCAACTTAGTAGCCCCTCGCCTCGATATCCACCACCACCACCAATGGCTGGGATCTCCACCCCCGCCAGTGGCGGACCACCATCATCTTCACCACCATCGGTGGTCTGAGCACCATCACCTCCACCACCACCAGTGGCCTGACCACCATTATCTCCACCCCCACCAGTCCCGACCACCATCATCTCCACCCCACCAGTTGGTCGGGACCACCATCATCTTCACCACCACGCTGGCCCGACCACCATCACCTTCACCACCACCAGTGGCCCGACCGCCATCACCTTCAACACCACCAATGGGCCGACCACCATCACCATCACCTTCTTGAACAAAGTGAGAAGTCTCATTCGCTCTTCCCTATCGAAACATCCTCATCACCATCCACCGGACTATTAACATCCTCGGTGTGAAGAGCCCTCGTGGGAGAATTCGGACGATTGTTTGGGATTAAGTTTCTTATTTGTACGCACCTACATCACACAATGATCAACATTGGCATCTCTCCTTTCCTTGGCATAATCAACATTATTAAAGAAAACGAAGGGGCATGTATAATAGAAAACAAAGAACACACCTTAGTAGCATCAATATTCTCGGGAGAAGGTTAGCATCGAGATATCCTCGCCTTCCACAACATCAACATCGCGACTATAAGCAAAGTCCATACCTTCAAAACTCATTCCCAAAAGGGCAATAATGGGCGAATGAGCCGGAGAAGTCATGAGCAAGGATCAAGTATCAAAAGCTGCCAACCATGGGGTCCAGTGGACCCAACCATAGGCCCACGGACCAACAACTTCAAGAACAGTGCTAAGACCACTCATAATCGTGATCACGCTTAATTCTCTCATCAGCGGGAATATGAAGACCGGCAGCACCAGGAACCCTAGCCATCTTGGAATCACTCACCTCGCTCAAAAGGCGAATTTCCCCCTTGTAAGCAATGTTCCGCAGATCAAGTACATCACGGCTTACGAGTATTCCCGTTAACATAATCTCCGAAGGATCTGTTGAAATTCTCGTGAGTATACCACCCTTTCTCCTCCTCTAGTTTAGGGGCATAGCAAGTCATCATCGTCTCGCCTTACTACGAAGATAGCATTCTCGGAGATGACGAAGATAGTTCCCTGTCAACTGCTGCACCCCACGATTATGGCTTTTCTTGGCAGAATTGCGGCTAGACAAGACCCGATAGTAGAAATCATCAATGCTCTATATAAGGGCAACATCAAACCAGCCTCAAAGCACCCACGGTCGTCAAGAAATGAAAGGCATCATACCGTAATTGGTAACCATCTCATAAGTTATATCTTTATCAGGGGCATAAAAACGCACTTGGAAGTGCTGAAGGCCGTGCTTCAACTTGAAAGCTTCAAGATCAATATGCCTGAAAGTAAACTTCTTATTACCCAAAGGTAAAGGTCGAAAAGTAACAACAAAGTCACCCTCAAAGCATCCCCTGTGTAGTATCTTCCGTAATCCGCGCCTTCTTCTTAGAGGAACTACATCTCCCGAGGATTCTATTTCCAGCCTTTCTCTTTGAAGATGAGTTTTAGTCAACTTACCTAAATTAGCACACAGGGATTAGTCCGCGATGGAAGTTTGGTGTGAGAGGTCAGTACATCTAGAGGATCGGTCGTGAGTCTGCATTGTCTCTTCGGAGACCCATTTCTAGGGCGATTCACGGCATATCTAGACCCCCGTGGTTGATCACCCCTTTTAAGTGAAGACCTTTGACCAGAGGACGAAGACGTTCGTCCTTCCCGAGGATTACCCTGGGTAAGTGGAGGCGAAGTTCCACCCCTAACATTGGGATCACCCCGGGGAGATCGGTGAGGACTTGAAGGAGGAGTTTGGTAAGGAACCCGCGGATGATCGGACATGTCTACGAGCACAAACACGAATAGGAATTCAAATCGGAGGCAGGGAAGATCAAAAATCAAGAAAATCTCAAGAACAAGAAGATAAAAGAAGAAAACCCTAGATTTCATCTAACAGTTATTAAACTCTGGACTATTATCCAAACTCAAAAGAAGAAATAAAATCAAAGCATGGCCGATGAAACACCCGACTCGGTGGCCAACTCTCAAATCCTGTGGTATATTTAAATTTAAACTCATCATCAACGCATCACCAAGATCAAACTCAACAGATTTAGGCATGGTGATTAAACTAATAAAAGATCATACCCGAACCACAAAGAATAAATTAACAAAGAAGAACGAAGGCGCAAAGAACAAAGCGACCACAAAGCGGTAATAAAGAAATGCGACCACGAAGTAGCAGCAACAACAACGACCACAGTAGCAGCAACAACAGCAGCAATGGTGTCAGAGGAAGTTAAGAAGATGAAGACAAAAGAACATAGAATAAAACAGAGAATGTGAATTAAAGTCACATTCTCTCACTCTTCTCTTTTTTATATAGAACCAGAAGAAACCGTCCACTACCCAAAGGGCAAGCAGGACCGGACATGGGAAACGTGCACAATAAATGGGGTAGCACCTTTTTAGGAGAAGTTATGAGGGAGATAAAACGTGATCAAGAGTTCTTCTTCCAACAAAGGCCAAACGCCTTGATGCAAGAAGAGGGGCAAAATGTAAGTACACTTATTTATCTCCATTGCCACGTGTACCAGCAGAGTCCACGTGGAGGCCATTTCTCAAAGAAGGATGACACATAGGGGCATCCATGGCACTTAGACAACGTGCCATCTGTCAAGACCAACGGTCGAGATGAAGGAGCACCGAGATAGGTGATCCAAGATAACATCAAAGGATGGCTTTAACCCATCACGAGGTAAGATATGATCAATCTGGCCGGGGTAGTCCAACCGACACCAGGAGGCGTGACAAGAGGACTAACACCACTCGGTGCGGGACCGCCTCAACCACCCGCATTTAATGCGGCTCGAGAATACGTGTCGGACGACCAACGGAGGAAACGAGGTTGGTCGGCGTGATGAACCGGGATACAAAGTAGGCCGCTGGTAACATAGAAGTCCGCGGACCATGCATGTAACACAAGGAGATAAGATCTCAACAGCTCATTGTCAGTGGACCCACCCAATTTAGCTATAAATATGTATATCCCCTCCACTGAGAGGGGGATCGAGAGAAAGAGGGAGAATAGTGAGAGGTAAGTGAGAGCTTCAACTTAGTGGTCAATGATCACAAGATCTTGTGATCATCTTTGTAACTGTTTATCTTATAGCAAATCTCCTCAGATCCGTGGATGTAGGCCTTAGTGCTGAACCACGTAAACCATCGTCTCTTTTATCTTTAGCACTGATAGTTTCATTTAACATTCCGATATCTCGGACTATCACCTTGGGGGATGATGACGAGATCATGACAAACTAAAGGGGTTTGGAATCTATGAACCATCATCTACCTAGGCATATTATACTCTTCTCACACCACATTGCACGTATTCAATTCATATTAAGATTGTTTGTGATCACGCATACCATGCCCGATTTCCGTGTTCACATGATCCGCAATAATGAGCATGATGAGGACCCCGACAATGATGATCAAATGGCTGATAAAGTTGTTGGGCTGATTATTGCTGCCCATGACTCAACCAGCGTTGTCCTAACAGCAATCACAAAGTATCTCGCCGAGCTTCCTAAGTCTATGATGCGTCAGAAGCGGTAAGTAAGAGGTTGCTAAAGGAACAGCCCCCGCTCCAATATTTTTATTTATTTATATATAATTTTGTGTTGGATTTTAGAGCAAATGAGTATTGTCAAGGGGAAAGGACCAGGAAAGTTGCTGAACTTGGCTGACCTTCAAAAGATGAAGTACTCGTGGAACGTGGCCCGTGAAGCATTGAGACTCGCACCCCCAGCTCACTCTTCTTTCAGAACAGCAATTACTGACTTTACTTATGCTGGATACTTCATTCCAAAGGGAAGGAAGGTACGTGTACTTGGATCTATCGATATATATCTTGGTTATTTAGATCTATATAATGACAGACTGACTCTAATAAATACTCAATGATACGCCTAACCATGAAATTTTTAATGGAATTTAGTGATTTTAAATTTTGACATATAACATTTATGTTAATAATTCTTACATGCATTTTCGCACTCCTTTTTTATCACCACCCATTATGTTTTATTATGCGTTTTAAATCATAGCGGAATAATTATCATACATGTCTCCTGATTTAACCCATCCTCAGACTCGCTATCAAATTTTCAACATTTAATATTAGTTGATTTATACATCAATAGAAACGCATTGCAAATTAGTTATCACACATTGGCGGTGGTGAAAAATCATGCTATTTATTTGCTTCCATGATTTTTTTAATTTTTTTTTAAACTTGAGAAATTAATTTCTTTTTAGAATAAGGAAGTTTTATTGATTAAGAAATATATTTACAAAAAGTCAAGAACCTCAAGATTTATAAAGGGCAACAGAATCTTTGCGAGATATCATTCCATTTGAAACAAGTTTTTTCTTACCTATCTCTTCCCAAGAAGAAGATCTGAGAGAGAGAGTAATTTCTGAATGTATAATTATTTATTTTTTCTCTTTTTGAAGCATAAATTACGAAGTAAGTTAACGGACTTATCACTCAGATATATTTGATACACTACATGCATGATCTTTTACCATTATTCAATTGGTTGCAAACTTGACAGATATGTATGAGTATAATGTCGACACATAAGGATCCTGAATGCTTCACAAATCCAGAAAAATTTGATCCTTCGAGGTTCGAAGGCACTGGACCTGCTCCGTATTCATATGTGCCTTTTGGAGGAGAACCTCATAACTGTCCCGGCAAACAATATGCTAAAATGACAATGCTTGTTTTCATGCATCATCTGGTGACAAAATATAAATGGAGGACTTTGTTATCTGATCCTGATGATGTCGGGAAGTTAATATTCAACCCATTTCCATTGCCAAAGAATGGGCTTCCTATTCTCCTTCAACCAAATGCTCAGGAAATAATAACTTAAGTTATCATATTCATAGTGATTATTCGTAATTCTAATGCGATCATTTGCTAAAATGAAGCGAGTAATGGATACTGCTAAGTATGTATTTTAAATCTTGTTTAAAGTTCTTCTCTCGGATTGTTATCTCTTGTGTTGTCTAGTTTTTACGGTGTTTGTTTGTCCATCGTTTGAACAGTAAAACTCCAAATGTCCTAGCTAAAGCAGCTAAGTCTCGATTTGATAGTCTTCCTATGGTTCTCTATGATGTATTAGCTAAGGACAAATCTTATGTACATTAATAAACCTTGCTTGCAATAAATCTGCTTTCATATGATAAAATAATCTTGTTTTAATATAGATGGAAGATCAGAGCCATTATTCTTATTCACACGCTATCTCATGAAAATTGTGTCAATTTTTATAAATATGAATCAATGATGAATTTGAAATTAATATTTCCATGATACGTTCATTTTATAAAACACCACATTTATATCAAAGATGAGCATAACTCGAGATAACAAATCTCATCATCTACCAATCATATTTCCAACGATTTTCAAAGTAGAAGATGGTGATGTTATACGTCTCGAATTGTGCTCATTTTCGTAGGAATACAAAATTTTATAAGAGGAACGTACCATCAAAGTATTAGCTTCCAATTTATTATCCTTCAGAGATTTTTAGAAAATTTGGCACAATTCATATTAAAGAGTAATCAGTAACTTACATTTTTCTTGAAACCAATACATTCTTATGGAGTTTTTTTTCCTTTTCCCTGAAGCAACATTCTTACGGAGCGATGAATAAGACGATAACCATGCGATTAGATACAAATAACAATAATCACTTGGTGATTTATTTGAAAAATAAACCTCGTGTTTGATATAGATGGTTTTCCTTTTTATAACCAGAAATATTTTGATTGAAGGCATGGATCTGCATTTGTAAACCAAAATCGCAAGAGGGCTTAGGTATCAAAAATCCTCATAAATTCAGTGTAGCGCTCTTAACAAAGCTGGCTAGTCGGTTAATGTGAGAAAAAAATCAATTGTAGGTGAAACTATTTGAAGCAAAGTATTTCCACGATTCGAACCCCGTGGAACCAACTAGAAACTATGAACTATCTTGGATATATATGGACAAGTATACAAAAAGGTCTAAATCTTATAAAAGGAGATTATATCTGGCAAGTAAAAAATGGACCTAACACGAAGATTTGGGAGGACATGTGGATTCCCAATTCGGATAAAGGTACATAAACCCAGCCGATAAAGAGGAACCTTTGTCGCAAAAAGTTCAAGAGCTAATAAATCAGGAAGGATCTTGGGATTCTGAGAAATTACATAAATTATTTTCTCCAGAAATAAAAGAAAAGATTCTCTCTTAATCTCCAAATAAGGGAGATACACAAAGAATTAGATGGATACATCATCACTCAGGAGTGTTCTTGGCAAAATGAGAATAACAGTGATTTCCCTTGGAAAAAATTATGGAAGATGCAAGTGACTCCAAGGATAAGATTGTTTATTTGGATATAATAACCCAGAAGGCCCTTCCTATTACAAGTAGACTAGCAGCTAATAATTCAGAGATTTCGCTAGAGTGTCGCATGTGCAATTCACAAGCTATGGAAACTAAACAACATCAATTCATAATATGTCCTTTTGCTAAATCCATATGGTTTGGCTACTCGTTGGATGCAATCAACTCTCAGATTTGCACTGTTTCGATTATCTCATGGGTAGAAATTAAAATGGATCTTAGATCCAAACTTCTCGCAATTTAGTGAAAAAATTGCAACCATACTTTGATTCATATGGAAATATGGACGCGAGGTAGTTTCTGAGAAAATCAATCCAGAGCCAACAATTTTAATAGGCCAAATTAAAAAGTTTATCAATCTTCAAATATCAATGAAAAGTCCACAACTCATATTGTCCAGAAAGCAAAGATTCCTAAACATTTTTTGTTCAATTTTTAATCGTATTGGATAATCTTCATCGATGTGTCTTATGAAAAAAAACTTATCCATGGGATATACTTTCATCTTGTACTCGGCGTATCAAGAAGCTTTCATATGCATCTTTCAGCGGGCTCGGAATGTGTCTCCTTAGCTTTACATGTAGAAGCAAAAGCGCTACTGAAAGCCTTAAAATGGTTAGAAGAAAATTTTCTTTCAAGTGTCTACATAGTAACAGACTATAAACTCCTAGCGGATACAATTAATAACAAAGGAGCAGATAAATCATGGATAGCACAAAATCCTATGGAAGAAACTTTTGCTATTTTAGGAAAAATTCCACAAACACAGGATAGATATATAACCAGAGATCATAATACAACGACAGACTCCATTGCAAAAGAACCGGGATCAAAAAACTTAAACATTAGGTTAACGCATCTTGCAACAAACTGTTGCAAAAGCAAGCATTATTTCTGATGTATTCGATGAAAATAATTTTGTAAATATATTGCATTATATTAATTAATTCATATATTTGATCTTTCCATCAGAAATATTTAAATAATAATTGGTTAGATAAATGAAGGTTGTTCATGAAAATATCTCTTTATCTATTGAAGTAGATTTGTTGTCATTAATTATGTCAAAGTTTAAATACAGTCACTCTTTAACTTTTGCCAAGGGTATTTGAATAACCGAAAATGATAGCTTGACCGACAACAATTACCCCAAAAAAATCCCGCAAGACAGATAAAATAGGGACCCACATAACACTGTAACAATCTCGATGTTGAGAATGCGCGGAATATTGTTGGATTGCCCCTGGGAGATATTGCGGGAGAAAACCGCGGTATCTCTGGCATCTCCCTTTGAATAACTGGGTTTGGAGCATATACCAATGATGCGCTATGACTACGAGGGTTGTTCATAATGAGGCTGCGCTTAGAAACTTGGTGGGTAACGTTGCCAATAGAATAATAGATCACGAAATGATAATTGGTCCAATTACTCTGATCAAGGGAATCTGATTCTTTTTGGTGGATTATATCTTAATATTAATTTAAGAGTCGTACGTAAGATGATTATTTTGGTCCTTTGAGTCATCCTCGTATATATATATATATATACAAAAAAAATTAAAGAAAACAGAAAAAGGCGTAAGTAATGGGAAGGTTCACTACTACACTAGTGTGTACGATGATTCTTTTTGTCGCTTGCGGAGTCATCCACGTGAAATGAGTAGAAAAATGAGCAAGCACTATGAAACTTTTCATTCACCGAGAGAGCTCAAAGGAAGAATCCTATTCAACGAGAGGGCTTAAAGGAAGAATCCTATTACTCGGCTGCACCCAACTGGGTAAGGGTGTCGATGGATGTCCTAAAATTCCGGTATTCGTTCGATTTCGCATTCAAAATATCAAATATTATTTGAAAATAGTTTTCGGATTCGGATATCCAGATTCTTTTTTTCGAAAATGTAACTAATCGGATACGCATTCGGATATGGAGGTATTCACATCCAAAATATCCGTATCTGAAATTTATGTATGAATATATATAGTTTTTAAATCTGTGAAAGTGTAGATCGTATTTTTTTTCCTTTATATTTCGACATTTTATTAAAAGACATAAATAATTTTTTAATTCTAATTAATTTTTATTATGCAAACATTAATCTTTTGCAAAAATAAAATTATTTTATTATTATTTTTCTTATGATTTCGGATCGGATAATTATCCGATATGGGATAGAAACCAGATACTGAGTTCGAAGTGAAAATTACTATATCCGTTCGGATTTCGAATCGAATTCTGATTGTATATGGTATTTTCGAATTCAGATGCGGAAGTGCCCTATCCGCATCTAGGCCTGTCAATGGATATCCGTTAACCGTTAACCGAATCCGATTATCCGGTTTCCGTTAGGTTTAGTTCCGTTATATCGGTAATCGGTTATCCGTAACCGATAATGTAGCGGTTATTTTTATCCTATCGTAACGATAATGGTTGGGCTATTTCCGTTAGCCTTATTTCCGTTAACCGATAATGTGACTAGTCGACCAAGAAGATAAGTTCATAATATTCTTTCTTCTTCGTCATTCTTCTTCTTTCCTCTCGTTTCTTTCCTCTCTTCTTCTCTGAGTGATTGTGAACTGAAAGTGAGGTATTGTCGAGCAGAATCAATGGACGAAAATATGTAAACAAGGACTAAGATGATGTTGCTGTGAATTAGGGAAGAGATCAATTATGGATTAAATAAAGAAATCAAATTTAGGGTTTGTAGACTTATCTTCGAAGTTGTTTGGAATTGATCAGTAAGTTGAGATGCTGATAGTCAGAGAATGAAAGGGTTGTTGATTAATTGATGTTCGGAGGTTGTTTGGGGAAGAATTGAAAAAGCTAGGGTTTGTAAGAAGAACTCAGAGGATGAATTGATGATGAAATTTACGTTCTAGGATGATGAGTTGAAATGGTTAATGAATGAATTGAGGTTTTGGAGTGGTATTACAGATGAAGCTAAGTTTTAGAGGATGAAATCGGTGATGGTGATTGAATTTAGCGTTCTTGATGGAACAGAGTTTTGGGGTTCATGGGTTAACGGATGGTACCGGAAAATTATCCGTTAACAGGTAAGTCCAACGTAACGGTAATGGTTTTGAATTTCATATTTCCGTCGGAACTTAACGGATATCGGTTAACCGCTAATTTTAATGGCAATGGCAGCGGCAGAGACAATATCCGTTACGTTAAGTGCCGTTGACAACCCTATCCACATCCGTATGCATCTGTTTACACCCTTACAACTGAGTTTTGGGGCTGCAATGGATTATTATAACCAAAATGGGGATATGGGGGACCTCATCGATTTAAAAGTTCAAAACTACCAGACTTATAACCCTTTATTGCCTTTTTAAAAGAAATTAAATTTAATCTAATTACAAAAATAAAATAAAGTAAAATCGGTTATTATTATCCTTCTCTTCTCCTTCATCAATCATGTTTAAGATGATGAACAAAAAAAAATGACGAGATTAATAAATCAAAAAATTGAATAAACTAAACAACTTGAGAATCTTCCTCCACCCATAACTTTTATTAGGTAATTTTTTCTTGATTACTTAAATACGTTAAAATGATCAAAGTATGATTTAATTTCTTTCAGGAACTACTTACTACTAGGAGTTCAATTTTTCCAAGTTGTGAGTAGTTCATTTACGACTAGGAAGCCAATATTTTCTTTACTTACAACTGATAAATAATGAATACCTAGACGTAGGAGTGGTTACGGCTGAGAATTTATCATTTTCTAGCCATAACTTGACCAAAATTTCTAGATAACATTAATTATTTTTACCCGATTTCGTAACGAGTAGTAGTTTATTTATAATTGATTTAAGAACGAGTATCCCTTTATACTCAATTTCTAAATGAACAAAAGATCATACTCGATTTTGGAACGAGTATCACTTTATAACCGATTTCAAAAAGAGTATAAAAAAAGAGAATTCATGCTCAATTTTAACATGATTATATTTCAAAAGGAGTATAAGTTCATACTCAAATGAGTATCACTTTATACTCAATATCAAAAACAATGTAAGTTCATACTCGATTTTAAATCGAGTATAAAGTGATACTAATTCACAGGTCGTTTATACTTATTTTGTGAGTATCAGTATATACTCAATCTTGAAATGAGTTAAACTATATACTCATTTTCATATAAAGTACATGATTATTACGACTGAGAAATGTTAATTTTTAGCCGCAAAACAGGTACATGGTTAGGAAACTAGTAAATCTCAGCCGTAAATATATGTTTATAGTTAGGATATTCTAGCCATATTTACTTCTGATTATCATAAAAAAAAAACATAGGTTAAGTTAGAACAAGGTTTTCCCAGCCATAAGCCATAAGTTGTTCTGAAAATAAAATAATTATAATAAAATGACTTTCGGCGGGGAGTTCTTTATTTACTGCCGTAAAGTTGATTTTGACTGGGTCGACAATAGATCCCAGCCGTAACTCTTAAAATATCACAGATTTTTTTTACCGATTTTTAATGGATTTGAATCAATTAAAATTGTAACTGGGACATGTTTATAAGGTTCTCCTGACTATTTTCAAGATATGTTTCATCACTTTCTTCAAAAGTTTTCTAAAAATTTCTTTAAAATCCCCATTCTCCTTCTTATAAATCCAAAGAAAAAGTTTTGGTTTTCAAAAGTTTAATCTAATGATTAGCATAATCTTTTCACTAATCTTAATTAGTTTAATTAATCATCCTAATTAGCACTAATTTAATTAAGGGTACATTAACCATTATTGAAATTAGTAGGATAAGGGGTTATTTTGTCTATTATTATTTCATGATCCTATGCAGTGATGAGTGCCAAATAGTGCATATTTATACACCTTTTTATTGGCATTTTACTCGTCTTTTGCGCTTAGAAATCAGATATTATCCTGCATTCTCGTGTTTTTTGTTTTCAAGAATAAATATTTGTATTAATTAATTTTGTGTTTTTAGGTAATAAATAAAGCTCGGAGAATCTGAGGAGCCAAGGAGCGAAGAATTGGAGTCACATCTATGGAGCGGAAAGCCCAAGCTATCCAAGACCCGCGACCGGATCCGAGCCCGTTCAACCTAAGCCATTGAGATCTCACTCATCCACATCCTACGGTCGCTCCAGCTCTTACACATCATCTCTTGATACTCCGCTCAACACCATATCACTCCAAATCATCCTGAGCGATTCGAGATCGCCCTCGGTTTCATCCTACGGCCGCGTCATCCCTCACCCGAGTCATCGAGATCCTACGCCGCTCCTCTATCCTCATCAAACAATGATGCACCCGCCTCACACTAAAGACCCCTATATAACCTCCCATCTACCGACACTCTCTTCTCTTCTCTTCTTTCTTCTCTCGTTCTCCCCGGCTGCACGTAGCTCTGCTCTCCGCAACTCCACCCTTCTTCCCCGACCAGCCCTTGCCTGCAAAACCACCACCTCCATCGCCTCCTGACACTAGACACAACCACCATCCCCTAACGTCTCTCTACCTAGTTCATAGCTTCTTCTCTAGGATCTAAGATCGAGATAGAGAAAACTAGGGTTAGGGTTTCTCGAGCAGAGGGAGGAAACATCAATCAGAGACGGAGTGACAGAGCCGACAAGCGATTCAGAGATGTTTGAAGATTGGGTTTGATTTATTTTTGTATTTAATTTCGAATTTGATGAATTTAGGGTTTGGAATGTTTCATGTATAAATAGAGATGATTTGTGTTTGTTTGCGGGTACGCCTGGATTAGCCAGTGCAGTCAATTAGTTTTGATTTGTATTTCTTTGTTATTTGAATCATGTTCTAAGTTCCTTTGCTAGGGTGTGTGGAAACCCTAGATTATATGTTGGGTAAATCATGTTAATGTTGCTGTTATTACTATGTTTATTAGAAGTAGGATATAGTTATCCAGTTAACTCAATTTTTTCCCGTGATTGGGTCAGATTTGTAAGAAGACAGCCAATACGTGAGAAATTGGAGTGAAAGGTTAATCATCTTCTCATTAGAAACCGGCTAAGGAAGGGATGTATGTTTAACAAGAAATGAGTAATGCCTAGTTAATTGACTAAGGACCCTGTGATAGAGTGTACTGTAAGAAGACACTCTATACTAGGGGGAATTAGTATAATTAGTGACACATTAGTCTTAGGATCTTCCTTAGAAAGGAACAAGAACACTACATGAACCGAATTACCTTAGCATAGGGTCTAGTGGTGGAATCACCACCCTAGTGCTTTACACATTGTCACTTGCTTTAGCTTAGTGTCACACTCCAAACTCAGTCGCTTCGACAACCTCAATATTGTGTTACAATCATCTGGAATTCAGTAGAGCAGCCTTTGATCAATACAAGAGCACCACAAGTCTCTGTGGTTCGACCCGTACTTGCCGCGTCTCCGATAGACGCCGTGCACTTGCGGTTATCACCGTAGGCCATATAATTCATACACTTTCCAAAGCTTACTAAGTTTTTGGCGCCGTTGCCGGGACTTGGCGAGTGCCTTGTTTGATTTTTGGCTAATACTTCACCGAGTTTCACCTTTGTACATATTCGCTCGCATTGTTTTTTAATCTTCACTAGTGTAACTTAGCTTATTTTCTTTTGTATTACATTACTTCCATCCATCCCGTGCATATCATCCCTCCCTAGTGCATTCTTGCATAACTTAGCTTAACCTCTACATCTTTACATCTTTGCATTTCTGCATCTGTTATTACATTTAGCTTAGTTTAATTACTTTCAATCCTGCCATCTTTCATATACATTGCACCCCCAAGCTTGTCAGTTGAGCTGTGCATCTGTCTGTCAAATTGGTGCATTTGCGAGTGCAGCTGTGCATTTGTGAGTGCAGCTGTGAATTTGTACATCTGTCAGTGCAGCTGTGTAGTTGTGCAATTTTTTTATGTTGTGTCTTGAGCTGTGCATTATAGAGAACTAATCTCTTTGTTGAGCCAACAGGTGCTGGCTGTGCTTCTGTCTTCTTGTATGCAAGCCAACCCAAGAAAGACAAGAGCAAGAGCAGCCCCGCAACTTATCGAATTCAGGGCCGGTCCCAAGAACAAGAAATGAGCATAGGCGCAAAGAAGACGGCCATCTTGGCTGCACAAAGAAAGAAACAATCACACTGGCATAGCTCAGCAAAGACAACCATCTTGGCCGCACAGTTGGTGACTCCACCTACAATCTCCATTCTGTAATGCCCCGTTGTGTGTTACGTGACCATAGAGCCATCCGCCCGTAGTCGCGATTTGAAAGTGAACTTAGATAGCCAAAGCCCCGAGCATAATCCCAAACTTTGCATGATACTTGCTTGCTTGTTTGACCATTGTGTCGAATGCAGACCACCGCTCACTTGCTAGCCCCCCTGAAGCTACAAGTTTGAGCTATCACCCGTGAAAACCAAATAGTTAAACAAATCGTGTTGACTTGTCTTGAGTTGCCGCATCTCGTGAGGAATGTGTGGCTCCGAGCTAGTCTGTGTTACCCGTGAGTGCATTTGCCAACCTGTGGAGAGCTTGAGCTGCTCTCGGACTTGAGTTGTGAGAGACTTGTCAATCTCTCGCCAATCCTCGCACCTACACATAACTCACCAGTCAGGCATACACAGCCTGCATGAGCTTGCCAAGCTCGCACAATCGAACCCAAAGACCACATAACCTGTGGCTCGCACAAGCCTTCATAGTTGGTCAGACCGACCACACCAAATGGGCTCACCGAACCCAACCCGAGCCGCAAACAAACTTTAACCTGAATCCGAGGAAAGCCAGTTCACTCTGAGCTAACACAACCTGGGCTTTGCACTCTGCTGCCGGGCTTAAACTAAACTAAGCCCACATCTGTTGGGCTGTACACACTGTTGGGCTATGCACAAACATCACTCACAGAACCTGGGCTTTACATACCAAAACTTTCAGCCCACACTGCTGGGTTAACTGAATCCTACCTGGGCTTTGTGCACACACTGAGCCCACATCCTCTGGGCTATACTTTGCCAAACCAAGCTGGGCTGTGCTGTTTTCACAAATCTTGGGCTTCAAACAACAAATCCCAAACAAACCAAATCTCACTTGAGCCCACAGCAACCTGGGCTTCCCACATAAACCAAAAATCCCAAACAAACCAAATTCCCTCAAAACCAAACAACTAGCCCACAACAAACCAAAACCCAACAAACCAAATGAAACCCAATAAACCAAACCAATCCCACTAAAACCAAACTTAGTCCACTACAACTGGGCTTTGAGTTCAATTTGAGTTATTAAATCATGTCGAGATTTTGGTCCAGATCTGGGGATGGAACCAAATCCCTTAGAGAGCTTGCTTACGGGCATCTTTCACAGGATGAACACCCCACATACCATAGTGACTTTAGGGAATTTTATGAGCCTTCTCAGGGCCCCGAACTCACATACCCTAATCATTATGATCACATACATCATTCACCACAGTGGGGAGATGAACAATTTTGTACTTCTCAATCTGTGGAGGAAAATCTTAGACTCATCGAACAAAATAATGCTAGGAGTGTATTGCATGATAAACCATATAGCATTGATTATGAATTTCCTACTTTTGAAAACTCTCCTTTCATTGAACCACATAATGAAATTCTAGAATTGATTCAAAACCTTGACCAAAGGATCACAGCTTAGAACTCAAATTGAGTCAAATCTGTGATGCACTAAATGAGGAAAGGGAGGACTTTCAAAATGAAATGTTTATCACCCATAATGAAAATAGTATGCCTAGTCTTACTCGTGCAATTGATATTGCATATGAACCTGTTTCAAATGATGGGACTAGAAATACTATGATTTTTAATAAGGAAATGCATTTCTATGATGATGATGATGATGAATATGATATGTTAGAAGAACATGTGCATGCTGAAAATATGATGGAATCTTTTTGGTTCGAGACGTTAGGCGTCTCTTCCGTGAACCCTATGAATGATACTTCTTCTAACATTCATACATGTGATCTTAACTATGAGCTCGTTTTGTGAAATTCTTCAAATGAATGTGAGCATGCTACACAACTTGTTTGTGACTTAGGAAAGGATGAATCTTCTGTTGACACTAATGTTCTTTTGGATCATGATATTATTGTTGTGTCTGATTCCCTTCCCATGTCACAATATGTTGCCTCCTCTGATGAATTTGACATGGAAATTGATGAATTGTCCTGTGAAAATGAACATGATTTACCCTCTTTTGACTTTAGGAAAGTGTGTGATGGTACAAATGATTTTATACATGAAAACAACTTAGATGTACCTAACCTCTCTCCTGCGTCACAAATTGAAACTCCTCCACCCAACCTAGGTGTAGTTTGTCACAAAATTGCAAAACCAACTTTTTTAAAAATGCCTAACTTAGGCCTAGAGCTTTGTGCTTCCCAAGTCCTCTTGGACTATTTTGCATCAAAGTATAACACTCTTAAGGAGCCACAGTTGGAATGTGTATGTCTCATTCGTAATTAGCAAAACTCATTTCGAGTTAGACCTTTTGCATGATGTACCTTTAAAATTGCAAGATTTTGTGCTTCCAAACACACCCGTTCACAAGTTTAGTTTTGGGGGAAACTCTTTCACATACACAGTCTTACTTGCACTATCATATTATATTTGTGTAAGGCTGTTAATGTATGTACAAATTTTCTATTGGGTTGATCCTCAACTCTTTAGATTGTTAGTTTATGGTGAATTTTCATTGTATATATCCAGTAGGACTTGTTAAATTTTTCTTTTCTTGAATCGGTTGAGTCTTCTTGTGCGTATATTGTGCTAATCCGATATGATCACCACTGAAAATGTTGGATTTTGCCTGAACTAATGAAGCTCAACCTTGCTTCCGCCGACATCGGGTAATCTCTTCCTTTTTCTCTTATCACATAGTTCTCTCGGTATGTGATTTATTTTAAATTTTTCTATATGTCGACACATTGAGGACAATGTTTGATTTAGGTTTGGGGGTACATTTGCATTTAGAGTTTTTAGTCTTTTATTTTATCTTTTCTTTTATTAAAAAAAAAAAAAAAAAAAAAAAAAATTAAAACTTTTTTTGTAAAAACCTCCAACTTTTAGAGATTTTAGAGTCACTAGCATGCTTCTAGCTATGTTTACATAGAGAATCTGACCGAAATAACAGAGCTTAGAAGTACCGGAGAACGCAATTGGGTTCCTTAGTTGATTAGAGCGTTAAAGTTGGATTTAACCATACCGAATTAGGTGTTGTTTAGATATTCGGTAGTAGAATTGTGATCACCCATAGTGGAGACTACCCAATTTACATCAAGTGAGGCACCAACCTTCAATTTTTTGCAACTTTCTAGAAAAGCTGTTAGAGTGTGTGTCACCTTACGTAAATTCCGGGTAGGAATGGTGAGCTACCCAACTTCGCACCATTTTCAGCACTACTTTTGATCTCTTGAGTGCTAGTTTTTGTCAATCATGAGGGTGACGTCTAAAGATGAAAACTCCTTCTAAATACCGATTTGTAGTTAGCATCATTCTCTCTCTCAATCGCAAGACCCATAGAAAAACACATCATCATCAAGAACCGGAGCATAATCAATATTGGAAAGAAAAGTTGAGATAGTCCAAGGTTTACGTGCAACAAAGAAAACGAAAAGAAAATAGGATGAGAATTAATAAAATTTATAAAATCAAGACAATACAAGTTGTGGAAAAATTGAGTGATAAAGTCCTTTGTCCATGGAGTTAGTTGTTTCATTATTTGTATTTTTATTATAAAAAAAAAATAAAAAAATAAAAAAAAAATCAAAAAATCAAAAGTCAAAAAAATATTGTAGTTTATTTTCTTATTTTTGCTACCACCATGGTAAAGAAGAATTGAAAAAGAAAAATCCAAACAACAAGAAAATTGAGTAGAAAAGTTAAAATTGTCAAGTTTTTGTGAAGTTTAGAAGTTCGTCATCAACAATTGAAGACCGAAGACCGAAGATTGAAGACGTTTCTATGGTTCTTATGAGAGAGTGATATTAATTGCCGATCGGGTGAGAAGTGAGTGAGTACTCCCACCCCTTGCTAATGGTTGATTTCCTTTCTTAGAGATCATCGTAAAAGATTCTTTTTGTCCACACTTCTCGTGGAGTCTCCGATTTTATTTCGGAAGGTTATCCTTCTTATCTTACAACGTGTGCAGGATTTTCTCTTTATTCCCGCTCGCACACATGAGAGACTAAAAGCGATCTTTTTGAGTGCAATTATCATAAAACCCTAATGGTGAGGCGAAGTTGAGACTTATGATCACAATCGAATCCGAATTCTTTCATATGGTATGGTTACTTCTCGCTCAAGACTTAAGGATGAGAATGCGTTCTTCGATAGTTCTAACTCTCGTTACTAGCACGCAGAAACTCTATGTACTCATAGCTCCTTGGATGCTTGAGACTCTTTTACACTCAAGTTGGAGAAGGTTTTGTGGGTACACCTCTTGTAAACCCTCACGAGACTACAACTCGCCCACTAGGGACACCTAGGGGTTTAAAGGCTTAGTGCATACGCTAAATGCATTCGAGAGACTCGCGATGTGGGTATAGTTAGGATTTCTTAACTGCTTCACTTGAGGACAAGTAAAATTCAGGTTTGGGGTATTTGATGAGTGCCAAATAGTGCATATTTATACACCTTTTTATTGGCATTTTACTCATCTTTTGCGCTTAGAAATCGATATTATCCCGCATTCTCGTGTTTTCTTTGTTTTCAAGAATAAATATTTGTATTAATTAATTTTGTGTTTTTAGGTAATAAATAAAGCTCGGAGAATCTGAGGAGCCAAGGAGCGAAGAATTGGAGTCAAGCATCTATGGAGCGGAAAGCCCAAGCTATCCAAGACCCGCGACCCGGATCCGAGCCCGTTCAACCTAAGCCATTGAGATCTCACTCATCCACATCCTACGGTCGCTCCAGCTCTTACACATCATCTCTTGATACTCCGCTCAACACCATATCACTCCAAATCATCCCCGAGCCGTTCAGACGCCCTCGCTTCATCCTACGGCCGCGTCCATCCCTCACTTCGAGTCATCGAGATCCTACGCTCGCTCCTCTATCCTCATCAAACAATGATGCACCCGCCTCACACTAAAGACCCCTATATAACCTCCCATCTACCGACACTCTCTTCTCTTCTCTTCTTTCTTCTCTCGTTCTCCCGACAAAACAGAGCTCCGCTCCTCCGCAACTCCACCCCTTCTTCCCGACTCAGCCCTTGCTCGCAAAACCACCACCTCCATCGCCTCCCCGACACTAGACACAACCACCATCCCCTAACGTCTCTCTACCTAGTTCATAGCTTCTTCCCTAGGATCTAAGATCGAGATAGAGAAAACTAGGGTTAGGGTTTCTCGAGCAGAGGGAGGAAACATCAATCAGAGACGGAGTGACAGAGCCGACAAGCGATTCAGAGATGTTTGAAGATTGGGTTTGATTTATTTTTGTATTTAATTTCGAATTTGATGAATTTAGGGTTTGGAATGTTTCATGTATAAATAGAGATGATTTGTGTTTGTTTGCGGGTACGCCTGGATTAGCCAGTGCAGTCAATTAGGTTTGATTTGTATTTCTTTGTTATTTGAATCATGTTCTAAGTTCCTTTGCTAGGGTGTGTGGAAACCTAGATTATATGTTGGGTAAATCATGTTAATGTTGCTGTTATTACTATGTTTATTAGAAGTAGGATATAGTTATTCAGCTAACCCAATTTTTCTGTGATTGGTTGTCTTTGTAAGAAGACAAACCAATACTAGGGGGAAATTGGTGAAAGGTTAATCATCTTCTCATTAGAAACTGCTAAGGAAGGGATGTATGTTTAACAAGAAATGAGTAATGCCTAGTTAATTGACTAAGGACCCTGTGATAGAGTGTACTGTAAGAAGACACTCTATACTAGGGGGAATTAGTATAATTAGTGACACATTAGTCTTAGGATCTTCCTTAGAAAGGAACAAGAACACTACATGAACTGAATTACCTTAGCATAGGGTCTAGTGGTGGAATCACCACCCTAGTGCTTTACACATTGTCACTGCTTTAGCTTAGTGTCACACTCCAAACTCGGGCCGCTTCGACAACCTCAATATTGTGTTACAATCATCCGGAATTCAATAGAGCAGCCTTTGATCAATACAAGAGCACCACAAGTCTCTGTGGTTCGACCCGTACTTGCCGCGTCTCCGATAGACGCCGTGCACTTGCGGTTATCACCGTAGGCCATATAATTCATACACTTTCCAGGCCTACCATGCAGTCCAAAAACCTAGTTGCATGCAACCCCGATAATAGGATTCTAAAGGAACTAAGGAAGAGAGAAGATCAAAGCAAATACTCCATATGTCACAATTCTTATGAGAGAGATTTTTGTTTATACTTTTTTTTTTTTATTTTATCCGTTTCTTGTTGCTAGAAAAATCATATTTCAGATTCTTTTTCGGTTTCCAAACAAAAATTAGAGCACGAATGTTGTTTCGGTACAATGATCTGATTGTAAAATAAATCCTCCCTCCATCCCACCAATAAATGACCTATTCATTTTTAAATTTTGTCTCACTAATAAGTGACCTATATCATTAAATAAGAGGATATTTTTAAAGCCACCTTTTTGATTGATTATTGTTAGTATAAGAAATATGTATAATTTGATAGCCATGTTTAAAATGGTTTTCAATGTATAAATTTTACGAATATCCGTGGTATAGTTTGAGACATAAGTCATTTTTAAATTTTATTAGTTATTATCTATAAGGGTATAATTGTAAAAAAATACTCCTCCCTCCCACTTTCCTTAAAAATTGTGGAAAGTTAAACTAGGTCATATATTAATGGGACGGAGGGAGTATTACATAATCCATTTCATCCGAGTCTCCAAAATTATCAGATGTAATTTAATTACACTTATAGTAGTTCATAGAACACATAACTTTTAGAAGTGCATAGAACACATCTTACCAAATAAAACTACTTTACATAGATATATTCAGAACTAGGACATACACTGTTGCTTATGTGATGACACTAATCTTGAATCTACATAGCATATTATGTTGCATTGTTCTTACTTTAAGAATGTTTGGTCTCTGGTCCTTAATGGTCACTCAGTTTTAAGATGCAGACGCTGATATATCCATACAAGACTGGATTCATAAATGGCTAAACAATTGTAAAGATGTTAAAATCTTGAGTATAATTTTCACTACATCTGGTCAACATGAAGGGACATGTGTTATAAACTTTTTCAAAGGAAAATTGTTTTTCTAATAGTACTGCTAAACTTGCAATCAAGTTGTCTGAAGAAACAACTAATGATTTACCTGTCTAGGATGATATTCATTCTACCCGGGCCATGTCTGATTTAGGCCCTGCCCAAGAATATTATCCTAATAGCTGTTATAAAATCTTGTATGATGTTTTTTATTTATTAAAGGCACTACTAATATTAGTATTGGCCTTGTTTTAACTGATTTTGCAGGAAATTACCAGGCCTGCAGGATAATTTCTAGACTAGCATGGAGTGCTGAAGAAGCTGAAAGTCTAGCAATCTTGGACGCTGTTAATTGGGCTGTCAGTAAGGACATAACGGAAATTTGCATGGACGAGCTAAGACCTGTTGTGTAACTCTTGGATAGTGAATTTCCCAATCAGCAGAAACCGAGATTCTGTCCATACGACTTGTTATACTTTGAACTTGGTTATTTGTCCATGTGTATGTTGTGCAAGAAGAAGAAGATCAATTAATTCATGGTTTGATATGAATTTATTGAACTTTCTGATACTATTAGTAGAGTCACATCCTGTGGATCTCTCATCGAAAAATCAAATTTCATTAAAATCACCCCCAATTACCCATTGTAAATTCCAGAATCCTCTAACTTCTTCAATTTGTCTCTAGAAATATTTTTCCACCTATATTTTAGAATTAGATGGAGCATATATATATGCCCGTAAATATCCAATCAAGTCTGGTGTAAAACATTTGACAGCATAAAGTGATCGTATGACTCCCACTAATGCTCTAAAACTGCAACTTCGGAGTCATCCCAGCAACAAAGTATCCCACTGGACCTGCCTTCTGATGGAGCATCTAACCATTTCACACGCTTTCTCCCCTATGATTGCCAAACTAGAAGATAATTACACCTGAATTTTAGTCTCATGTAAAATAAGATTACTTGGATTTCCAATATCTTATCTTTTTCTTAATAATATACCGACGATTAAGATCGTTAAGACCTGTAACATTCCAGCAAATAATCTTGAAATCCATGAGTAAAATAAATAGCCCAAAAAGCCCAAAAAATTAAAAATCCCCAAAATTAGTTTTGAAGAGATTTCTCTTTCTCAAAATAATGAGCTGTACACCATTAGGGTTGATTGGTCTATAAATAGGGGCCCTTGGGCAATGTATGAGGGTCGAATTCTGGGGAGAGATGAGAGTTACGGTATAGAGTGTGTGATTAGGGTTTCCTTGTATTCAAGAACTTGTATTTTCACTAGTTTGTGGTTAATCAATAAAGAATTTCTTATCCAAAACACTTGTTATGTCTTAGATCTGTTCTATTTCATACTTGGGTGTACTACTGGATTTTCAGTAGTTACATTTTGGCGTCTAGAAACATGGACCTTAGATTGAGGATTTACCCTCATCTAAGAGCTGGGGAAAAGTTGAAGTCGTCTTAAAAGTTGCAAAGTAAGAGATCTGGGCGAATCATTCTTTTGAGGTTAGGGTTTTGTAAATTTTGAGCGGTTTACCTATAACTAAAACCAGAGATTTAGGAGAAAAGTGATCCATGAGTGTTGCATCGAGAGGTTGGTTAAAGTTCAGAGGCAGAAGCTAGTTTGGAAACGTCGATGGCCAGGACACCAGATCGGGCGGCACACTTGATAGCAACGAGAAGAAGCAAGCGTCTGGAGGCGAAACGAGGGAGAAGAATGGAAAAGGGAGGAACATCGGCTGCAGGAGAGAGGCAAGGCATGAATCAACGGCAGAATGAAGGGGCCAGTGAAGATGACTTCAGGGAGGGTTCTGTACACACTTCTGATACGGACACCATTGCAGGAGAAGAACTTACCCGTGAAGAGATGGGGGAGAATATCGGTGAAGAAGATATGACGTTGGAACAGCTAAGGGAGACATATCTCCTTGAAAGGGAACGAGACAAGGATAGCAGAGCAACATGATCGACTGATGAGGCAAAACGCTAGGTTAGAGCTACAAAATCGCCAACTTAACGAGGAAGCAGCGGCTGACGCCATGGACCCGAATGGAAACATGATATCGTCAGGGGAAGAAGAGCCACGACAGAGGAGATATGCCCGCGAGGACGACGGAGGAGAGCGGCGAAAAAGACATCAAAGGGAAAGCAGTAAAGAAAGAGATCTGAGGAGAGCGTTTGAGGCAACAAGGTGGGAAGATCAAAGACGGAGGTATGAAGAAGGAAGGAGATACGAAGACGAAAGGAGACAAGAAGAGGAGAGGCAACGCGATGTAAACCGGAGACACGATGAAGCAATCAGGCACGGAGAATGAAGGCTTTGCGTGATGAGAGGCTATCATCACGAAGAAAATGGAGGAAACCTGAACCAAGAAGTCTTAAACGAACTGTGAGATATGAGGACATTGATAAACAATTCTCGAAGAGGAGGAAGGGTGCAACTGGCGGAGGCAATTGAGGAGGCTGACAAATCTCCATTCACCTACGAGATAATGTATGCGATCATCCCTGAGAAATATGTATTACCAACGCTCGCAGGCATATTCAGCGGGTCAGAAAGTGTTGTGCAACACTTAAAGCAGTACGCTCTTTCGTTGATGCAATGGGGGCGAAATGACGCAGTACTCTGTAGGTACTTTCCCGAGAGCTTAACCGGGGAAGCATTGGCTTGGTTTGATGGATTACCTGAAAGATCGATTTCGTCATTCAAAGACCTGCAGAGGATATTTCTGACCACTTATATAAGTAACAACATGCTGAGGCCGGGGATTGAGACTCTGTTCAACCTGAGGATAAGACCGACCGAAAGCCTGCGCGAGGGTTGGTAAAGAGATGAAGAACAGTATGTAGCGAGCTAGCAGGGAGAGTTGATGAGAAAATTTTTTACCTTAGCCTTTCTAAACGCATTATTCCCAACCGATCTGTTGTACACCCGGATGTTCATTATCCGAAACTCCTTGACTATGAATGAATTAAGGGAGTATCAGGAGGAGTACATAGCGTTGGAGAAAAAGCAGAGGCAAGCCAGAGAAGTATCACCAATTCCAACGAAGGAAGGAAACTCGAGGCTACTACCGAGAACAGTGCACAACGTGGAGGGTGATCCGAAATACGGAAAAGGGGAGCTTTCAGCTCCAGTCCCGAAGAAACTTGTGGCCGTGTCAAGTGGAGATCAGGAATGGATCGATCAACAAAGATATGAGGAGTCAAGACGAAGAAATTATGAGCCACAAAGTTATAACGCGGGATATCAGCAAAGAGGAAATCAATGACCTAGGTTTGGAGAGCGAAGACCGAAAGCACCAGCTTTTGAGGATATAAATCTTCATAGACTCAAGACAACTGTGAAAAGGTATGGAAAGCCATAGTATTAACTAAAGAAATCCCACCCCCACCAAATTTGGGAAGAGAACCGCCATCGAGTATTAGGAATCATGAGTTCTGCAGGTATCATAGATTTCATGGACATCACACGAATGACTGTCGAAACATCCGGAGGATTATACTTCGTCTGGTAGAACATGGGAAGCTCACCCATTTTCTGGAGGGTTATGCGCCACCGCCGCCACCCCCACCTCGTGACAATCAACAAGTGTATCGAATCGAAATAGATCGGGAAAACAAAAAGCTGAACTGTAATTCGATAATACATTTAGCCAAGAACATCCAGAATTTCCATGATAACATACTCAAGAGAGTGCATAAGAGGGACTTCGAAGGACGCGAGATATTCAGTGTAGCGAAGAAGTATCCATTAGAAGAGTGGCAAAAGAAGGAGATAACGTTCTCATCAAAGGACGCACCTGAGGGAGGAGCTTCAAACACAGACCCTTTGGTCATAACCTTGAACTTTGGGAAATACTCAAAGTGGGATGAGGACAAAGTCAAGAAAGAAAGGATTTGGGCAATTGAGAGGATCTTGGTAGATACCGGGATTTCAGTCGACATACTCTTTTATCATACGTTCGTAACTATGGGGTATAAGGATTCTGACCTTGTGCCATCAACGTACAATATATACGGGTTTAACGGGGTTGCATTAAGGCCAATATGAGAACTAGTTGTAAAAATCTTCGCGGGCGAGTTGGAAACGAAAGTTACAGTCTGCATGATAGATATAGAATCGCCCTATAATGCTCTCATATGACGACCATGGATACATGGGATAAAAGGGGTTGCATCTACTGATGTGATTTTAAATTGTTGTAGAAAGTGGTAAGAAAAGTATCGTTCACTCATACTTGTGGAGATTTGATTTTAGAATTATATTTCAAAATAGAAAACTCAAGACGATGTTGTTATCAAGATTATAAAAAGCATCGAGACTCAGGATTCCACCATTGACCAATTAAGTGATTGAATCTAATCAATATTCATGCAATTCTTTGGTTTGAAGTGATTCTAATTTATTGCCTCTAGTAGATTTTTGAAGTAACAATTGTATACATCAAGCATGAAACATCAAAAGTCTTAAACTAAGCATGCTCCATCAAAACGAATCACAATCATTCAATAAAAATCAATTTTCCAATATTAGTTCCATGCAAATTATCATAAAAGAAATTGCAAGAATTAATTAAAATAGAAATATACCACTCTTAATGGAACAATGGCTTCCTCCGTCTCCTCGGATAAGGGGTTTAGCTCCTCATGTTATTCACGTGCTCAAAGTAGGTGTTCATAGCTCAAAAGGGTGAAAAACAAGAGAGAACTACTAGAGCAGACCGTTTGCAACGTTTAACAGGCGTTACAAACTGACTGTTACAGAGAATTGTCGCAATATAAACTGTTACAGGAAACGATAGAAGAGATCTGCTGTAAATAAAAGGCTGCTCTAAAGGGTCTAATGTTCTTCGTGTTCTTCCTTCTACACCAGCAGAACTCGACTTCCTGCAACTCCTCCTGTTGATCTCTGTGGTGTTCTAAACTACCCCTAACTTCTCCTAAACTTCCATCCCCTTCCCTGGAACTCGAATACACCTTTTATATCATTCGGAAACCTAAAAATCCCGATTAAAATTCTTATCTTTCTTTCCATGCAAGCCACGGCAATAATCTCTCTGCCGAATCGTTTTATGCATTTCCAAGCTGTCAAATCCTTTCCAAACTCTCTATCAGGTATATGTGAATCTTATGAAAGTTTATATGCGTTTTAGTCTCACTGGATTTCCGAAAATAAGCCAAACAGAACCCGATATATTCCACACACTCTGTTTTGCTCCAAGACAACTATCCAGCCCAATTTAATCGAAACTATCACCCATAACTTCCCTGTTTAGGCTTACTAGGCCCATATCAACTAAATCCAGCGATCGAATCTCCATGAAATTCGACCAGATCACTTAAAAACTAAACCAGTGATAACTTCTCCCTGTTTGAGCCAAACTCGATCATACAGCCCAATTTACTCGATCCAAATGCCTATACTAAGCCTGTTTATCCCTATTTGAGATACTGGTCTGGACTAATATCAACACACTGGCACATACAAGGGTACCAGTGGTCGATAATCCTAACTCTAGGTCAACACAACTGGCATATACAAGGGTCCAGTGGTCGACTTTATTGAATTTATTCCGGTCGGTCTGATGCTCTGGTCTCAATTTTTTTTTTTTTTGGTATTTCAATCACTCTAATTCACCCTAGCATTGGTAACAACTTGATTCGTGAGCCCCACCTAATCACTTAGAGAAACATAGTTTAAAAACAAAACAAAAATAGAAGTGAAAAGGATTCAACGAGATATGGCAAAACTACCATGTTTTTTCTTTAATTCTAACACCCGAGCTCTGTGCTTTTATGAATAGACTCTTTAGATGTTTCCATCTAATCAGATTGGTTCCTAAACTCCTATAACCAAAATGCTTCCATCCACTTAGATTGGTTAGTGTCATCCTTAATAAGCATAAATTTCTAAGCTCTGGAGTTTATTAATGCAACTAAAAACTAAAATTTTCTCCCATACCCCCAAACTTAGATCTAACATTGTCCTCAATGTTCTAAAGATGAAATTAAAAGCATGAACAAGGAGAAACTGTTACCATTAATTTGAAGAGAATAAGGAAAGATATTACCGTGTTGCATGAGTATTGGGTTACCTCCCAAGAAGTGCTAAGTTTAACGTCTTCAGCCAGGCTAAGAAAGGCTTAGTCACCTCATAAAATCATAAAGTAATAGCTAAAATATATGTGGGTCATCAAAACCAAATAGAGCTATGACAAGTAAAAGGAATCTGCAACATGCCAAGAAAAGCACACCCTTGTCTAGTTTCCTTTTTAAGACAACTACATCTATTTGTGGTTCAGTTCGGAGCTCTATAATTGGGTCGAGATAAAATATTTTCATGTCTTTGGAATTCCTCAAACCTAAGATCCGGTTCAGGTTGTAAAGTCTGTAAAAACTCAAATAAGAACTTGGAAGCACATAATAATAATCTGAATAATTGCGGATCCTTAAAGTCAATCAGTTTTGACTCACACTGTTGACCACAATGAGAGTAGTGGTCATTCATAAGCAAATGTGTCGTTTCTATTCTCCTAAAATAATTAGGTTTGGTCTCAGAACTTAATAACTGACACATTTTGAACTCATACATTCCCACAATTGGTTGAAAAATATTTGGTGGGAAAACAAAATCAATCTGGGTATTATAGCATAGGCTAACCACATCAACCATAGGATGGGTTTCTAACAACTGAACTTCCCTATGGACATCACTAGGTTCAGGAAAACGTGTATGAAGATAATATTTTAAAATGGTTGAGGCACATATGTCAAGTCCCAAGTGAGGGACCTTTCTAAGAGTTAAAGCACATGGAGAATGATAATCACCCCCAAACTTAGAGTTTTCAGTGTCTCTAGAAAGACTAGTCACAACTTCCCTAATTTCTAGGTCATCAGATTCCTGAAAATGGTCAATTGATTCTTCTAAGTCAGGTTCATCCTCACTCATCTCTTCGAGTTCACTTTCTTTTTCTAAGTCTGTTGTTTCTAAATCGCCAGACTTTAAAACAGTATTCTCAAAATAAACTGGTTCCTCAAAACTATCATCAGCTTCGTAATCATAAGGAAATACTACATCGTCTAAAACAGGGGTATCTCTAGTCAAATCCTCTTCCTTTTGAATAGGTGAATAATTATTAAAATTATTTGGATTTGAACTAGAAACATCATCATTATTAAGCTCAATTGGAGTAACAAATTCCTGATCACTATGCCTACTTATTTTAAATTCTTCATCAACACTATCCTCATCATAATCATCATTATAATAACATGAAAATGGTTGAACCTCATCTAAACAAGTAGTGTTACCAATTTTATCCTCGTCATCTTGATTATGCAAATAACTATCCTCATTTTCAAGGGTATTATTGGAAACACTGTGTTGGAAATCAAGATTATTTCGAGCAATTCTTTCGTTCGTCTACGCTATCATCTTGAGGGATTCCTCTATAGAAAGTTCTCTTTCATCATAAACTAAGTTATTCATCTTAGCTAACTTACGTGTCGACTCCTCTAATTTCCTGAGAGACTCTTCTAAAGGAGAAATATAAGAATTTTGCTCGTATGACCCATGTGTGTGTGGATAGTAATTGGGCTCATCATGGTATGAGCCATAACCTTGAAAAGGATGATGTTCCCAACCACTATTCACACTATGGTCAAAGTAGTAACGTCCATTTTGAAACTCAGTCGGATATTCGTTGTATTGGCTATTGTAATACCAGTTCGACATTCTATTGTAGGGGTGTGAATTGTCACACAAAAATGAAACCCACTGACAGGGGATTAGTGGGTGGATAGAGTCTTACCTCCCGTACCAGACGGGCGATGAACCGTTGAAGTCGACTCAGGCCACCGACTCCTATGTCAGTATACGAACCCGAGGGGCCGAGACAGTATCGTAACTGTCGTCCTTCCCTGCAAACAGTTTATATTTAATTTCAACCCTTCCTTAGGGTTTTAAAAATAATGGCCAAGTCCAAAAATAAAAATGTCCAAAAAGGAAAAGAAAATTTACAAAAATAAAACCCTATTTACAGTTTCTAAAAATAAAATAAAATAACTATATACAAAATCTTCTTCTTCACTCCTTTCAGATTCCTCTTTTATTTCCTTCTTTGGCGATGCTTTCATTTTATAGCACTTTTTCTTTCCTTGTAGCTTTGCTTCAAATCTGAAAAGAATCGAAAAACACCAAAACGCGTGAAAAAGAACAAAAAATAATAAAAAATAAACCTAAAATAAATCTAAATACAAGTCCGCGTCGGCGGCGCCAAAAATTGGTGTTGTTGTGATAGTTGTTTGTAAAGTGGTAAGAAAAGTATTGTTCACTCAGACTTGTGGAGATTTGATTTTAGAATTATATTTCAAAATAGAAAACTCAAGACGATGTTGTTATCAAGATTATAAAAAGCACCGAGACTCAGGATTCTACCATTGACCAATTAAGTGATTGAATCTAATCAATATTCATGCAATTCTTTGCGTTTGAAGTGATTCTAATTTATTTCCTCTAGTAGATTTTTGAAGTAACAATTGTATACATCAAGCATGAAACATCAAAAGTCTTAAACTACGCATGCTCCATCAAAACGAATCACAATCATTCAATAAAAATCAATTTTCCAATATTAGTTCCATGCAAATAATCATAAAAGAAATTGCAAGAATTAATTAAAATAGAAATATGCCACTCTTCATGGAACAATAGCTTCCTCCGTCGCCTCGGCTAAGGGGTTTAGCTCCTCATGTTATTCACGTGCTCAAAGTAGGTGTTCATAGCTCAAAAGGGTGAAAAATAAGAGAGAACTACTAGAGCATACCGTTTGCAACGTTTAACAGGCATTACAAACTGACTGTTATAGAGAATTGTCGCAATATAAACTGTTACAGGAAACGATAGAAGAGATATGCTGTAAAATAAAAGACTGCTCTAAAGGGTCTAATGTTCTTCGTGTTCTTCCTTCTACACCAGCAGAACTCGACTTCCTGCAACTCCTCTTGTTGATCTCTGTGGTGTTCTAAACTACCCCTAACTTCTCCTAAACTTCCATCCCCTTCCCTGGAACTCGACTACACCTTTTATATCTCTCGGAAACCTAAAAATCCCGATTAAAATTCTTCTTTTTCTTTCCGTGCAAGCCACGACAATAATCTCTCTGCCGAATCGTTTTACGCGTATCCAAGCTGTCAAATCCTTTCCAAACTCTCTATCAGGTATATGTGAATCTTAGGAAAGTTTATCTGCGTTTTAGTCTCACTGGATTTCCGAAAATAAGCCAAACAGAACCCGATATATTCCACACACTCTGTTTTGCTCCAAGACAACTATCCATCCCAATTTAATCAAAACTATCACCCATAACTTCCCTGTTTAGGCTTACTAGGCCCATATCAACTAAATCCAGCGATCGAATCTCCATGAAATTCGACCAGATCACTTAAAAACTAAACCCGTGATAACTTCTCCCTGTTTGAGCCAAACTCGATCATACAACCCAATTTACTCGATCCAAATGCCCATACTAAGCCTGTTTATCCCTAACAGGCCTAAATTAACCAAAATCCGTGATTGAGTCTCCTTAGATCACGTTCAAAATCGAATCCGAATTCTGCCAGGAGACTGTCAAGTTTTCCCGCCAAAATCAAATTTTGAATTCTTGAAGAAGAGTGCCCCTTATCCTGATGCTGGGGTGCCGATAGTGATTTGGGTGCCCCTTAGTAGTTTGGTAACCCCTTATCCAAAATGGAGGTCCGTATAGTAATTTCTCCCACGAGCGCAAAAACCACTTTTCGAGCCAATTTTCCCGCAAAATCTTATTTCTCCAAAAACACCTACAAAAACATAAAATGCCAAACTAAATACAAAAATGGGTACTAACAATATAGAAAATCGAGATCAATATCGAAGTTTTTCCGAGTGTTAATCAATTTAAATCAACAACCCAAAAGGTCGGATATTCTAATTGATTGAACAACGCACAACCTGTGATATTTCAATTATATAAACAAATATAATGCGGAATAGAAATAACACGCATACGTAATTTTTTTAACGAGGAAACCGCAAATGCAAGTAAAACCCCGGGACCTAGTCCATATTGAACACACACTGTATTAAGCCGCTACAGACTCTAGCCTACTCCAAATTAACTTCGGTTTGGACTGTAGTTGAGCCCCAATCAATCTCACATTGATCCAAGGTACAATTATGCTCCTACGCCTATGATCCTAGCAGGATGCTACGTACTTGATTCCCTTAGCTGATCTCACCCACAACTAAGAGTTGCTACGATCCAAAGTCGAAGACTTTAATAAACAAATTTGTATCACACAAAAAAGTCTACAGAATAGATAAATCCGTCTCCCACGAAAAACCTATGAGTTTTGTTCCTTCTTTTCATAAATCAAGGTGAACAGGAACCAATCAATAATCCGGACTTATATTCCCGAAGAACAGCTTAGTATTATTGATCACCTCACAATAATCTTAATCGACGCAGCGAAAAAAGATATTGCGGAATCACAAAGGATGAGATGAAGTGTTTATGATTTCTTTTCTATCTTGCCTATCGGAGATATAAATCTCAAGCCAATTATTTCAATTGTACTCGTACGATAGAAACGACAAGATCAGATCACACAACTACAAGAAAAATAGTATCGGTCTGGCTTCACAATCCCAATAAAGTCTTTAAGTCGTTAACCTGGTTTTAGAAAAAAAAAAACCAAAGGTTAAAGGAGAATCGATTTTAGATTAGCAAACTAGTATCACATGTAAAGTGTGGGGATTAGGTTTCCCAGTTGCTAGAGTTCTCCCTTATATAGTCTTTCAAATCAGGGTTTGCAATCAATGTTAGCTTAGTAACAAAGCATTCAATATTCACCATTAGATGAAAACCTGATTAGATTCAAGCTAATATTTCTCAACCGTTGGATCAAAAACTTAGCGTGTTACACACAAACGAAATGTTCAATTTTGAGTTTATGAACCGTACCCAAATATTAACATTTGTTGGTTCAACAATAGTCAACCATATGATCACTCTCATATCAACCATATTCTTCTTCACCATAACTAGTTCAAATGACTCAAATGAACTAGTTAGAGAGTTGTTCAATTGCTTAGATCTTATGTAACTACACAAGACACAATCGAAGCAAAAATTGTTTGATTCACTCGAATCGGTTCATGAACTTTATAGCCATGGTTTGCAAAAGCATTCCTTAGTTTATATAAATATTAGTTCAAGAACAACCGGTTTTAGATATAACCTAGTCAAGTTCGCGGACTGGGTTCGCGGACTTAAGCTCATGGAAGGAGTACACAAACTCAAGCAGAAATTCTCGGGTGAGAACTTCCGCCAGTTCGCGGACTTGGCTTGCGCCACTTCCATTTCTATTGATCAACAAAGTTCGCAAACTTTGGTTCAAGGAATAAGGACTTATTCATATATGTGTTTCCACAACAATGCTTATATCCTACCAATGGTTATGTAATCTAAACTCTCATTTCATTCATTGAAACATTCTCAGAGAACGTTATATAGCCGTTATTCACAGACCATTTTTAGTCAGAGCAATTTCTAAAGTGATTGAAACATATCATGACTTTCGTCACTAGGTAAAGATGAATTCGGTTAAAGCGAAAGCTTACGAACACATATTTCGAGAAATAGATAGGCGAGTTAAACTCGGCTCGAAATAGCAAATGTGCATAATGAAAGTCTATACGTTTAAAAGACTTTTGTCTCAAGAGTAGTAGATAGAGTAAATAGACTTTTGAGTGATAGATAAGTTCAAGTCTCCACATACCTTTTAGTCGATGAAGTTTCACCGGTTCCTCGAGTAATCCTTAGTCTTGTATGATGATTGCCATGGAGTTCTTGAGATCAACTACACTTTCTATCCTAGTCCGAGACCTTTAGATACATAGGCTAGAAATCAAGACTTATAGTTTTGATCACTAACATTGACAAAATGCTTGAGATAGCAACGCATGCGAGTTCGACCGAGCAATGCTCTAACACAGACTACGACACAGAAGGGCATAGAAGAGGCAGATAAAATGATGGTTGCTAATGAAAGAGTTCGCGAGATAACTCCGGAGAAGGAAAGCCAAGTTGAGATAAAGCAAAGTGGAAAAACAAAGAAAATAAAAATAGCTGAAGGAAGCGAAGTAACGAGAAGTGAGAAAGAAACCCCCGTCACCAAGGAAAAACGAACCCCGCGAGGTGAAGCAAAGGCAAATATCTCCAAGCGCAAAAGGACATCGATACAAGAGAATGAGTAAAGTGTGGAATTGCATGATCCTTCTGCTAAGGAGAAAGAAGCATGTAACGAATACAAAGAGAGGGAACAGTTAAAGGAGGAGCTCCATCAAGAAAGGAGAAGGAAGAAATAATTGGTAAGAGAACGAATAAGGATAGAAAGGAAAAACAAAAAAATTTTGGTCAAGAACAACCACTTAAAAAGAAAACAAGCGGAGCATAGCGCCCAAAGAGGAGAGAATGTATCTGGAAGGAAATTGGCGATTGATGGGCATCATGAATACTGGCGAGCAATAAAGGGGCAAGGGGAACGAAATGAGCGAGAAGATTTAAAGAAATCCATAGAAAGTAGCATGAGGGAGATCAGAGAGAAGGAATATCGGATGCAGCAATTGTGGGAAACTGGAAGAAAAGGGACAACGAGCAATGACCCAGCGGCAGGAAGAGAATCTGGAGTGCGGGAGCACCCAGAAAAAATAAAAAAATATGCAAGAAACGAGCCATGCAAGCCGGGAATAGTGGCACTATTCTCGTTGAAACAAATGGAAAAACAAATGCAAAAACAAATGCACTATTCTCGTTGAAACAAATGCAAAAACAAAACGAGTTTTTGTCAGGAACTTGAAATTTGACATAACCAATAGTATCTCGCGTTACACCTAAAGCTACCTTCCATTTGTAAGATAGTGGTGTTCAAAGTCTCTTGGATATCGGAATACAAATGATCCAGCCGGGAGATTGCTAGATCCGACTCATGGAGTTGAACGCATAGCTCGTGATACGCATTGTCCAAGCCTTTACCATGACCAGACTTCGAAGTATCCTTGCTGGGTTGAATGACAAGAGCACCCTTGTTCTTACGAAGATCTGCAGATTTGACTTGCGAGGAAGATTTGACACACTTCGAGCGTGAGGAATTATCCAGCTGAGCCCGAAGAAATTCTACCTTTTTCTTCAGACAATCAATCTCCTCGTTTAAGCCAGCTGCTTTGCTGCGAGATTTACGAAGATCAACCACCACCTGATTTTTTCTATTGATTACGCGCTCGTTATCTTCCCCCAGCCTCTTATAAGCAGCTAACGACGAGGAATGAAGATTCCTCGAAGTAGTAAGGGAATTGTTAACCTGCTGAAGTTCTAACTTAAGGCGCTCATTTTCGTCATGAAAATGAAGATTTAGTTCGTCATTACGAGAGCAATCTATAGACAGACGATCTACCTATGAAAAAAGGGTCTCGACCTTCTCATTCAAAATCTGGTTTTCAGACACATAGCAATCATTCAGAGTTACGAGGTTCAGATTCTCTGCACGAATATCTTACAGCGAGGCAGACGCTTCAGAAGCATCCAGATGGCGATCCATGCATCGAACTTGACGAAATACAAAATAAGAAAATAACAGAAGTAAAAGCAAAGGCAAGGAATGGGTCTGCAAGGGGAGGGAACTTACTCTGAAGCTTCCCTACTTTCTTCTCTTGTTTGCTGGAATACTCCCTCTCCTCCTTGAGCTCCTTCGTCAGAGCTTTGATATGAGCATCATCCTTCTTCATCTTCTCGCGAACCAGTCTAGCCTCCACTAAGCTAGCCATATGACGGTTG
Source organism: Papaver armeniacum (assembly GCA_023531295.1). Classification (NCBI taxonomy): domain Eukaryota; kingdom Viridiplantae; phylum Streptophyta; class Magnoliopsida; order Ranunculales; family Papaveraceae; genus Papaver; species Papaver armeniacum. The sequence goes on from JAJJWW010003906.1 coordinate 58,337, forward strand.
ACTTCCTGCGAATTGACGAGGCAGAACTTAGGAGTGAACCACGAAATACTATAAAGATGCAGTTGAAAAGGTATGCAGAGCTCACCAGGTTCATTAAAGCGGAATGTTTTTGGAGAGTCAAATTCATAGGAGCATTCAATAACACAGAGGAATCTTGAGAAAGAATGTCGTTAGCACTGACAGTCACCAAAGATTCAAGGGCACGAGACCTCGTAGCAAGATCTTCACGAGCCTTGTTATAAATATCTTGAAGGAACTTCATATCTGGATCATAGATGGGGTTAGACATCACGGAAGAAGCTGCTTGCCTCCCCTTTTCACAAGAAGGGGGTTTCTTCGTGGATTTCTCATGATGCTCGCCCAAAGGAGGAGGAATATGAGAGTCAGCGACTTTAGGAGAAGTAGTTGTACGAGGCTGGGAAGATTGATACTTGGGAGGAGTAGGATGACTTGGAGCAGCAATAGAGCTCCTGACCGCAGTTAAGCTCGCCAAGTCCAAAACCCTACGCCGCCTCTTGGGCGCGCCAGAAGGTGGAGCATGTAAGGCATCAGTCTGCGAAATAACAAGTTCAATACAATCGATAGATGAAATGGACGAAGCATACAAGATGAAAATTTGGACGAAGTAAAATACCTGAATAGGAGGAGGAGGCGGAGTAGGATAATCACGCCTTTTTCGTCCATAGCTAACTCAGACGCGGGTTGCTTAACAAGGAGAGTATTATCCTACAAAGAATAAAGGGTTAGAATTTAAGGTTACCACGAAGAAAAGAAAGTAGTGGGCGAGGTGGCTACCTGCTTGGAAGTAGGAGATTCAGCACTAACATCCCCTTCCTTGCACGCTTTGAGAAGGCCAGCAGCAGGCATCACGAACTAAATAAAGGAGAAAAGGGGCATGAGAACAAGTTGAACCCAGGATGTAGCAAGAGCTTAAAGGATGAAATAATACCTCAGTTGACACGGACCATCGAAGCTTCCAGGGATCGCAGCCAGTGAGATAACAGTGTTCCAAAAGAGGACCCTGACAAGGTATCCCCTTCTCGTCAACACCCCAGATGAAAGGGCCCCCTACCACCAAAGGAAATGTCGTCCAGTCATCTTCACAAGAAAGGCTAAGATGGTCACCACGCTTAGGCTTGAGGGGATCCGCATCTAATAAAAGAGCTTTGGTTGGAGCGAAAACGGTGTTTCGGATAAGCTCAATACCCCACTCCTGGTGTTTCCTCGTGCTCGTAAACCTAGCAGAATAGTTGGACACAAAAGAATCCACGTTGTAATCACGAGAGTCGAACTCCTCAGCCACTGACGGAGCTTGTGAAGTGCCGTTTTCTGAGCGAATCACAAACTCGTTGGAGATTTGGATTGCATTACCAGAAAGCTGAAAAACCCCACATTGAAGCTTGTTCAAAATTTTGAGGAAAACAGGGTTAGAAGGATTGTAGAGGGGAAAGGACAACCCTGCTCTTAACTGGCCGACAGTGACAATCATCTTGTCTGCAGACCAAGTGTCGGACTGAATCCATCTATAGTTTATTTCCATGTCTTGAGTCGCAATGATGGGAGGACTCACGGAAGAATCAATAGCAGGGGTTAAGGTTAAGCCAATCTTCTGGAAATCTTCTTGGAATTCCTCATAAGTTTTGAGAAGAGTAGAGGTTGATACCTTCTTTGGAGCCATGATGATAAGAAGAAAGGTGGGAAAGAGAAGAGACAACAATGGCAGAGGGAGGAACAAGGACAACAACAACTCGAATGTAGAGCAGGGGAGAGAGAATAAGAAACCCAAATTAGGGTCAAGCTGGATACTTATAGTACGAAGAAGGTGACCGGCATAACAGGTTGGCGGCACGTTCGAGGAATCCTAACCGACAATGACCAGTTACCAAAAGAACGTGGTCGCGTGGAAACCGGAGAGTGGGGAACGTGGCAGCCAAGGAATTTCGAGCGGTTCTTATTCTATTCTCGTATGGCTCGAACAGAATAAGAAAAGGAAAAATATAGGTACACAAAATACGCTCACGACGTGGTCACACAGGAAGGCACGAAATAGGTCTAAGATAATCTCACTCAAAGATCCCCGTCAATGACTTGTCAAATCAAATGTCAGAATTATATCGCTACTGATTAATAGCGCAAAGCACGAAGAGGAGGCATCCTAAAACGAAGTAACTCGCATGAGGAATCTAAAACACGAAGGATCAATTAGAGTACCCGGCAAGATACCAATCATGAAGTAAAGATAGGCGAAATAAGGTTACTTGGCTGGAAAGATAACTTGCGAAGTCAGTAGATTATGGAACAAGAAAATAGACCGTTGTCCCGACAAACACCCTAGGTTGTCAGCGAAAGAAAGGCGAAAACTTTATGGAAAATGATCTGGGCGAAGTATAAAGCACCTCCACGAGAATCTGACGAAGTAAAATGAGCTGTACACCTTTAGGGTTGATTGGTCTATAAATAGGGGCCATTGGGCAATGTATGAGGGTCGGATTCTGGGGGAGGGAGGAGAGTTACGGTATAGAGTGTGTGATTAGGGTTTCCTTGTATTCAAGAACTTGTATTTTCACTACTTTGTGGTTAATCAATAAAGAATTTCTTATCCAAAACACTTATTATGTCTTAGACCTGTTCTGTTTCATACTTGGGTGTACTAATGGATTTCCGGTAGTTACACGGCCACCTGACACAGCGACGGAATTTTGTTTTTTTAATGGAAATCAAGCGTATTTACTGAAGCGTGATTCCAATGAAGAGTTGGATTTGGGTCCCCATTTTATGACTTGTTCACTGGTGGGGACATTTTGTCCTCATCTCTGGATTTGTTACCTGAGTGAATAAGTTGCTCTTAATTTCGTGGGTGTTGTTATCTAAGTGCACCTTTAAAAGAGACGTTAACACAGCTGAAAGATAGTAGCAAATTAATCTAATCTCTCTCAGCTCGATCATGGAGTTTTTTTCTTACAACTTCGTTCTACTACTTCCACTTATCTTCCTTCCTCTATACTTCCTCATCAAATTCAAAGGTAGCAACAGAGACAATCCAGAAATCAAACATAACAATCCTCCTGGTCCCCCGAAACTTCCCATCATCGGTAACTTACATCAACTAGGCAGACCTCCTCATCGCATGCTACATAATCTCTCTCAAAAATACGGCCCCGTCGTGTTTCTACAATTAGGAAGCATACCAACAATCGTCATCGCATCAGCCAAGGCCGCCGAAGAAATCTTAAAAACATACGATCTTGATTTTTGCAGTAGACCTCCGTTGGCCGGTTCAAAACGTCTTACATATAATTACTTAGATATTGCTTTTGGCCCTTATTCTGAGTACTGGAAAGAGATTAAAAAAATATGTGTTCTTGAACTTTTAAGTACAAAAAGAGTGCAATCTTTTGCGGTAATCAGAGAGGAAGAAATTTCAGATATGATTGATTTTATCTCTTTTGTTTCTTCTAATTCTACTGATCCAATTGATGTTTTTAGAATGTTGGTAAATTTAACAGACAAGATTTTATCAAGGATTGCTTTTGGTAAGACATTCCAAAGTAGAGATCCATCTAGTGACGGTAGTAGACTTCAGGAAATCCTTTACGACACCATGGAGGCGTTGAATGGTTTTTCAGCATCTGACTTTTTGCCCAGTGTAGGTTGGATTATTGATAGGATCACTGGGGTCCATGGGAGAATTGAGAAATGCTTTCATGATTTCGATGAATACTTTCAGGATATCATAGACATACATCTCAACCCTGAGAGACAGAAATCCAGGCACGAAGATCTCATAGATGTTTTGCTGAAAGTCGAAAAGGATGGAATGAGTACTATTTGTATCACTAATGACCATATCAAAGCAGTTCTTCTGGTACGTAGTTTCTTCTAAATAAATTTGATCTGTCATTTATGGTGTACAGATGTTTTTTTTCCCACCTTGCATAGTTTGTTGTGCGAGATTCTGATACGAGAAATACTTGTATTCAGGATGTATTTCTGGGTGGTGTAGACACATCTGCTGTAACTGTCAGTTGGGCAATGACGGAACTGATCAAGAATCCAGACGTAATGAAAAAAGTACAGGAAGAGATCAGAATTTACGATTTAGGAATGAAAGGGAAGGTAGAAGAGTCAGACCTTCATCAGTTCATATATCTAAAGATGGTGATTAAGGAGACTATGCGACTACACCCACCAGGACCACTCTTGCTTCCAAGAGAGAGTAAAAAGCATCATGTTATCAACGGATACGATGTATGCCCGAAAACAAGGATCCTAATAAATGTATGGTCTATCGGGAGGAATCCAGAGTATTGGGACAAGCCAGACGAATTCATCCCAGAGAGGTTTGAAGATTGGTCCATTGACTATACAGGAGGACAAAACTTTAATTTCTTACCTTTCGGCGCAGGTCGAAGGGGTTGCCCTGGAAAGAATATGGCTGTCATATTGACAGAGCTTATGCTGGCTAATCTACTCTACTGCTTCAATTGGGAATTGCCAGAAGGCATGAAAAAGGAAGACATAAACATGGAGGAGTCGTCAGGGGCTAGTGTTCATAAGAAATATCCACTTGAGATTGTGCCCACCAAGTGCATATGATGGTAAATTCAACAACTCTAAACATGCATGAATCAATAAAATTGCTATTTGTCATTCGAAAAAAAAAAGAAAAGAAAAAGCAGTTCTCTGAGCTGTCTCCGTTCATGTTGAACCATTGAGGGTCATTTGATTGCAACTGTAATGCCTCATGTAACATTACGAGTCAAATATGGTCAAAAAGTTCTTGATTTGCACATTAACTTAAACTTATTTACCAAGTATCGAACAGTTCTTAGTTCGCACATTAACTTAAACTTATTTACCAAGTATCATACAGTTTTTAATTTGCACATTAACTTGGTTACCAAGTATGGGTGCGTATTACCCAACGCTAGTTTATGGGGAAAGAAAAGAACGTACAACTAAATATCAGGTGGACTTTATTGGGAGTGACCTGATCAGAAAGGGAAAACATATTTCTTGCGACTGAGGAAAAGAGACCACATGGGTCCTGTTTCCCTAAAAACTTTAACTTTTAAAATTTGATATGGTTTAAACGGACAAAAATGTAAAAACATTCAGGATGTAACCCATTTTCAAATACTTTTTTTTATTTTTAATTTATATGAGGATACATCCAGTCCTTTTAAGTTTAAGTCAGAATGAATCCAATTTCATTCTTGCTATTTTTTTTTTGTGTCTATTTCACCCATATTAATTTTTATTAGAACCATGTTTTAAAAATATTTGGACAAATGACCCATTTTTAATTTTCCGTTCTATTTCCTCTTCCGTTTCTGTTCCATATATAAATATACGAGAGTGCTTCTAATCAGTGTCTATAAGTACTCTAGCTACGTATTGAATATTCACTTCCATTGTTAGCTTCAAAGTAATAACTCCCAAAACACCAACAATCATGAATATCAGTTTATGCTCGTTACAAAACCTATTTCAAGAAAGTAAAGAAGACGAAGATGGATGCAAGACTACAATATTACCTTCATTGTGTTCGGATTCAGTGTACGAGATACTTACAAGAATTCCTCTTTACAATCTCCAACAACAGTGTCAATGGGTATGTGAAGACTGGAGAAAAGTTATCAATCAAACCAACTTCAAGCTATTACACGCTCAAAGAACTCAAACTATATCAGGCTATTTCTTTGAACGTATACGAACGTGCAAGTATAGCAATGAGTTCATCTCTATATTTGACCCGAATGACGGGTATCGTATTCCTGTCGTGCCTTCTCTTGATTTTTTGCCAGAGAATATCATTATCGAAGCCTCGTCTAATGGTTTATTATGTTGCGTTAGCGAAAGTAAGAAATCTAATAATCTCGTATTTTACATATGTAAACCAACAACTCGGGAATGGAGAAAGATACCAAGACCCAGACTTCGGTTTCTTACTGAGACAATTGCAATGGTAGTAAATCAACCTTACCCGAATTTAAGCTACAAGATACTTAGATTGTCAAGGCCAAAAACTGCTCCTGGTTATCACTGTGAGTTGTTCGACTCAAATAAATGGGCTTGGAAAAGATTAGAAGATGTCAACTTACCTGCTTTCATCCTGTGTTCTGGATATTATCGTGGTATTTTCGCCAATGTAAGTTTTCACTGGTTAACAGACGATAACCGTGTCTTCAGTTTTCACATTGACAATGAGAAGTGGACTACTATCGAACTTCCACAAAAATATACAGAAACTGCCCGCATGAAGTTAATTGAGTACGAGGGAGAGATCGCGGTTGTCTACACAACTGATGACTTGCTGGAACTTTGGGTATTGGAGAATCAATGTACTTGGAGGAAGATGTGTGATATCGACTTGGAAAAAATTAACGCCGGAAATAGTAACTCTGTGTTAGACTTGTATTCGGCAGAAACAGCTCTGATGAGTAATTGTTACAAGGTAATAAGGTACGACTTTAGCAATAATAGTTGCACTGAAATAGAGTCTCCAGGTAAAATTAACGACATTCACCGATTTTATCCGTTTGAGTCTGATTTAGTTTCTTGGAAACGCGTGGATGCGGATACCGCGACCTGAGTTTGAAACTCGTCAGCGTCATGGGGGGATTTTTCTCTTTTTCAAGTCTTGATGATACTGGATTTGGTTATTAATACTGTCATTTGATTCATATATTCTTTTTGCATCAATTGAATAAACCGTCAAGAAAACAGGGCATTGAGGTCACCTCTTTTTGCATCCATTTGCCTCAACCTCATTGCCTTCCACAAATAATCAAAGTTAGGTGCTTATTAGACTAAAATTGACATAGATGTTACAAAGCAATTGTAGCAGTCTGACAGAGAAGTTACCTCTTTGTTAGTCTGTTACACTAGATTTTCTTTTTGTTTTCTGATGTAACTTTCGTTTCAAAGCATCTCTGCAGGAACTTTATTGTGAAATACAGCGAGAATACGCATACTGCATCTAGATAACCCAAATTATTGCTGGCAACTAAAACTAATGAGTCTACGAAAAGAAACAACCTTTCGTTCTATAAACTGGCTATTGTTATTGTCTGCGCAAACAGTTAACAAGACATTCAAAATGAGATCCTATCAACAAATGAGCATATTTATGAACGCACAAAGTTTATCTAACACTATATAGTTCAGATAAGATATCAGATACAACATCCATCTGAATCAATAACCACCTACTGGAACATATATAAAGCCTAACCAACCACAATATTTACCTTAAAGTTATTGAGTGCTTAAACAGCATACTGAGCAGCATTGAAAATGTAGAAAAAGAGATGAAATGGACTCTCTAAAACAGAGTTCACAGAGACAGTCCCTACAAAGTAAGAGTTATTCCCACACCAACAACTCGATTACTAGTCCAAATGCCTATAAAATAAAGCACATCAACATCTTAACTAATACTACTTAATAACAGTAACATAACATCAATCATGCCTTTCATTAGTGACCCTTCTCTCGTTCTGGAGCTAAAGGCTGGAATTTACTGCAGAGGTCTGAAAGTACCCACTGTTTTCTCTGATGCCACGCTTGCAGAGGGGACACGAATCATTCTTCTCCAACCATTTGTCTACACAATCCACATGAAAGAAATGGGCACAGGGAAGCTCCTTCAGTTCTTCGTTATCTGCATACTTCCCTAAGCAAATGGAACATACCTACGCAACAACAACAAAAAAGAAGACAGAATCAGCAATAGGACTACTAGCTGACTTCCAGTAAGATGGGTACTGCCAAGGGCTGTAAAGAAGAACAAAAGATAAAGAAGTTTGCTATCGTCAACAAGGGCTCAGTCATCCTGTTAAGATGGTCATAGCAAACAGTTTTACAGATCCAAATTATATTCTATTTATCTGGGCTTGTTCCAACTCGCAACACTGTATTACACAGGAACCACTTTTATTTGGAAATACATGTGGATCAGGTCCTAGATATGGCCATTTTGGACAGTGCAGACCAGGACGTGACAGGTAAATAGATAATTAATTGGGTAGTCAGGTGAAACTGAAACTCAGTGACCTTAAAATTGTACATCAAGATATTCGAACAGAACTTACTGCATCTTCCCATGAGATGATACGTGCTTTTTTGGTTCCAGCTGCTAATGTCCTACCACCCTCCCCTACTCCTTGCACATTGGTGTCATGAACATTAGTGGTTTCTGTGGCAGCTCCTCTAGTATGATTCAAATCTTCATGGGAAGCCGCAATAGACATTACACAAGGCAAGCACCAACAGCATATTGAGAATATCCAAGGGACAATACAGCAAATCATAAGAAACAGCAAGGAAAACCTGTGGGAAAACAAGATTATTTTAACACTTATCACATAAAGGCCTCATTTTATTCAACTTTTAAATTTATTGATTAATGTAAGTAAGATCTGGCCATCACATGTACAAGCTGGGCGCCTCAGCTGAAGGATAGTGCTTTCCAAATATAACTAGCCAGAAACAGCCAACACTAAGCCAGAACCCAAAGAAGCAGAGCGATCCAGGTATCCAGGTATGGACCCTGATTATCAGAATAAGCCACATTTATTAAATCACAGAACTTTCTAAAACAGATCAACAACTACAAAATAAAAAGATAAAGCTAGCTACCGAAGGATTGTGCAATGAGATGACACTAAAATCCTATAGGAATTAACTAAAAATTAAACGATATCATATGTGTGATTTCTTAAAGAACAGAAAAGGAACACTAGAACCGAAGGGTCTTGGGCATTCTATAGTCTGCTAGTTGCTTGCTGCACCAGATATTGACACTTTCACAAACTACAGAACTTGGCCATCATAAGAGCGATACTGATCATGCATGGTTTGCTACAGCTTATTTAAATCAGTAAATTCATCCTTAACACTACTGTATTGTCAAAACAATCCACAGGGCTACTTCGAGTCCACTTGTTGGTTTGCTGCACCGAATATTGACACTTCCAGAAACTACATGGGTAAGTTGAACTTAGCCATCTTGAGAGTGATACAGATCATGCATGTTTTCCTACAGTTTACTTCTATCCCTAAATTCAGCCTTAACACTACCCTTATTGTTAAATAATCAGAAGCTATTTACATGCTACTATGAAACTTGACGGATTGGAAAGTCCATGTACCAGCTAGCGCAACAAAGATTAGTGAAATCACTGAACATACAAGTACATTGCAATTGTTACAGTAAAAATGAATCAAATGAACCAATATACCAGTTAGTCAGTATTATTCAATAATTTAGAACTTAATATATTTCCAACAAACAGTAAACTGGGTTAGTATAGAAGGCCATGATCTGCTTTACAAGAACAACAATAGCATTACCTTGCAGTACCCTGGTTGCGATGCATAAAACGCCGATACAGAAAAGGAAGGGTAGCAAGACATCCAGATGCATATATAATAGCCCATGCAAACACTTGATGGTTCTCATGTATCGAGAACCATAAAACAATGGCGGAGGCCAGAATCTGACTCAAAGCAAAAACTACTTCAATCAAAATCCATATTCCAGATTTGAACGGGTGCCTGTGCCGACGGACACTCCCTTCACTTCTCCTTGCAGACAACGAGTTTCTAGAGTTTGCACCATTCGAAGAAGGTAAAGAAGATTGAAGAATGGACAAAGCCCCGCTAGAAGAAGCTCCCTCTTCATCATGATGGTGGCCTGGACCAAGAGAAGAAGTACCAGACCTCCTTTCAATTTCAATAATGTGGTCAGCATCACGGTTACCTAAGAACTGGAATTGGATGCTTTCAACTACAATTTAATTACTCTGAAAAAGGAAAGAAGATACCACAACTTATATCAGTACCGAAATTTTGCATTACTGGCATTTCACAATGACACAAATAAAATCACTGGAAACCCCTGTTGATGATTATATCCTCATCAAAGAAAATCCACCAAATACTTCCAATTAGTACATAATTATTCAGTAAAAAAGATTGTATACCCCAAACCCCCAACATTTCATACACAAGAGATTAGTCAACAAACCCGGAAGTCTGATCATCCCAACAAGGACAACAATAATTATTCAACAGAGCAAACCAAATCTAGGAAAAGTAAACCAAAAGTACACAAAATCCAGACTTAAATTCAAGATCATGAACATTACGCATGCCAAACCCTAATTTCCCAACTCTTCTCAGCTGATCTAACTCTCAAACCCATCCAAAATTTACATCAAATTAACATAGATCATGCAATCAAATTATACCTCAAAAAAAAACGGAAGAAAATGGGAGAGCACAAGATTTTACTAACCATTAAGCTATGAAATACAACCAAAATGAAGATGAAATTGAGACAGATACTTCTTCTTCTTCTTCCTGAGCTTGAGATAAATAGCTTCAGCTACGCTCCTTCTTCTTTTTCTTCTTGTAGAGGTATCCATCAAACTTTTTGAAATTGGAAACCCTATTTTCCCTTCTCAGTTTTATTTTTTAGTTGAACTGGGAAAGAGTTTCCCTCCAATAGCTTTGCTTTTATTTAATTCTTTTAGTATTATTTAGCCTGGCGAGATTGGGGTATACCCAAACTAATTGGGGTATACCCAATAAGACAAAATCGGGTCATTTTGAAGTAAAAGAAGCCACCCCTTAGCAATATATTTTTCTAAATGGCTAATATACCCTTGTTTAATTAACACTAAAAAAATCTGATTAGCTTAATTAATTGAGTTTAGATTGATTAATTGAGTGGATTAAAACTTATGAATTGAAATTTTGTTTTTGATTGAACTTATTTGGGAAGATTTTTTATGAAAAAATTTGTTTTGAGAAAATCTTTTGCAACGGAAATGAAAGCACACAACCCAAACACTTCTAAAAAGGAGATTGCAAAGTTGTTGTATGAAATCATACTCAAAATTAGATCAAAAATCAAACACTTTCAGTTCTGAAAGTATAAAAAGTCGGCAAGGTCGATGAATGAAGATCATGCGACACGGAGGCAGGTGAGACGAAAAAATTTATTAGCGCAAGGTCTTCAAAAATACCCCATGCGATTGTTGAAAAAACATTGGCCGGCAAGGTATTTAAAAATACCCTTTCGGCTGTTTGTTTTGCCGGCAAGGTATTTTAGAAATACCCTGGGCCGTTGTTTGGCTCAGGCAAGGTATTCAAAAATACCCTTCCATTTGTTGAAAAAATTCTGATGCCGCCATGGCTGTTATGAAAAGTCGGCAAGATATGCATGTTACGACCTTTAGGCCAAAAACACGAAATCATAATTTTCGATTTCTAACCTAATATAACAATCAAATCACACAACACAATGATGGGTTTGAGTTTAAACATCATTTATAGTCTTCTTTTTCGCACGGTAGAGTCAACGATTTTTGGAAAATCAAAGTTCAAGATTTTCGTTTGATGTAAGAAATGGAAGAAGATGAAGGGGAAGAGCAGAGAGATTAGAGAAGAGAGATTAGGGAAGATTATGAGTTTTTTAATTTTTAATTTTAGGGTTTAATTTTAAGTTAATTAGTTCAAGGGTATTGAAGTAAAATCAACCTATTTTGTCTTATTGGGTATACCCCAATTAGTTTGAGTATACCCCAATCTCGCCAGGTTATTTAGGTATTGGAATCATGAAATAAATCAAATAATTATTTACAAGTTCATAGACTTTACAGAATGTAATATATTCTTGCAAATTTATTTATTTAGGAGGTGTGCATTCTTTTGGAAAAATAAATATAATTAGCTGAAAGAACGGAGGAAATGTAGAAAAATACAGTTTTCCCTCATGTAAACAATAAGAATCAATTTATCACTTTAGGTCTAATCTTATTATCTCCTTGCAAATACTTTTAACAAAAATACGAGTTTGAACAAGTAAAGTGCTATTGAAAGTAAAGTACTGCTATACGACGATGTTAATGATAACGATCTTTGCGTGGAATTGGATGAGAATGAGGAACCAGACTAATCTGACAAAGAACCAGGTTTTTGATGACCATTTTGTTTTCAGTGGTGGTTTTATTTATTTTTTAAGTACTGCACTAGATGGAGGCTTTTTACGCTGATAGATAGGTTGACATTTATGTGATGAATGATTCACGTTGAACTTTTATGTTTTCTGGAAATGATGAACATGAAAATGGATGGGTTTAGTTTATTTATCTTTATTAGCTTATTGTATGCGTTTCCTACATAGGTGCCACCAATAATTCATACGTTTCCTCCCTAAACCAAGAATAATACAGGAGACAACCCAGATTAAAATTATTAAGGTAAATATTATTCGAAATAGGAAAGTAATTTTTTTCTTTAGCCTCTTCTCGAGTTGGTTAGAGATCGGAAACAAAATTTCGAAAATTTTGGGAAACAATTTTATCATAACTGTCTACGATATATTCTCTCATAAAATAAGGAAACTAACCATATTGGTTACACATCAAAAATTTGGAAATAAAAAAAAGAAAAACACCAAAAATCTTTTGTTTGGCGGGTGATGAAAATGGATTTTTCAAGGCGGGATGATTTCAAAAGGAAAATCAATTCCGCTTTGATGGTTTGGTTAAATTCCAAAAGAAAAAGAAAGATGAGTTCGATCTACTTTTTCGGTTTTTTATTACTCAATTCATTCTCTCAATGAAATCATAATTCTACTACTATCTCTAATCTTTACAAGGAACCTACCTCTTCATACTCGATCTTTGTTGTTGGTATTATTTCTACAACCCATTATCGAATGAATATTAAATTGATGTTAGATTTTTTGTTCGATCTCATGGAATCAGATGTTAGATCTTATAGGTTTAGTAGTTAAAGCATAATTAGGGTTTTTATTCTATCACTTCTTATAGGTTTACTAGTTAAAGCATGAGTAGGGTTTTTATTCTATTATTATCTCTAATCTTTACAAGGAATCTACCTCTTTAAACTCGATCTTTGTTGTTGGTATTATTTCTACAACCCATTATCGAATGAATATTAAATTTATGTTAGATTTTTTGTTTGATCTCATGGAATCAGATGTTAGATCTTATAGGTTTACTAGTTAAAGCATGATTAGGGTTTTTATTCGGCTGTATCAAAGAACAAGTTAATGACAATCACGGGTTGTACGATGAGATCTGATTTCATTTTGTTACAACAATAATATTTTAGGCTTAAGTTACATGCATGAACTATTATAAGATTTAGGTAAGGATCTTTCTTTCATGTTACTTAGTTAGGCTTTACTAGTTAGTTAGGTTTTACAAAATAAAAATAAATAAAAAACTTAACGATGCTAATTTTTTCTAGGGTTTTTGTTATTGTTTGGGTTGGGTTTTGATTGAGAGTTAATAACTCTACTTTGATCGACGATGTTGTGTAAATCATATTTATATACAAGGCTTCTCAAGATTTAATCATTTGAGTCTTTGTTACTTGGCTGCTTTATGTAACGTCGCATTTTAAGTTGCCACTTTTAATAATACCATGTTCTTTGGTTGGCCAATTTGACTATATCTTCAAGCTAAAAATGGATAATCACTATCGGTGCTTTAGTGCTCTAGGCTTTTGTAACAAAAAGTTATATAAGACCGTTTAACCGGTACCTTTCGCTTTGTGGATAACACAATAATCATGAGGAGATTTTGTGTGTTGCAGTGATGTTTTAGCCTCAAGTTACATGCATCAATGAGTTCATGTTTGTTTTCTTTTCATATAATAGAAAATAGGTGTAACACATGTTGCCTATCCTGTTAGGTTTAGCTAATATTTTCCAAAATAAGATCAAATTACTAACTAAGATGCACGTACCTACACAACTTTTGTCATGGGAAAAGATGATGATTACGACCAATGGAGGGAATCAGATTATGAGGTGGATTCTGATGAAGAAATGATGGATTGAGATGAGAGTCATGATGCCATTGTACAATTAGATGACGATGATGGTGAACATATGCTCCCACTTGCTAGATTTGAAGACTTAACAGGTAATGTGCGAAACCTTGTACTTACTTGTTTCTACTTAAACATCACATGGTTTCATATGTTGCCTCGGTTATTTCCAGAGTCAGAAGATTCTGAAAATGATGATTTGGAGGTGTTAGAAGAAAAAGAATTGGAAAATGCTCCAGAAGCAGAAAAGCAGCCACAACAAGAAGACTCTACAGAAGTGATCATAAAAGAGAGGGGAATGACAAGAATGTTGAAGCTGCATAGATACTTCTCGGATAAAAAATACCAAAAGAAGGGATATTGAATTTGACAAAATGTTCTACTTTATTGGTAACCATAGAATTGAATTCGGTAGTTACCTAGGCTATTTGGTCTGTGATATGGTTGGCATAAAACATTTATGTTGGAAGGAAGTCCCTTCAACAACAAAAGAAAATATGTGGGAGAAAATTCTGGTATGCATATGCGGTTACCAATTCGTCGCTTTTGTTGTCTAATCGCGAGTCTGTGATTAACATAAATTAGATGTTATTGCGGCTTCATTATGAGGTGCCCGATGAGTCAAGGCGAGTGGTCATGAAGCGTCTACATGTTCAACTGCGCGGGACTTTAAAAGGAAATTGTACAAAAATCATGTAAAACCCTTCCTGGAAATGCCGCACAAACTAAGAACTTTCCCCAAAAAGTACGAAACGGTAATGGACCAAGAAAACTGGTACAATTACCTGAATCATGTACTAAAATCGCTTATATTTAAGGTATGGAATACACATTGCTTTTTCTAATTTGTGTTTCGTTCTTATTGTCTATCGGGTTATTTTGTTTTTGGTACTCAGGTGTTGTCCAGCTTTAGAGTTTGGTCTAACATTTGTCCAGCTTTGCATTTGGTACTTGGAAATGACGTTGACTGTGATTGACTTTATTTGACCTAACTTTATCTTTATTTTTATTTTTTTCTTTCATATTTCTTTTTTTAGTTAATTAATAATTGATTCTTTTACTCATTTACCCCTTCTAAAGAAATGAGTATCCACCTTGATCCATCTCCTACTGCATCTCTATCTTCGTATCCAAAACCCATCACCGTTACTTTCTGTCTCTCTATCACTACCATTGTAACAACCATTACCATCAATTGATGCAACTTAAATGATAGTGCATCTTAATTAGTTAATAACATCAACTCCAGAATCTTATTAACAGAAATTGAGATCTGAGAGTCCAACTGTGTTATTTACAAAATCAAAATTCCAATTGGAATCTCCACTATCAATAGTTGGATAAATAATTGAAAGAGGAAACATTGTGGGGTGATTTCAGCACTTGCGCAAACAATCTTATTGATAATTCCGCTTAAGGAGACAACCAAAAGTCAAACTAAAATTATACTCCGTAAAGGGTTCATTTCTTTCACATCAATTCGCCTAACCATTCTTAGTAACTGCAAGAATAAGGGAATGAAGATAGAGGAAGAACCTTGTAATGAGAAATCAAATCGGCGACGGCGTTGGTCACAATGAGTGCGGGAAGTGAGATGAATTTGTTGGTGTCGTAGGAAAGTATCATGAACAGGTGCAGAGGGAAACAATTTCATTGTCAGGGTCGCCATGGTTTTCTCTCTCCTCCATTACAGCAATGGCCATGGATAAAACTATCAACTTTTAAGAAATTTGATGAACAGAAACCATCTTGATACCCTGTAAAAACATCACCATCAAATTTCTTCACCAAAAATGATCAAAATCAAGGGGGTTTGAACAATTAATAAAAAAAATCAAATTGGGGAAAAGAGCATTAATACTTACCTTGTTCGATTCACCTTAAATCACAAAATCAAAAGACCCCTAATTTCAGGTATAAATTTAATTTCTAACGATATAAACCCCAAAATCAGTTAATGATTTAGTTTCTTACAGAACCCTAAGTTTGAATTCGTCTGGAACTTTAGGTTTCTTAAAAAACCCGAAGTCATGTTGAAAAATAAAACTGGGTTTAATTTTTGGTTGGTTCAATTGCAACTTCTTCTCTTGCTGTTCCTGTTTTTCTTTTCCAATCTCTAGTAAACAAATGAAGATCAAGTTGGTATGAATCGTAAAGTGAGAGGGTATAACAGTAACTTAAGATTAATAATTAGATTTTATTTTATTTTTTTATAATTATTAAACGGAAGTCAAAATCTAACGAGTCAACACAAGTCAACGTCATTTCCAAGTACCAAACGCAAAGCTGGACAAATGTTAGACCAAACTCTAAAGTTGGACAAAACTTAAGTACCAAAAACAAAATAACCCTTGTCTATCCCAGCATACTAATGAAATTATTTTTATTTCCTCTGCAAGAAAAATTCGGAGAGGGAAAAGAGGCAATATCACAATCCAAGTTCCCACATCGGACGGGACGAGGAGGATACTCGGGATTAAAACTAAAATTAGTAAGTCTCGTTGTCTTATTTATTATACACTTCGCAGAAGAAAACCGGCCATATCTGTTTTGTATGTCGTGTTGCATGTCTCATATATGCGTAAACTTAAAACGGTATAGGGATGTATCCTCTTACACCAATCTGTAATTTTGTCACATTAGATGCTTTGGAATAGGTTTTCTCGTTTACACAGTTTATTATCCTGTCTTTGATGTAAATCCTTACTTGTTTCGGTAACTACTAGGTCCAAAGAGGAAAAATTAGAAGAAGATCTTGAAGACGGTGCTTCATGTGGGCAAGAGCACGCGAAAACAAAGACGGAATTGTTCCGCATTTAGTTTGTCGGGAAGAAGACATACGAAGTTGTGAGAAAATAGAAACTTTACATTCCTCATGTTTTTAACCAAAGTAAGTGCAAAGTAATTGCGCAAAGGTTTAAATCGAATTTAACACATTATTTGAACAGAAGAGAAGCGGAAGATGATTCGAGAGGGAACTCTAACGGTTGGTCATAACAAGGATGCCCTAACAGATTGCGATCGGCCGGATAAGGGTGGACGTGTCAAGGGGCTGGCTTTGGAGTGATGGCAACCCTTTACTTTCCAAATAGTAGAAAACCAAGACACTCGAAAGAGAACGATGAACTGCGTGAAAAGCCGAAAGATAAGGAGAAAGAATTAGAGTCTACTAAAAATGCGTATCGAGATTAACAGATAACTTGTTATCTCAAGGAATCGACATTGCGAAAATTGTGGACAATAGTATCAAACAAGTGCGGAGGAGAGGTAAGTGAACCGAGTTTTGATTAGATTGTGTAATTTTTTTTAAAAATTGCGAGACAAAGATTCGATTTTTCAAACAATTTGTTCAACTACGGTCACAGGATGCGGGACCTAGCAACGCCTCCAATCGATCTAAGAATAACATAGGTCCGTAATCGGTTAAGAAACATCCAAAAAAACATGGGAAATCCTGTCCATGGAAGTCATCTCGAAAGCACCAAAGGGTCCGCAAAGCGGGACTCTCCTTGTACTAAAACGCCGATCAAGCTTTTACCGAATCCACGCCGTCTTTAGTATCAAAAAAAGAAGTCTTCGTCTCCTCCATCCACTGGGAATCTTAATGTGCCATCGAAAAAGTTACCATCGATGTATGGTTTTCCAACACGTTTAAATTTTCAATCTTCCATTTAGTATCTCTCATGCGCCTTGTGTTTCTGCAGGGCATAGGATGCAAACTTTGGTTTGGAGAAAAGGACAACATTGTTGCCATTGGTAGAGCTTACTCTTCAAAGAAGGTATCTTATAAAATGAAGTCGGGAATGACGGGTGAGGTTACATGCTATAGCGTCATGGTTAGTGAAGTACTAAATGAAACCATCAAATTACCCTTTGGCACATCTTCTGGGATAAAAACTTTAAAAGATGTTGGTGATGCTGAAATTAGTTGGCCATCAAATCAAACCATCTTGGATCAAAAGGTTGGTTGCTATGCTTGTTTGCTTTATTAAGTCATTGGATATGTTTTTATACAAACCAGTTATATATATATATATATATCTTGTTTGATATAAGAGACGAATATGTTATCAGCTATATGAATCACGGATGTTAGTGTATATTTTAGAGAACCTTATAGAACGAGCTATGTGGTTAGCTATTTGATTGTGAATTCGATTTGTGCATTTTGCTTAAATGGTTTTTTGCAAAAGAAGGTACAACATTCATTTCAATTTTCTAATGCGCAGTAAGTCAACCAAAACATTCTCGAGGTCAGAAATCACTGGATCTACTCAACGGAAGCCAATCTCGTATCACAATATCCGAAAAGTTCTGAGGTATGTGTTTTAAACCGGTTACATGATCTTAAGACCATATGAGTCCGAAATATGCCATCAACTACTATATGAATCACGGATGCTAGGGTGTATTTTGGAGAACCTTGTATATTTGTTACCTATTCATCTGTGTCTTCGCATTCACGGTGGAATTTGGCATATTTGTAACCCGAATATGGAATATTACTCTACTACTGCATGTAAGTCAACAAAATTCGGGGAAACATACTGATGTGACGTCAAAAGATCCACCTAGTCGGAGCCAATCGAGATCGCGACAACTAAAGCGATTTCTCGGATCTGTTTTATTTTTACATGCATTTTAAATCTCAATTTGTTTTGAAGTTTTCGCTTGAAGATGTTCATATGCCATATATTTTCGCAGGGGTAGAAGGTGCAACCTTTTTGATGAGCTGTCTAAGGAAAACGTCCTTGCTAGAGGTAGAGCTTTTTTCGTTGGGAAAACAACAATTACATGGAAAGGATGGGTTGGAGGTTGATTGCCACAAAATCCCGATTGATGAAGTAATAAAACCGAATTTTGTCTACCCGCACGATTTTTCGGGTATGGAAACATTAGGGCAAACTCTTGGAAAAGCGATTCCTTGACCAAAGTTTGGTGTTCGATTTACCGAGCCTGCTAAGAAGGTTAGTTGCTTGGCTTGTTTGATTTGTAAGTCGAATATACATAAACCGATCTATCAATTATATGAATCACCGATCCAAGTGTAAATTAGAGAACTTGGAAAAATAGAAACATGTGTAACTTTCAAAAGTAACTAATAACTCTTTTAATCTTATGCGAGAACCCTACCAAGTAATTCACAACCAACTACTTCTCTGGAAGTCTCCTTCACGTATCAACCCTTCGATGGATCTAAGAAGCAGTCTCCTAATCTTATGCGTAACTCTACCAAGAATTCCCAACCAAATCCTTCAATATCTCTAGAGAAGTCGTGCACATCTAAATGGTAACCTCTCGCTAAGACATCTAATGGAGTATGTTTTTTTTTTTGATTTTTTTTTTTCTTCGTAAATCTATATTGCTAATTCTAGCATCTTCTTTTTATATGATGTTCATATGCCGTATCTCCAAAGAAAGCAAAATACGACTTTTAGAATGAATCTAGGGGAAACGTCGTTGCTAGAGGCGAGTATTTTATCTACGTTGCCTAACCAGAAAATACATGGACAAGATCTTCCTAAAAATTTGTTATGTTGTCAATATTTAGGAGGTTATAGTTCCATTGTCCGTAGCAATAGAACCAAGTGGTGAGTTTAAGTTATTAGGGAAGCTAAAGATGGTTTTGTGGCATGGCCGAAAGATAATTGTTCCATCTCGATGACAAGGTTAGTTTCTTAGCTCTTTTGCTTTGTTAATCAAGTATATAAATAGTTTTACATAAATCGTGTATTCGGTTTGATTAAAGAATAAGTACGAGATAGAAATATATTAACACCTAAATGGAACATGAATGCCGGTGTAAATTTGAAAATTGATATTTGGTTATGGATTTTATTATGGGCGTCATTTATTGAAAAATGCCACGGCCTTCAAAGTGAAGTTGGCTTTATTACATTGTTGGAAAAATGACTTTTGTCTTGTTGAGAATTCACATGACATACGAATTCGCCTTGGATTTAGAATATATATATATAATACATTTAATCTCTTGCTCATAGAAACTCCAAGATGGAAAACCTCATAAGCAACCGAGAACCAGTTTTAGATTCCGAGAAGAAATTGGACAGTGACCTAAGAACAACAAGCGACCTTACGAGAAGATAAACTTGAATGAGGAGCACCTAGCAGTCAATCCACATTCGGGAGTCATGCGACTCTCGACAAGCTTCCAAAGAAGATTAGAAAGGTGTAGAGAAAGTTATATGTACAAAGTGTAGATCAGGCATACCAACTTCCAGATGGGAAACAGAGGATGACAAGGTTTGGCGCGTCGAGAATGTCACAACCTGATCAATTGATTGAAGAGACACCACCATCAAAAAAGTTGAAGAAAAACGATGATTTTTGGATAAATGCTCTTTAATATTTTCTTTTTGCAAATTTGTTAGACCAAAGCTCAACATTTTTTCTTGTGTTATTAAAAATAATATGAATTTGATTTAACCACAATTTATATAAAGTATAAGAAAATTTGGATAGTGCCGGGTGGATGGTTTAGATGCGTCATATCCGAACGGCTTAGAGGCGTCACACGCGTAATACACACGCAGAGGTTAATTGGCATGGCTAAACATAACATAAAGACACACTAAACAAATATAAATTGGCGTGTCTAAATATCACATAAAGCCACGCTATATGGCGTGTCTATAGGTTCTCCGATGAACGGCTCCCAACGTTACATGTGGCCGGTGAACGTTACATCTGAACGGTCAATATTGCATCATCTTAAATTAGATCCAACGATACGCCCACGTGGATCAAGGTAATTGGCAATGGGCGTGGCTAAATATCACATTTGTCCACACTCTATGGGGCGTGTCTATAGGATATTCAATGAACGGCTCACAACGTTACATGTGGATGGTATTCAATGGTTCCTAATACACCACGTGGATGAAGGCAAGTGAAATTGGCGTGGCTAAAACATAACATATAACCACGTTAAACCTATATGGCGTGTCTATCGGATAACCAATGGCTACACCTAAAAGCACTTAGCGTGTCTATAGGGAACCAAAGAGCCACTGATGGATATTTTCAATGATGTTGTAGTAATATGTTCGTTCAAGACTTGTGAAAGCAGATTTTTTAGACTTAATTTTCGTAAATAAAAATAACAAGCTCAATTAAAAAGTTGTTTGGAAATTATGGAGAGGCTGGGGCTAGGATTCCGCTATTTACCAATTTCAAAGTGATACTAATTACAATCATGCAATTTCACACGTTTAATTTGATTCTCAACTATTGCAAAAGTAGATTTTTTAGAAACAACAAATGTTAATCCAAAGCATGGGATATCAAAACCCTAGGGCAAGCATATTCCATCAATAGAAAATACAATTGTTTAACAAAAATCATAAAATCTATTTTCAATCTAGGCAAATAATCATAATTAAAAATTGCACAAATTAAATAATTAAGAATTACCACTGTTTCATTGGCAAGATAGCTTCCTACGTCGCCCCAGAGGATGGGTTTAGCTCATCATGTTGGAAACACGCTCAAAAGTTGATTTCATTGCTCAAAAATGGTTTACAAATGATGAATAAGGGAGAATTAATGAAAAATCGGGTTTGTAACACTTATTTCTGTTACAAACCGAAGTGTTAGAGAGAACGATAAATGGTAAGTGTCGTTGTCATGTAACAAATCTGACCGCTCGATGTGCGTCTTATTTCTTGACAAACAACGCATCGCTGGGTAGTCTTTTGTTCTTCGTGTTCTTCACAGCAGCAGAAATGGTGGTTTCCTGCCACTTGATTTTCTCGACTTTCTGACCCTCTGCAACTCTCCCAATCTCTCCGTACCCCTTTCTCTGAGTCCCTAGCACACAATATATACTCAACAGGCTCAAAGTATCTCGCAATCAATCGAATATATTTTCTTTTATTCTCAGGAAATAATTTCCTGTTTTATCTTCACACGCGCCCGATTGTCGCCGACACATTCCAAAACATGCGTAACACTCTCCGTGGTTGATTCAAACTCATGCAATGGGGATAACCGCACACTCGGACACATAATCTCGATCGACTCATCCAATGAGAGACTCGAGTATATCTCGTGCTCTGTTTTCTCTTCTATCCGATGATGTAGAGCCCAGATTCTACCGGTTTTAATGGACGTTTCACCTGTTTAAGTGTAAAAGGATAATTCCAATTGATTGCGATTTAATCTCCTTATAAATTCTCCAAATCCAAAATAGCAAAACTGGTTTTCAAAAAAATATTTTCCGCCAAAAGCTTTCTTCACGAATAAGAAGAAGGGTGTCCCCTATCCAGCTATGGGGTGCGAATAGCATTGGGTTGCCCCTTAGTAATTAGGTCGCCCCTTATCCAAAGTGGGAGTCCGAATAGCAAATGTCCTCCGGGGGTTTTCCGAGTAGTTTTTCGAGCCGATTTTTCCAAAAATGTTTATTTCCCAAAAATACCTACAAACACACAAAACACCATAATAAGGACAAAAACGAGTACCAACAATACGAAACATTGAGGACAAATTAGACACATAAATGCGTCTATCAAATACCCCCAAACTTATTATTTGCTAGTCCTCGAGCAAATTTATTCTAGAAAATAAAATTCATTTGAACCCCTAGGTGGCCCTAGTGGCAGAGTGTTGTCTCCGGAGGGTTTACCAGAGGTGTACCCACAAAACCTTTACTCCAGACCCTAGCTATCTACGCAAAACCTTGGAAGGCACTAAAGGATCTCCTTGGTTGGCATACAATCATTGACTACAGGAGGAAGTACCATGATGCTAAATTCCAATTGATGTACACGAGTTTGCACTCAAGCATACTAAAATTCATATATAAGTCACAGAGCTCTACTCAGATAGTCGCACTATGGACATCAATACCAGGAGTCAAAACTAATCACATGGATAGATCAAGAAGATGGATATAGAGAAAAACATAGATGGTTTTGATGTTTACTAAGTGAATGGTGTTTCCTATATCTGTCTGAAGGCCTCCGCCAAAATGAACCTATCCTAATGGATTTGAGATACTAGTCGACTAATATCAACACACTTCGGCATATACAAGGGAACCGGTGGTCGATAATCCTAACTTCTACAAGTCAACACACCGGGCATATACAAGGGTTCCAGTGGTCGACTTTATTGAATTTATTAGGTTGGTCGATGGTCTGGTCTCAATTTCTTTTCTTTTTTTTTTTTTTTTTTTTTTTTTGGTGTCCCCAATCACTCTATTTCACTCTAGCATTGGTAACAACTTGATTCGTGGGCCCCACCTAATCACTTAGAGAAACATAGTTTAAAAACAAAATAAAAACAGAAGTGAAAAGGACTCGACGAGATATGGTGAAACTATCATGTTATTTCTAACACCGAGTTCTCGTGCTTTTATGAATAGACTCTTTAGATGTTTCCATCTAATCAGATTGGTTCCTCAACTCCTACAACCAAGATGTTTCCATCCACTTAGATTGGTTAGTGCCGACCTTAATAAACATAAATTTCTAGGCTCTGGAGTTTATTGCAACTAAAAAGTTTCTCCCATACCCCCAAACTTAAATCTAACATTGTCCCCAATGTTCTAAAGATGAAATTAAAAACATGAACAAGGAAACCGTTACCACTAGAAGGAAATGAGGAAAAATATTACCATGTTGCATGAGCAAGGGATACCTCCCAAGGAGTGCTAAGTTTAAAGTCTACAGCCAGACATCAAATACCTCAAAAGGATCTTCACCTTCCAAAGTCATACACCAATAGCCGAAATAGTTGTGGGTCCATAAGACCAAATAGAGCTAACACCAATATGGAGATAACCGCACCGGTTCGAGATAAATGAATAGAAGGAGCACATCCTCGTCTAAGGTTTCTGTCAAGACAACTAGGTTCATCTCGGGTAGCATAATTGAGCTTCATATGTGTATCTTGAAAATAGATTCATCCGAAAAACGGGTCTCTAATACCTGGGTTACCTCCTGGACAGTATCGGGAGGATCGGGTTCTTGAACGAATAGACTCGAGTAATATCTCAGACACACAAAGCTCGAGTCCCAAGTTAGGGACTTCAATTAGGGATACAAGACGATCACTAGAGTCATCATTACCCCCAAACTTAGGGTGAACAAAATCCTCGATAGACCAAAATCTATGGGATGGATTCTAGGGTCCATAAAGTCTGCCTGATAACTAGCTTCTTTGGGAGATCGGTCATCTAAACGAACAACATCATCATATAAGGGATTATCAAAGAAAATCTCTAATATAGGCTCATCAACTAAGGTGTTCGTCATGGTTATCTCCTCCGAGGCACTGAAAGATTCATCAAATAATGGATTATCAAACATAGTGCAGACTAAAGGATCAGGAACTAGAGTGCTAATCATGTTCACCACTTCTAGATCATCTATCTCAGAAGACTTAATGACATTATAGACATTTAGCTCAGTAGTCATATTACCAAAAGATATGTTCATAAGTCCGGTTCTACAATTGATGACGGCATTAGATGTGGCTAAGAATGGGCGACCTAAAATCACTGGTATTTGAGCACTTGGGTCCTGAACAGGTTGGATATCTAGAACAACCAAATCCACTGTATATATGAACCTATCAACCTCAATCAGAACATCCTCAATGACACCATGAGGAACTTTGGTGACCTATCGGCTAATCAAGTGTTATTTTGGTTGATTTCAACTTACCAAGTCCTAGTTGGGTGTATACATGATACGGGAGTAAGTTAACACTAGCTCCTAAGTCAAGTAAAGCTTTATCGACCATGTGATTACCAATCGCACAAGATATGGTGGGGCATCCGGGGTCCTTATACTTAGGAGGTGTTTGGTTCAAGAATAGAACTTACTTGACCGACTAAAAGGCTTTCTTTTGGACATTAAGCTTACGCTTTCGTGTACAAAGATCTTTAAGGAACTTGGCATAAGCGGGCATCCGCCTAATTGCTTCTAATAACGGAATATTGATGTTCATTGTTTAAATGTTTCCATTATCTCGTTGAATGTCAACTCCTTCTTAGTTGGGGATAACAACTGCGGATATGGGGCTCTAGGCACAAAGGTAGTCCTAACAGAATTTCTTGGGACTCCTTAGGATTGTTTGAGTTTTCGACTACGGGTTCCTCTTGGGCGTAGAATGTGGAACTACTGAGTATGTCCACTAGGCATGGCTACCTTATTGTCTACCGTTTTACCGCTCCTAAGGTTTTTTATCGAGTTCACATGGTTTGATGATTCCTCACCAACTAAAGATATTTGATGGACCCCCTAGGATTGGGTTGAGATTGACTAGGAAACTTACCTTCTTCTCTCTCACTTAAATACTTAGCTATTTGGCCGACTTGAAGTTCTAATTTAGCAAGAGTCTGGGAATTATCCTTATGGTTCTTTGGTTTCTTGTTGAAAGCTAAGGTGGTTGGTGATAACATAGTAAGAGCTTCTTCTAAGGTAGATATCTTTTTCTCGGAAGTGTTCTAAAGCGGGTTTGACCTCGAAGGGTTCTAAGTATAACCAAAGAGAGCCGGGGATGCACTAGTACAAACCTTCACATAGGCCACGTTTTTTGGTTTACTGACCCAGCCACGTTTCGGGTTATTTGCGTGGCTATTGGTCATAAGTATAGCTATAGCCACATTTTGTGTTACCATGTAGCCATAGTGCACCATTTAGTCATAGGTTTAATCCTAAACCCATCAACCGTAGCCATAGGGTATCGTTTGGTCACAGTTTTCAGTCTAATCCATCACATGTAGCCATAGATGCGTATATGGCCATATTAAATAATTTTGTATGTGTCAAAAATGTAGGATGGCAATAGACACACCTATTAATCCGTGACGGAAAGATGATTTATTTAGCCACATTGGTTTTTTAATGTGTCCGTAATATCTCATTTATTAGACACGCATATACTAAGGAATTGTCACATTTTATCCAACATGACAAAAGATTGACATATGGTTACACCATATATTTTTTTGGGAGGATTATGATATGGCTACACGAAAAAAAATTGTGACCATAGCGTCGGATCCATTAGACACATGAGATTGAATTTTCAAGAAACATATCTTTGGGATAATGTTTATGCTTGTTCACTGCAATACAGAAACTTCAAGCTCTGGTGTATAGAAGGATACATTACAAGTGATTGTGGCTTCCAAGGGAATTGCAATACAACGGGTGCAGCCGGGTGTTTTGTGAAAATAAAACATGTATATTGGAGTTCTATTGTGTTACTTTCTCCTAGAATTCCCGATATACATTATTGATAACCACGCCAAAAATCCAAAATGGGAAACCATATCTTAAACTTTTCATACAAATCCATAAGGTACTGCAAGCGATGGGACCCATATGTGAGACCAACCAGACCTGTTTAACTTTTCAATTCACAAAAGCTTGTATATCTTTATCAAATATATTTAATGAAAAAATTTAGATCTACAACCAATATTTTTTATTTACCTCTTTCGAAAAGAAAAAAAAACAAAAATATTACATCAAATTGATATCGGAGCCAGACACTCCAAAACTGCGATTGCAGTAGGAATGCATTTCTTTTGCTCTTTATATAACAAGACAAAACAATCCCATAATTAAATTCTTGATCTTTTAGATGCAGAGTTCGTGTCCTACAATTCGAGTGTCAAACTTATAGAGGCATCTGATGGCATAAAAATGACTTCGTCAAAGCTCAGGGACAATGTAGAGTGTTGAATAGCCACAACGAACCCGCAACATGAAAATAGGGTTCTGAGTTCAACAAAAACAAGGGCACAACAATTAATACAAGGTGTCAGCCCAACTCAACATAAATTGTGGTCAAGACTTCTTACAAAGAGGACTTTCACAAGATATGGGAAAAACCCTGTAAAGTATGGTATTCAAAACGATTGAGGGTTAAAATTGGAACAAGGAAAATGAGATTAAAATTCACTATTCTTCACACGGGCTACACAATACAAACTCCTCCATGCAATGCACTTAGGAACAGGGTTAAACATAAGGTCCATCATTTTCGTTCTATCAATATCATGTCACTAACTGAATAACCACAGATTAAAGAAAATAAAGCGACGTACCAGCGGGAGTGTGTCATTTTGGCTTGCGTATAAGTAAACCCCGGCAGTCAGTTCGGAAGTAATCATTTCGGGATTCTTTACCCAAGTCTTGTGGATCTACAGACGGCAAGATATTATCATTCCCAGAAAGATTACATGATTGAATTCCTCATCGTTGCCATCATCATACGCATCTCTATAGTTTTTGGGAGGTGTCACAAAAACAATAGACTTTTTCTTATCTAACTGGTCTTTGACATAAAATACCGCCTAGCTTGTGAGGCTAAAATAAAAGGATCATTTTTGTATCCCAACATAGTAAGGTCAACAATCTTGTAGCCAAGAGCATCTCTTTTGACCCCACGTTTATTATCAACCCAATTGCACTTGAACAGATGAACTTTTCTTTCACAGTAATCTAACTCCCATATCTCTTGCAAGACACCATAATAAGAGGCTTTACCATATGTAACGCCATCATCTCTAGATATGTGCATGTCACTTGCCGCGACGCTAACCCCACTATTCTGGTGAATTCTACCATCACGGGATCTTGTGCGGAATAGATATCCATTGATGCGATATACAGTGTATTTCGTTACCTCGTAGTGTGGGCCATGTGATATCCATCTTAAGTTCTCTCGAGATACTTTCTCGTCGCGTCCGCCAACTCTTTTTCAACCCGAAATTCATTATTAGGATGAACCTTGACTGTAAAGGAATATAACACATCAAACAAGACACTTTTTTTACAACATATTACCTCATTTTTTAACCACTCGCCAAAAGAGTTAGAGTGCTCTTTCTCTAGCCATGCCCGCTTTTTAGTAGAATATTTAGTTTCCAAATAGAGCTTGTGTCGGCTGGTATGTACAATAACCAATGTTATTATATATTGTACCAAAAAAAAAAGGAAAATAAACAAATTAATACTTACTCTATGTAAGGCTCAATTTCAGGCGTGTTCTGCATTACATAGAAATGTGCTTGTCTCAACTGTTCAGGGGTAACTATACACGGCTCTTCAGCTGATAGCGGTTCTCCCTCCTGAGATGTATTATGCCTATCCAGTGGAATACCTATTGTCCTGATGCTTTTATGGTACTCACAATATATCTCAATCGTTTCTTCTGCAACATTTTCTTCGGCAATGCATCCACAAGGTTGATTCTTGTTCCGCACATGCCCCTTTATAACCTTCATACACCTTTCGAAAGGATACATCCATCGAAAGCAAACCGGACCACATAATTTCACTTCCCTGGTAAGATGTACAGTTAAATGAATCATGATGTCGAAGAAGGATGGAAGAAAATACTTCTCTAGTAAGCATAACGTCACACAGAGATCCTCTTGCAATTTATCTAGCTCTTCCACCTTGATTTCTTTGGCAGATATTAATCTGAAAAAGAAACAAAACCTGATAATAGCATATCTCACAGGTGTAGGCATAATTGACCGAATAGCGACGGGCAAAAATTGTTGCATAAGCATATGATAATCATGTGATTTAAGTCCGACCAGCTTACGCTCTTTTAGGTTCACAAGGGTGGAAAAATTCGAACAATACCCTTCTGGAACTCTTAACTCGGATAGTGTCTCCAATAATATGTCTTTTTCTTCTGTGGTTAATGTATAACATGCTGCGGGAAGTATCGTTCCTTTGTCATCTGTCTTAGGGTGTAACTCCGATTTTAACCCCAAACGCACCAAATCCTTTCTGGCGTTTAATCCATCTTTTGTATTCGCGTTGTGCAGCAACGTTCCAACAAGACTTTGTCCCACATTCTTTTCGACATGCATGAAATCAATACAATGTTGGACATCATTATAACGCCAATATCTAAGTAGTCGCTGCCATATGTTGTACTTGCTCCAGTAAGTGGTTTCCCTGCCTTCCTCTTCCTCACCTGACCTATCGACTTCCTTTGATATTTTCGACTTCCTTTGATATTTTTACTCGTTTTCCCGATGCGCTTCATCTTTCCACCTTTTCCAGTGTAGCACGTCTTCCCCTGAGCACGTCTTCCCCCTTGATTATTCGTCCCCTTCTTTCCCCATGAATTCTTTATACATTTTACCTCCTCATATATTTCTTCCCCGGTCATTGGTTTTGGAGCAGTCTCCCACTCTTGTTTTCCGCCAAATGCCTTCTTCTGCCTTCTGAATGGATGCTCATAGGGTAAAAATCTTCTATAACCAACATAAACATTCTTGTTTGAGTCATGAAGCCTAATACTGTGAGTTTTTTTCCGACACACCACACAACCATGATATCCAGCGTAGCGACAACCACATAATGTACCAAGAGCAGGATAATCGTTTATCGTCCACAAAACCACCGCACGTAGAGTAAACATTTCTTGGGCATATGCATCCCATGTTCTCTTTCCCTTCTCAAATAAGAATTGAAAATCTTTAACAAGAGGTTCTAAAAAGACATCAATGCTGTTTCCAGGCGTACCGTCTATAAGCAACGACAACATGATGAACTTTCTCTTCATACACAGGCCCGGTGGAAGGTTATAAATCACAACCAAAATTGGCCATACACTGTGATGTTTGGTGCCTGTGTTTACATCAACTCCATCAGCCGAAACAGCTAACCGCAGATTTCTTGGATCACCTTTAATTTCTGGGAAATTGTTATCTATCTCTCTCCAAGCATGTGAGTCTGCCGGATGACGTAAAACACCGTCTTTGTTTCTAGTGGTATGGTGCCATATCAAATCTTCTGCTGTAGGCCTCGATTGAAACAACCGCTGAAATCTTGGGATGATGTCGAAGTACCACAATACCTTTGTTTGGAACATTCTCGTACACTTTACCATCCTCGTCAACTTTCCATCCGGGTGCTTTACAAGTAGGACACACTTTTTCATCCTTGTCTTGGTTCCAATAAAGAATGCAGTTGTTGATACATGCATGTATCTTTGTGTACCCTGAACCCATTGCTTTCAATATTTTCTTTGCCTGATATGTACTCCTCGCCATTAAATTACCTTCTTTGGGAAGCATGTCCTTTAACAAGGGTAACAATTCATTAAAAAACACCGTGCTTACTCTTCAACTTGAACAACTGCACAATTGCAGACAACTTTGTGAAGTTGGGACATCCTTCGTATAAGGGCTTTTCAGCATCTTCAAGTAATTTTTTAAACTTTATAGGGTCATCTGCGAACTCTTCTGCAGCCTGCATCATATCTATAGTGTCCGGAGCATCAGTGGGAGTTCCCTTTCCAAAATCTTCGTCTGGAGCATCAGTGGGAGATCCCATTTCAAATTCAGCGTGCATACCATTGTTGACGTTAACAGGCCTACTACTAGTTATTGCCTCATCCTTTTCCCCATGCTTATTCCAAATAATATACGTTTGATCAATTCCATTTACGAATAAATGATCTTCTACGTCACCAACTGAGCATGCACAAAGATTTAAACAATCCGTACATGGACACAGCATAAGAAATTCATCATGTGTCTCACCCTCCTCCTTGAGATGGTTGACAGCATACCGCAGAAATGCCGCGACTCCTTCTCCATATCGTTTCTTCGTTCTGTCAGTACTCATCCATGATTTATCCATTCTGAAACGCAAAGAGAACCAGTAGATCAATTACATCAGTTGCACTCCAATGAAAGCAAAAACTGATAAATAAATTCAGAAATACAAGATTAGCAATAACTAATAAATATGTTTCATTTCAAATCAGTAGTTATCCCCTCACTTGACAATTTAGACATACAAGTCTTGAAATTACTAATAAATTCAGCACCATTTGAAACATAAAAAATCTACATAGACAAACATGGCAATAACAGATGAAACAGCCATATGCAATTTCCCTCATAGAAACCCATAATCATTCCACACAAACCCATAATCACACATCCATTATTAACTCAGGAAAATTGGTCTAGTACTTTCAGTATATTGTGTCATTTCAAGATTTGGAAAACTCAATCCGGAGAAGATGGGGAGCAAAATGAATCTGGATGATAATAAGACAGATTCTAAGTGGTACTATTTATAATGCAAAGAGTTTGAACAGTGGCCAATTCATAGTGCAGCAGCGAATATGAAAAATGAGCAACTAAAGAGTCGCCTAAAGCAAAAGGCCAAATGCTGATATCTAAGTAAAGCAAGGCTTGATAACATACCTATAAGTAAATTTGAATCAGTTTTAGTGATTCTTTAAAAAACTGCCTTCCTTTTGTGGCTTTTCTCTCCTCGTCTCAACGTGCTGATTTAGTAGAAATTAGATCCAGAAACAGCAACTGTTGCAAAAAGTTAAGAATTTTATCATTGCAAATTTTCAAATTCTTCATGAGGTCTTAATCGAAAATGCTCGAAATCGCACGATGGTATTATATATAAAGCAAATCACTAAATCCGGCTCTCCTAGTACAGTCACACTATTGTCTAAAGTTCATAATCCTCGAACTGAAACTCAATGCTTTCAAGCGAATAATGACACCCATGAAACGGAATAGAAGGATTCCAAAAACACATGAATGTAGCCAAAGATTGTAACAACAAAAACGTGTTTCCAAGAAGAGTTGTATCAACATCGTTGAAGCATATAATATCTAGTCGTTAAGCTCTCTCAATCAGCAAATACACATAACATTGACACATGTAATTGCCAAATTCTCTGAAATGAGAAGATAACAAGTCGATTTGAAGAAAAGAAGGTAGGCTGCTATGAGCATACAAATCGCATTAGCATCGCAAACTTCTGGACATGCAAACTCCAAATAACAAACATAATTAACATAAAAATACAGAATGCATTATACCATGCTAGAATGCAACGCAAGCATTCCCAAGTGGAAACCTAAATCTATGGGATTCCGGACATTTCAAAGCATCAATTCCAAGTGGCATTCTAACTGAAACACAATGCTTAGCTAAAAACAAAATTTGATTCCACCCTACAAAATTTGATTAACACAGTGGCTCTGCAGCACTGTGTTCCCTCCATGCTTCTGGATAAGTTGATTCCACCCTACACCGGCCAGCGGACGGCCACCATAGTGTCAATCAATTTGAAAGCAAACCCCATTTAAAAGAAGAAAAAAAAATGGCATATTGGCATACAATAAAAAACAAATACCACAAATTTGATTTCAAAGCTTTGGAAATTGAATCAAGAATCAGGCTTGTTTTTAACTAAGTCAAGTCGATGATCAACCATTTCTAAGGGTTCAGGAGTTGAGTGTATTGTTACCGCTGACTTAAACTTAATGGGGTTGACTGTTTTGATTTCTAAAAGCAAAATTTGAAACAATCTGGCTCTGCAATTGTAGTATCAAACAACAACAAAAACTGACAACAATTGAAAGGATTAAAATAAGACAGGTGAATATGGACAACTTAGTAATTGTTTACCTGATCTGCAGCGCTAACTTGTTTCCATAAGAACCCTATTGATAAGAATAAAAATTAGCTAAATACTTTGATAAGAAGAGCTTAGACGGAGTCTGTAAGTACAACTTAGTAATACACAATTAGGATAAACTAAAGGGCTATCATTGTTATCCTGCAAGAATATACCCATTTCATGAAATCAGAGAAAAATGGAACCTCTTCCTCAAACATCGATTCACATAAGCAGAGGCTGTAAGACATCTAATCAAGACCTTACACAAATTTAGTTAAATCTCATAAGCATATGATTATCCTGCAAGAATATACCCAATAAGTTAGTTAAATCTCCATGCTCTGGAACTAACTTTTCATAGAGTTTCAACAAACACCAGAGAAGAACACAATAGATGCTCCAGTTAAAATTTAACCTTCCAAAGATTTGCCTCGATTCAATAATCTAATGCATTCAGTCAACATGATTCATATCACATGTAAACTCAGATTACAACTAAACTATCTAGCTAATGCAATTGTGCATTTGGTCTGCAGACTCAAAGAATATGGGTTCTAATGCTGTTGAGCTTAGCTGAGTATGTCAGTATTACTGGTTGTTCCAAGATGAATAGTTTATGAGCTTCTAATACAGCACTACAAAATAATCAACTTATTAACAGGATTTTGCAGAGAAATTGATTGAAATCAAAGTTGTAAATCAAAAAATAAGCAGAAATTTACCTTTCTTCCCAAATTTCTTCAACTTTTCTTCCAATTTCTTCAACTTTTCTTTCTTCCCCAATTTCTTCAACTTTTCTTTCTTCGATTTTAGTCCCTGCAGATAAAATACACATTAATCAACAAATATTGAAGATTTAATAAATCAGAAAAAGGGCAATGTTTGTAACTGAAGTATAACCTTAATAGAACTTGATTGAAATCGAAAACAATAACAAAATAATCTCAAGATGCACCATCTGTCACTCTAAATAAGAACCCAATTTCAAATCAAAAATCATATGTTATTTAGCTATAGATAAGCATAAAAAGGATATACCTTGTTGTATTTGACCTCTGATAATTCCCCAAATAAGTTTTATCTCTTAACATCTCTTAGTTGATTTTAGGGTTGAGATTTATAGCTATTCCAAAACACCAAGAGGGAATAATCCCCGCCCAAAAGGATTTTCTTTTGATTTTCATCCCGCCCAAAAATTGTGAGGGTTCAAATCGAAAGCTTTTTGACTGAGATTATTACCGCTTGATATTCTTCTTCCGTTCAACACCATCATCCTACGGCGATGAAGATATATTTCCAAAATTGTAGATCAAAATTTCAATGAATAACCCCTAATTTTCTCGGCAAAATATCGGATGGAGGAGAAATCGCTACCTAAGATAGAGATGAGGATGAATACGCTAGATCTAGACTGTCTGTGGAGGAGAAAACTATTTTCACATCGTTTCCATCAAAGACACGCGTTTTTTTTTTTGGTTTTTTTTTTTTTTTTTTTCCTTCTTTATTTCTTTTAGTTGGGCGTACAATTTTTTGTTTTTTTATATCTTTCTTTTAGTTGGGGGCGTACAAGGCAGAAGTATTGGCTTTGGCTTTTATTTTCAATGATCCTTGACTAGGATTGACTGACACCAATAAAAAAGTAAAGGCTTTGGTCTTTTATTTTCAATGATCCTTGACTAGGATTGACTGACACCAATAAAAAAAATGCAGAGGTTTTTTTTGTTAAATATTGGGGTTACATGGCATATGGCAGCCAATATTGGGGTAATTGTCGAGTTTCGTTCATAAACATGAGGAAATTGGAACTTTATCCTTTCGAACTGAGACGATTTGTATCAAAATTTAGTTACATGATCAAGACTAGACATTTGATTTCAAAATTTGACCGAGTCGAAACGGGTTCGGGCAAAACTGAAGAAACAATACTTTTATCCTTTAGAATTAAGAAGATTTGGGTCAAAATTTAGTTACATAATCAAGACTCGACACTTCAAACGAAAAATTGATCGAGTTGGAATGAGTTCGAGGAAAACTGAAGAAATTGTAACTTCAACTTTTCGAATTTAGAAGATTTTCGTCAAAATTTAGTAACATGATCAAGGCTAGACATTTTATTTCAAAATTTGAAGATTTCCGTAAAATTTAGTAACATGATCAAGGCTAGACATTTTATTTCAAAATTTGACCGAGTCGGAACGGGTTCGGGAAAAACTGAAGAAACAATAATTTTATCGTTTAGAATTGAGGCGATTTGGGTCAAAATTTAGTTACATAATCAAGACTCGACACTTCAAGTGAAAAATTGATCGAGTTGGAAAGTGGAGGAAAACTGAAGAAATTGTAACTTCAACTTTTCGAATTTAGAAGATTTGCGTAACATTTAGTAACATGATCAAGGCTAGACATTTTATTTCAAAATTTGACCGAGTCGGAACGGGTTCGGGAAAAATTGAAGAAACAATAATTTTATCGTTTAGAATTGAGGCGATTTGGGTCAAAATTTAGTTACATAATCAAGACTCGACACTTCAAACGAAAAATTGATCGAGTTCGAATGAGTTCGAGGAAAACTGAAGAAATTGTAACTTCAACTTTTCGAATTTAGAAGTTTTTCGTCAAAATTTAGTAACATGATCAAGGCTAGACATTTTATTTCAAAATTTGACCGAGTCGGAACTGGTTCGGGAAAACTGAAGAAACAATAATTTTATCGTTTAGAATTGAGGCGATTTGGGTCAAAATTTAGTTACATAATCAAGACTCGACACTTCAAACGAAAAATTGACCGAGTTCGAATGAGTTCGAGAAAAAATGAAGAAATTGTAACTTCAACTTTTCGAATTTAGAAGTTTTTCGTCAAAATTTAGTAACATGATCAAGGCTAGACATTTTATTTCAAAATTTGACCGAGTCGGAACGGGTTCGGGAAAAATTGAAGAAACAATAATTTTATCGTTTAGAATTGAGGCGATTTGGGTCAAAATTTAGTTACATAATCAAGACTCGACACTTCAAACGAAAAATTGATCGAGTTCGAATGAGTTCGAGAAAAACTGAAGAAATTGTAACTTCAACTTTTCGAATTTAGAAGTTTTTCGTCAAAATTTAGTAACATGATCAAGGCTAGACATTTTATTTCAAAATTTGACCGAGTCGGAACGGGTTCGGGAAAAACTGAAGAAACAATAATTTTATCGTTTAGAATTGAGGCGATTTGGGTCAAAATTTAGTTACATAATCAAGACTCGACACTTCAAATGAAAAATTGATCGAGTTCGAATGAGTTCGAGAAAAACTGAAGAAATTGTAACTTCAACTTTTCGAATTTAGAAGATTTCCGTAAAATTTAGTAACATGATCAAGGCTAGACATTTTATTTCAAAATTTGACCGAGTCGGAACGGGTTCGGGAAAAACTGAAGAAACAATAATTTTATCGTTTAGAATTGAGGCGATTTGGGTCAAAATTTAGTTACATAATCAAGACTCGACACTTCAAACGAAAAATTGACCGAGTTCGAATGAGTTCGAGAAAAACTGAAGAAATTGTAACTTCAACTTTTCGAATTTAGAAGTTTTTCGTCAAAATTTAGTAACATGATCAAGGCTAGACATTTTATTTCAAAATTTGACCGAGTCGGAACGGGTTCGGGAAAAACTGAAGAAACAATAATTTTATCGTTTAGAATTGAGGCGATTTGGGTCAAAATTTAGTTACATAATCAAGACTCGACACTTCAAACGAAAAATTGACCGAGTTCGAATGAGTTCGAGAAAAACTGAAGAAATTGTAACTTCAACTTTTCGAATTTAGAAGTTTTTCGTCAAAATTTAGTAACATGATCAAGGCTAGACATTTTATTTCAAAATTTGACCGAGTCGGAACGGGTTCGGGAAAAACTGAAGAAACAATAATTTTATCGTTTAGAATTGCGGCGATTTGGGTCAAAATTTAGTTACATAATCAAGACTTGACACTTCAAACGAAAAATTGATCGAGTTGGAAAGTGGAGGAAAACTGAAGAAATTGTAACTTCAACTTTTCGAATTTAGAAGTTTTTCGTCAAAATTTAGTAACATGATCAAGGCTAGACATTTTATTTCAAGTGATTAATCGATCAAAATTTAAGAAACAATAATTTTATATCAAAATTTAGTAACATGATCAAGGCTATGACCAATTATCAAAAATTTGATCGATCCAACTATTCACAATTTTGCATAAATCGAAAATCACTAGATCATAGTCGCTATGACTAAATGTACTCGTTATGGCCGGTTTATCCCTGTATTTCCATCTACTTTAATCAAATTTCCCGCAATCTTCCAAGAAGATTACTCGACCATACTTGCTATGACCAATTCTCAACAAATTTGATCAAACTATTCACAAATTTGCATAAATCGAAAATCACTATATCATAGTCATTATGACTCAATATAGTCGTTATGGATGGTTTATCCATATGTATTTCCATAATACTTCAATCAAATTGTCCCTAATATGCCCATAAGACTACATGAATGTACTTGCTATGACCAATTCTTAACAAATTTGATCCAACTATTCACAATTTTACATAAATCGAACATCACTAGATCATAGTCATTATGACTGAATATACTCACTATGTTTGGTCTATCCATTTATTTTCATTCACTTCAATCAAACTATCCACAATTCTGGTCAGCATTACCAGATGATACTCGTTAGGAATGATTATCAGCAAATTCATTCCAACTGTACACAATCTTTGGTTATTCCATGGAACCTTTAGATCATTGTCGAAATTATCAAATAGGGATCGATATAACTGATTACACGCCTGATTATATGTATTCCAATTTTCCTCAATTTTCCCCTAACATTACTGGATCCACACTTATTTTCCTAATTATCCATAAAATCCAATGCAATTTAAATTTACTTTGTTCCAAATAAAGAAAACAAAATGTCTTGATTAATATTTTTAGATCACATGGTTTAACCCACCAGTCCAGCCCAATCCATTATGGTTTTAAGGTTTTAATTATGTAATTTCCACATACATCGAATAGGATGTCCTTAGTAAATCTAACGGTGCAAGATAGTTATCATCAGCCCAACCATTAGTTAGATCAATAGACAAGCACCTCTTATCTTACGCCCTGCAACACAGCAAATTTCTTTTTCTTTTATCTTTCCTCCTCAACCAAAGACCAAAGTTACAGAGCGGAGAGACCTAGAGATAACTAAGTCGAAGGAGATAAAGTTTTTGTTCATCAAATCAGGGAAAGTTTGAGATTTGTTAGAGAAAAAAGGGAAATAAGGTTTCTAAATTTTGGAAATATTTTTAGCTCTACCGTAGGATCAAAATCAAATGGTGTTTTCTTAGGAGATTTTTTCCGAAAGAAGAAATTGTAGATGAAACTCAATCTTTTTTTCAGTTCACCCTAAATAATTTTGAGCGGGATGAAAATCAAATGCAAAATCTTTTCGGCGGGATTATTCAATCTGTTCGACTATATAAAGAGCCCTAAGATGATGAAGAATTGCATCCGATTTCAGCTAAAGCTTACAAAGGTAGATCTTGTTCTCAATTTTTCCTTCGTCTAGAAAGCTTAGTTATTCAAATCTTAATTTTTGATTCAGACCCAATTGATTCAAAGGTTAAGATTTGACTCAAACCCTAATTCTTAATTTTTGATTCAAAGGTTAATTTTTGACTCAAACAAAACCCTAATTGATTTTAGTTTCCGTGTTTTTTTTTTTTTTTTTTTTTTTTCTTTTATTAGTATGAGAAATTGGTACTTCAGATGTTGCTCTACATTCTTATTTTAATTATTGGTTTTCGATGTAAGGGAATATATGTGGATACTGAGATTTTATAAAAATCAGTCAATTTTTAGTGTTTAGTTATGCATCTAATTTCTGAACATAAATCAAGGTGTGTAAGAAAAGCAATAAAATTGATAGATTATTTTCATATTTGATTCATTGGCAGCAGGGTTTATGCACCTATTTATGTCTTATTAAGAAGAAAACTGGTGTTCTCTTGGGAACTTCTGGATGAATCTATTACCCATTGTTCTAGTGTTTAGTCTAGATACATATATGCATGTTTAAGCTTTTCCTCTGTTATGCTTGGGATCTTTATGCATAATTTATTTATTAGAATGAGTATCTAAATACATGAATTTCCAGAGTATATATGTATATTTCATGACTGTGCATACACAGAGTGTTCTACACATAGGTTGCTCTTTGATTTTTTAAGGTGCTGTGCATGTTTGAACTGGAATCTTGCTTGAGTGCTTTCAATGCTCTAGTAAAAACCTCAATGAGTGATCATTTTTCTGACTTGAGGTTGTTAGAAAAACCCTCATGGACATAAGTCACCTTACAATTGGTTCGATACAATAGTTTTATATTTTTTGGATAGGTTTGGTTAGGATGTTAATCGTTATAAAGACATCAAATAGAAGTTTGAGGTTTTGAATACCTATATGATCACTTTTAGACTACCTTCGATCAGATTTTCAGAGTGTGGATGTACATTTTCATTAAGTATGGTAATATCAAAGTGCACCTTATGAGTATCTACAGAGTTTCAATCTATCTTGAGATTATTTTTTGGAATTTGTCCATTTAATTTTTTCGAACTTAGAAGTAAATGAACTGAGGAGTTACTTGATTGTTTGCAGGTTGGGGTTGAGCATTACTGTTATCTTAAGGTGATTTTTTCTCTTTAAGTCTTAATCTTTTAACTATCATTTTTGAATTGGGAAAAATGATGTGTCAATTTTAATCTTAGCGTATTAGGTACAAAATTTTTAACCGGCCATTCTTGCTATTTGTTTAATTTTCATTACTAGTTTTATTAAACCTTTCTTACTTTGTTGTATTTATGAACGTTAATTTTGTAACACTTGTTACAAGTTACAACTAATTTTTATTTATAATTTTTTTCTTTTGATGTTCGAGACCGCATCCTGCTCTTGCAACTAAGCATACTATTACTTTTATTAACTGTCATGCTAGCAGTATGAAAGGAGAATTCAAGCTGTGCTTTCCTTTTTCTTTGTTACAAAATAGTTGTAGTTTTTTCCCAAAATACTATCATCAGGAGGAGCATTCATCCAAGTTAGTACTGACATAATCAAGACCATTTTAATTGACTGTTATATTGAATACTGACACTGTTCATCAACTCAAATGTTATGACATAATATCATGTTTTATAATCAAATCATCATTATGCTCGATTTTTGGATCGAGTATCCATTTTTGATGTTCCGCAAGCGTATACAAGAATGAAATATATGCAACCAATAATATAATTCTTTGCTTGTGTCTAGCTTATTAACTTTTGACTTTTGATTAAAAAGAATTTAGCCCATATTTGATTGAATCATATATATGTATATGCAGTTTCTGATATGCCTACGCACGAGAATTCCAGTTGGGAGACAGAGTATGATGATGATGAGTATGCTGACAATGAGACTGCAGCCTTGGAGGTTCAAGCCTTGCAGAATGTAGGACAGTCAGAGGATGAAGGCGAAGATAGCGATGGTAGTGGCACCAGTTCCGATGTTGATAGCTCCAGTTCCGATGGTGATAGCTCCAGTTCTGATGATGAATCTACCGAAAGTCCCGAACATCCCGGGTAATGTCCGATCTCGTTATACTATCTTGTTTGTTTTGGACTTAAGTAGAATGAGTATACTCTTACACCATGTTTACTCTTATTTTGGGTTTTTAAACTATAAAAGACACAGGGGCTCCAAACAATACAATAGAGACTGAGGAGAATACTGTTCGAGGTTTAACAAGACTTAAGAAGCTGAAGAAAAAATATAAAGGCAAGAAACACGTGATAGAATTTGATAAACTTGGTCGATTTAAGGGGGAGTATAAATCTGAAATTGCTAGTTACATGGGTGTATTGGTACGTCGAGACGTTGGTCTCAGGCACTTGAAGTGGAAGGAAGTGAAGTCAGTGTTGAGGGATAAGTTATGGCACGAACTGTTGGTATGTATATGCTGATTTATATTCAATTTTAATATTATATTTGTTATTAATTTTTTGTTGGGTTACCCGGCATTAACATCCGACTCATATTTTGGCAGCGGTTTTATGAAATTGAGGAGACTATGAGAGGAAAAATTATGAAATATTTTGGTGAACATTTGCGCAACTTCAGAAGAAAGTTGTATGTAAAGTTTATAGTGCCCAATTTGGGTAAACCTGCTAAACTTAATAGGGTTCCTAAACAATATCGTGTTATTGTTAACCAAGAACACGGGACAAGTTCGTAAAGTGGAGGTCTGTCTCGATGAATGCAAGGTTGTATATTACACTTTTTAGTGTTATTATTGATATTAATTCCATCTATTAGTATAATTTTCTTATGAATGAAATTCTTTGAATCTGTATGCTCAGGAATTGTCCAGTAAGGGAGTTAAGGCGCGTGAGAACCACAAATATAACCATAGGACGGGAAGAGCAGGGTATTCTGGGCTGTTGGAAAAATTAGTAAGTCCAGTTTCTTATAAAAAATTAGTATTACTTCCATACACCAATGTCCCGTTAGCTTGTATGCTTAATTAAAGAGTACATCTAATGATATGAAGAGTATGTATCTAATATTAGGCTTGTTTATTTGATAATTGCTAGATTAAAAAAAAAAGAGATTCGTGAAGATGAAAATCCTTCACGGTCTTTACTGTGGAGGAAGGCACATCAAAACAAAAATGGAGAATACGATGACGATGATGTTAGGGAAAAGGCAGCACAACTTGTAATACGACTGAAACTACCTAGCTATTTGTTCTGTGCTTGAGTAAATGTGCAAATAAGTTGGTTTTAATTGATTAACACTTTTAATCCCCTAAATTTTTTGTGCAGGAGGAGTTTGATAAGCAGCTGGAAGATGGAACTTTGACGAAAAAACCAGGCACTGATTCTATCACACTTGTGTTTGGGGAAGAACATGGTGGGCGTGTAAGATGTGCAGGCAAGGGAGTGACTCCAACAACATATTGGCACCTGCCATGGAAAGGAGCGTCCAATGAGCACATTGAACTGAAGAAACAACTGGATGATGAAAGACGCGTGAACCAAATGGAGAGAGAGAGGAAGGATGAAGAAATAAAGGAAATGAAGGAAGCAATGAATGCGCAGGCAAAAATGATGAGTAGCTTAGTGTCTCAGCTAAAATCTCAAGGAGTATTGAAAAAGAAAAAAACCAAGAGCAAAAAGGAACGGGTATGTTTAACATCATCTAAGTAATTTTGATCAAGTATATATATCCTAATAAAAATGAAGTATCTAATATGTCAACTGCACTCTATAGAAGTCTCCTATTAGAGAGAACTCAGAGAAGTCACTTATGCCTGAGGCCCCTGTTAGAAACAATTCTTCGACTGAAAGGCGGGAATCTAATACAAATAGAAAGTACTCTGAATCTCAACACATATCTCAGTCTACCGCATTGAAAGACAGTTCTGAACTCCAAATGGTATGTTCTTTTTCCAAGTATTTAAATATATATTGTTTTGAGAGTTCCATTTGTTGATGTTAATGTAACATCTGTTTGCAGTCTGGAAAACACAAACAAAAGTCTCTTGAATCTGAGCATCTGCCCCTTAATTCTCCGAAAGAGCCTCAATCGAAAGACAAAACTGAACTTTCAACGGTATGTCCGTTTCACAGGTATTTAAGTATATATTGTTTTGAGAGTTGAATCTGTTGATGTCAATATAGCATATATGTTTTGCAGATTGGTGGTAAATGTAAACTAGCTCATGCTTCACTAAGAAATATCATTGCATTGGGTAGCATTCTTCCATCAGTGCCAGGTCAGTTAGTACATGGAGATGAGCTCAAGGATGATTGTGTCAGAGTGACGGTTGAAAAATCGATATTCAAGAATCATTGTTTGCCAATCCCATCTACTCATCTCAAAACAGTAGAGGATGCTGAAAAATCTGTAGTAGCTTGGCCTAAAGAGTTTGTGATATGTTGCTCTACTGTAAGTTGCTTTATTATACATGGTTTATTACCTTGTTGATCCTGAGCATATAATTGTTAACATGGTTTGTTTCCATAATTATACATCCACTTGCTTGCTGCAGGGCCAGCCACTTTCAGACCCTGATGAACATGATGCCGACCCTGATGAACTTTCAGCCCCTGATGAACATGATGCCGACCCAAACACTAAGAAGAGAAAGAAGAAGAAACCTTCAAATACAAAGAGTGGGGAACTGAAGTCTCGGAGATCCAGCAAGAGACTCAAGATAGCAGCCTAATTATTAAGAGAAATAGTCGAGGACCGTAGAATTTGGATGTTTAAACTTGTAGATCTCACATTGAAATTTCGTTATCTCTTAAGGTTATTGTAGAGTTGATCAGATATTAAGACGTTTGATCATATGATTAATAAAATTATTTTGGTTCAATTCTAATTGTAGTGTGATTAATTTTTGTGGATGGTTATTAAGGTGAGGTTTGATACACATGATCGAAAGAAGTGGCCACTATTGGCCAATACTGTGGTTGAATGTAAAACACGCCACCATTTAGATTTTAAACAATGGCCATTCAATAAATTGAGCTATGAAAATTGCAATATTTGAGTGGCTAAGAGCTAATATTTGCCACATTTTTGTGTCATTTTATAAAGTTTATTGCCATGGTTTGTTGTATCCTCTGTGTCCAAAAAATGAACAACAACCACGTTGATAACATTTGATGTGTCTTTGGCAAGTTTTTAGCCACGGTGCTACAAATTCTTAGTAGCCATAACTTATTAATTGGCCATGTAAAATGTTTATCACGTGTCCGAAAATATCGATGGCCATGGTACTATAGATTAAACGTGACTACAAGTCATGTATTAGCCATGTTAAATTATTTTTCATGTGTCCAAATGATAGAGATGGCCATGGTTAAGAAAAATTAGTGTGGCTGCAACTCATGAATTGGCCATGATAAAATTAATTTCGTGTCCAATTGATGACAAAGGCCACGGCTATAATAAAATTCACGTGACTTTAAGGTAAACTTTAGTCACATATAATCAAATTGTGTGTCTATAAGGATCCTATGGCCATGGTGATAGTGAAAATGCTTAGCTACAAAAAAAAAATGAGTACCATATAGACACGGTTTTAGAGTTATGGCCATGGTAAATCATATTTTATAGCCACTCAAAATTTATGTAGCCATAAAGGTACCTCTTTGTCACGGCACCTGATGCCACATTTTTGGAGTGAAAAAAATCCGTGACCAAAAGCCTATGGACACGGTGATTAAGTGTGGCCAATGTGAAGGTTTGTACTAGTGCTCTATTAGGTTCGTCAAGGGACCTATTTTTAGGCTGACCCATTTCCAAAGCTTCTAACCTTCTAGACAAAGCAAC
Organism: Papaver armeniacum; assembly: GCA_023531295.1. Taxonomy (NCBI): domain Eukaryota; kingdom Viridiplantae; phylum Streptophyta; class Magnoliopsida; order Ranunculales; family Papaveraceae; genus Papaver; species Papaver armeniacum. The sequence goes on from JAJJWW010003906.1 coordinate 102,067, forward strand.
AAACTTAACATCGAATTGAAGCTTGTATCTACCACATTGGTGCTACTTCTATTGACCAAGAGTCTTTTAGGGGTTCAACACAAGGCTCCCAATGTTGGGAATTTTCAGCGATAGTTCCTAAGAAGGTATAAGCATCATCAGCGGTTTTATTTGTGAATTCACCCGGCACACATAGACTCGACCATGGATTTAGTCGAATAGTCTAAACCATTATAAATAATCTCCACAAGTTTCATCTTATCAAGTCCATGGTGAGGACCTTTGGGATAGGAGATCATTGAATCTCTCTAAAAACCTATAAAGAGACTCTCCCTCTTGTTGCACACTAGCACTAATTTTACGCCTAATGACTGCGGTTTATGCTTAGGGTAGAATTTCATATAGAAAGGCAGTCATTTTCTGCCATGTTTCAATGGATCCGGATGGTAGGTTGTTCGGCCAGGTCTTGGCTTTATCTCTCAAGGAAAAGGGAAACATCTTAAGTTTCAAGACTTCATCGATAAGGTCTTTTATTCTAATTGTCCCACAAATTTCCTCAAAGTCCCTAATATGAAAATAAGGGTTCTCATCATCTTTTCCTAAGAATATAGGGATCATCTAAAGAAGACTAGGTTTTATCTCTAAATTAGCCGTATTGGTGGCAATTTAAACACGAAGCTCGGTTGGTCCTAGTTGGGAACATGTAATCTTTCAAAGTAGCCATCATTTGGCACAACCGAAGTACTAGGGGTACTTTCCTCACAAATAGACAGATTCTCAAAACCGAAGTTTCAAAAAACGGGGCTCTCAAAAGATGAGTCTTGAGTTCCCAGCTTCCACAAGAAGAACTACTAGGTTTGTCACTAATCAAACGACCTAGAGTGTTTCTTTTCCAAGCCCGTTCTTTAATGACTTCGGGCATACACTAGAAAAACAAAAGAAAAAGAAAAATCCTAAAAAGAAGGGAAGTTCTATGCAAACACAAACAAGGCTGACTCCACCACAGCAAACCTAATGATATCTAGCAAACAAAAAGCATGATGGCTCCACTTAGATTGTTTTCTAGACCGCCTTCTAATCGTTCGAAAGGGAATTCGTTACAATCGAGCAAACCCCTCTCGGATCAATCCGAGTTAAAGTAAGTTGAATCAAGGCGAGGAAGCTCGGTGGAGCTTTGATACCCAAGGCCTCACCGCTATTGCAAGGCGGCGCGATCACGCATTCAACTTCACGAAACCATCATGAACTTCGAAGTATGCTAAAAGAATAACCAATATTTTTCAAGCGACTTTCCTACTAAGCTCGTTACCTATCGGTCTCGTTCTATTCCAAATATTAAAGCTAAGGTTCGCGTTAAGTATCGTTTTACTAAGGCGGGCAAGAAGAGAACGGTGATGAAATCCGAACCCTTATCTTATATGGCCCGGTCCTTGCCCTTTACTAGGAAATTAAAGCAGCCGTTTTCAAGTCCTCGACATATATGCAAACGAAGGAATACAAGTAACTGTTGACGGGGATTCACGAGTGTTTCGACAAACTTACCTCCCGTGCAGACGGGGATGAACCGTTGTAGTCAACTCGGGCCACGACTCCAATGTCGTGTACGAACACGAGGGGCCGAGGTGATATCGTAATCACCGTCCTTCTCTGCAAACAGTTTGATATTTAATACTACCCTTCCGTAGGGTTTAAAAAATAAAAGAATGTCCAAGTCCAAAGTCCAAGTCCAAAAATTAAAGGCGCAAAAGAAAGGAAAGTCTAAAAAAATAAAAATATCTAAAAAAAATAATAAAAATGCCTCTCTTTTTTTTTTTTTCTCTCTTTTATAAAATATAAAAAAATCTTCTTCTTTCGCTCCTTTCGCTTTGTCTTTAACTCCAAATCTTTAAGTATCCACCAAAAGCTTTGGCAAATTTTCTTTCGCTCCAAATCCCAAAATCTGAAAGGAAAAGACAAAAACCCAAAAACGTAAAGAAGAACAAATAAATAAAACCTAAAAGAAAATCTAAAAACTCTAGCCTAAAGACAAGTCCGCGTCGGCGACGCCAAAATTGATGGATATTTTCAATGATGTTGTAGTAATAGGTTCGTTCAAGACTTGTGAAAGCAGATTTTTTAGACTTAATTTTCTTAAATAAAAATAACAAGCTCAATTAAAAAGTTGTTTGGAAATTATGGAGAGGCTGGGGCTAGGATTCCGCTATTTACCAATTTCAAAGTGATACTAATTACAATCATGCAATTTCACACGTTTAATTTGATTCTCAACTATCGCAAAAGTAGATTTTTTAGAAACAACAAATGTTAATCCAAAGCATGGGATATCAAAACCCTAGGGCAAGCATATTCCATCAATAGAAAATACAATTGTTTAACAAAAATCATAAAATCTATTTTCAATCTAGGCAAATAATCATAATTAAAAATTGCACAAATTAAAAAATTAAAAAATTAAGAATTACCACTTTTTCATTGGCAAGATAGCTTCCTCCGTCGCCCCAGAGGATGGGTTTAGCTCATCATGTTGGAAACACGCTCAAAAGTTGATTTCATTGCTCAAAAATGGTTTACAAATGATGAATAAGGGAGGATTGATGAAAAATCGGGTTTGTAACACTTATTTCTGTTACAAACCGAAGTGTTAGAGAGAATGATAAATGGTAAGTGTCGTTGTCACTGTAACAAATACGACCGCTCGATGTGCGTCTTATTTCTTGACAAACAACGACCTGCCTCTCAGTAGTCTTTTGTTCTTCGTGTTCTTCATAGCAGCAGAAATGGTGGTTTCCTGCCACTTGATTTTCTCGACTTTCTGACCCTCTGCAACTCTCCCAATCTCTCCGTCCCCCTTTCTCTGAGTCCCTAGCACACTATATATACTCAACAGGCTCAAAGTATCTCGCAATCAATCGAATATATTTCTTTTATTCTCGGGGAAATAATTTCTGTTTTTATCTTCACACGTGCCCGATTGTCGCCGACACATTCCAAAACATGCGTAACACTCTTGAGGTTGATTCAAACTCATGCAAGGGGATAACCGCACACTCGGACACATAATCTCGATCGACTCATCCAATGAGAGACTCGAGTATATCTCGTGGCTCTGTTTTCTCTTCTATCCGATGATGTAGCCCAGATTTACTGGTTTTAATGGACGTTTCACCCTCGTTTAAGTGTAAAAGGATAATTCCAATTGATTACGTGATTTAATCTCCTTATAAATTCTCCAAATCCAAAATAGAAACCGGGTTTTCAAAAAAATATTTACCCGCCAAAAGCTGTTCTTCACGAATAAGAAGGGTGTCCCCTATCCAGCTATGGGGTGCGAATAACATTAGGTTGCCCCTTAGTAATTAGGTCAGCCCTTATCCAAAGTGGGAGTCCGAATAGCAAATGTCCTCAGGGGTTTTCCGAGTAGTTTTTCGAGCCGATTTTTCCAAAAATGTTTCCCAAAAATACCTACAAACACACAAAACACCATAATAAGGACAAAACGAGTACCAACAATACGAAACATTGAGGACAAATTAGACACATAAATGCGTCTATCACCCACGCCATAAAGCAATTTGTGTGTCTATAGTGAACCAAATAGCCACGCCAAAAAGAAATTTGGGTGTCTATAGTGAATCAAATAGCCACGCCAAAAAACAATTGGCGTGTCTAAAGTGAACCAAATAGCCACGCCAAAAAAGTAATTTGTGTGTCTATAGTGAATCAAATAGCCACGCCAGAAGCAATTAGCGTGTCTATAGGGAACCAAAGAGCCACGCCATAAAGCAATTTGTGTGTCTATAGTGAACCAAATAGCCACGCCAAAAAGAAATTTGGGTGTCTATAGTGAATCAAATAGCCACGCCAAAAAACAATTGACGTATCTAAAGTGAACCAAATAGCCACGCCAAAAAGCAATTTGTGTGTCTATAGTGAATCAAATAGCCACGCCAGAAGCACTTAAGGTGTCTATAGGGAACCAAAGAGCCACGCCAAAATAATAAATCGTGTGTCTATAGAGTACCAGTACTTAAGTTTTTGGGACATTATATAGCAACGCCTATATGGCTCTGGCGTGTCTATTTCATGCAGAAATAGACACGCAAGGCAAGCATGGCTATAAGCTACCTAAAACCACGCCGTGTTACCTAAAACCACGCAAGCAGAAGCCACGCCAAGTCCAAACCAAATAGGCGTGTCAAAACCCCTATGGACACGCCAATTTGGCGTGGCAAAAGGCTCATCTTGTACTAGTGGTCTTACCTCCCGTACCAGACGGGCGATGAACCGTTGAAGTCGACTCAGGCCACCGACTCCTATGTCAGTGTACGAACCCGAGGGGCCGAGACAGTATCGTAACTGTCGTCCTTCCCTGCAAACAATTTATATTTAATTTCAAACCTTCCTTAGGGTTTTAAAAATAATGTCCAGTCCAAAAAAAGTCCAAAAAAAAAAAATTACAAAAATACAACCCTATTTACAGTTTCTAAAAATAAAACAAAATAGCTATATACAAAATCTTCTTCTTCACTCCTTTTGAATTCCTCTTTTCTTTCCTATTTTTGAAATATGCTTTCCTTTTATAGCACTTTTTCTTTCCTTGTAGCTTCGCTCCAAATCTGAAAAGAATCGAAAAATACCAAAGGCGTAAAATAGAACAAAAAATATAAAAAATAAAAATAGAAATAACTCTAAAACCTAAAACCTAAATACAAGTCCGCGTCGGCGGCGCCAAAAATTGATGTGGTTTATAACAAGTTGTAGAAAGTGGTAAGAAAAGTATCGTTCACTCAGACTTGTAAAGATTCGTTTTAGACTCAAAGTAAAATATAAAACTCAATCAAAGTTGTTATCAAGATTTTAAAAAGCAGAGACTCGTGGATTCCACCATTGACCAATTAAGTGATTCAATCTAATTAATATTCATGCAATTCTTTGCGTTTGAAGCGATTCTAATTTATTGCCTCTAGTAGATTTTCGAAGTAACAATTGTAAACACTAAGCATGAAACATCAAAAGTCTTAAACTAAGCATGCTCCATCAAAACGAATCACAATCATTCTATAAAAATCAGTTTCCAATATTAGTTCCATGCAACTAATCATAAAACAAATTGCAAAAATTAATTAAAATAGAAATATACCACTTTTCATGGAACAATAGCTTCCTCCGTCACCTCAGCTAAGGGGTTTAGCTCTTCATGGTGAAAACACACTCAAAATAATAAGTCATGGCTCAAAAGGTGTTTCTATTGAAGAAATTGTATAACACAATCGATTTTATTCTTGATATAGGTGTTACAATACCCATTGTTATTAAAAACACTGTTGCAAATATGCTATAACGTAAAATAATTGTTGGAAATGTGTTACAAACTCAAAAGAAAAAGGTGACGGTTCTGTCTTCTTCTTCCTCATTCTGCTGGTGTAGAACTCGTCTCTGCAACTGCTAGTTCTTCTACCTGAGCTCCACCTAACCTCCGTATCGACCCCCAGTACCTCGATACCCTTGTTTATGACCCCAACAACCTTTTATACCCCCACCGGTCGAACAAACCCCAAAAATATCTTCGTATCCTCCCTTTCTTTCACCGGAAGTTCTGAGAATTCTTTCCTTTTTTGTTATCCTCTACGCGGCTGCTGAGTTGTTAAGAAATCTTCCTCGGTCGAAAAAGAATCTAACAGACAATATAATCCTTCATATCTCCTCGAAACTTACTTTCTCCACCTTCCCTGTTTTGCCGAGAGGAAACATATCTTCCCTGTTTTATTTCACGCGTCAATCCGAGCTTCCTGAACTTCCAAAAATAGATAGGTAAGAAGTCTATGAACCATATATTCCCTTAATGCTTGCGTACCTTCCTTCATTAACCAACAGAAATACCGAAACTTCCTCTTTACTCTGTTCACCGAGAGAACCATGGAATCCTCTTTTTATTCGACTCTTGGGCACACACTTATCCTGTTTTAGCATAACAAGATATTAACAATTCTAATCCAAGCAAAAACCGGACTAAATCTCTCCCAAATGATTCACAAAGAACCTTCATGAGATGATAACTCCGTTTCCCGCCAAAGCGGGATTTGAAATAAAGAAGAAGGGATGCCCTTATCCTGCGATGGGTGCGATAGCAGGTGGTTACCCCTTATCCATTTGAGTGCCCCTTATCAACTTGAGTGCCTTTAGCAATTCTCCTGGGTGTAAATATAATTTTTCTGGGGCGTCTCTAACCTACTTTCGGGTTGCCTGTAGTACGTCTTCTAGGACCACTTTTCGAGTCAATTTCTCCATACATGTTTATTTCTCCAAAAACACCTACAAAGACATAAAATACCAAAATAAGCGCAAAATCGAGTACTAACATTACAGAGAATTGAGACTAATATAGACATATAAATGCGTCTATCATCACATATAAATGAAATGTATTCATTTAGATTTGAGTAACCGTACCTAAAAGTGTACATTGGTTGGTTCACAAATGGTTGACCAATGGTTAGCCATATGAGTGCATTCATATTAACCGTATTCATCTTTCTCATAACTAGTTCAAATGACTCATAAAAACTAGTTCAAGAGTTGTTCAATTGCTTAGGTTTTTATACATAGACATAATTGAAACAAAATCGGTTTGATTCATTTGAATCAATTCATGAACAATATACCCACGGTTTGCAAAGATTGCATTCCTTATAATTTATTTTTTTAAGTCCATGAAATACCGATTTGAGAAATAACTAGCTTGGGTACGCGTACGGGTATGCGTACATTAGCTACCGGATTTTGAGTTGGTTTTAGTTTCCAAACTCAGCAGACTTTTTCGGGTGAAAAAGTTCCGCCACTACGCGTACCTAAGGTGACTGGTTTTTGAGTTCGTAAACTTCAAACTCAGTAGAATTTCACGGACGTGAATTTCTGCCAGTACGCGTACCCAACCTATCTCCTTCACCAATACCGCATGCACATATGCACGCACTTGGTTTCCGGCACATGGATTTATACACTAATGTGCGAACACACTATATACTTACATCCATAGGTGGTTACAAATTCTCAACTCTACATTTCAATCATTGAAACATTCTTCTATAATGTTATAACAGTCGTTAGACATAAAGAATCGACTATCATCATCAAAGCTATTTTCAAGATTGAAACGTCATCATGACTTTCGTCACGGGTAAAGATGAAGATGGTTAAAGCAAAAGCTTACCAACACGTATTTCGAGAAAAAGATAGGCGAGTAAACTCGACTCAAAATAGAAAATGTGTATGTATGAAAACTATCATACTTATACGACTTTTGTCTCAAGGGTAGGAGATAGAGTAGATATACTTTTGAGTGACAAGATGAGTTCAAGTCTCCACATACCTTTTGGTCGGATGAAGTTCCACTGGTTCCTTGAGTAGTTCTTCGTCTTTGCAAGATAATCGCCATGGAGTCTGGAGCTCAACTATTCCTAGCTATCCTAGACCGAGACTTAGTCATAAGTATACTAGAAATCAAGACATATAGTTTTGATCACTAACATTGACAAACATGCTTGAGATAGCAACGCATGCGAGTTCGACCGAGCAATGCTCTAACAATTACCCCCTTTGTCAATTTTAGTGACAAAACTATCAATACATATGGATTACAAAATAAAATAAAATTTGTAGCTTCTCGTCCACATGCTTGATCTCCTTGGTTCTTCAACGTTACTTGAAAACTTCGTCTTTTCCAAGTACTCCCATGATTCCATAGATGTTCAATTCAGCATCATAGTTGTTGAATTTCCGTAGCCATGACAATGAGAAAACAAAAGCTCTCGATCATTGTCATACAATGTCATAGTATTATTACATAGCATCAAAGTTCTCATATCACAACTTCGACAACAATACTATGGTGATATGTATCACTCCCTCTTAGTTAATACTTTTGTCTCAACATGAAAACCACTCCCCCTTACATAATGACCCGTAAAGCACGTAAATCATATGTATTTGTAGTGTGAACTACACATTAATTCTCCCCCTTTTTGTCAATAAAATTGGCAAAGTGGTAGGCCTCGGAAAGGGTTTATTTTATAGCCTACGAGTGATACCGCAAGTGCACGGTGTCTGTTATGAAGCACAGGGCAAATACGAGTCGAACCACAGAGACTTGTGGTGCTAATGTTGATCTAAGGCTTACTTGACTGAATTCAGGGAATGTAACAAGTGACAGAGCTAATGTTTTGTGTCGTAGAAACGACTGAAGTTGTTTTAGTGACTCTAAACTAAGGCAAAGAACAAAGGATTGTAAGGTGCCAGGGTGGTGAATCCACCTCTACTTCCATGCTAAGGCCAAACATACTCTGTTCATGTCTCATACCTCCCTTTGAAGGCCTCAAGTGGAGGAATCCTTTAGCTAACTACCCTAATTCACTCCTAGTATAACTTGTCTTTTCACAGTACAAGTTATCACAAGCTCATTTGGGTTGTAGGCTAACTAATTACTCCTAAGTAATTCAACTGTTCTCTCTATTTCATTCCTAGTATAATTTGTCTTATCACAGTACAAATTATCACAAATGCAATTAATCCATACAGCATGAAATTACTCTTCTTAATTAAGCACAATAAGACACAAATTTAGACATGTGAACTCAACATAAGAGGGGGGTTTCATCAAACACCCTGGATAATTAAACTAACATAACACATAATTGAAACAAATTAAACTACAAACTAACCCTAAATGGTGCTGCAGCTAGCCTGCATGACTAAAATCATCTCCTCCTCTTCTATTTATACATGCACACAAACCCTAACCCTCAAACCCTAATTCTCTAAAATCGAAATCAACATTAAAATAAAACTCTCACCCACGTCGCTCTGAATCGTCCTCTCCCTTTGTCAATTCATCTCTCGATAGATGTTCCCTTCTCTCGCTCGAGAAAGCCTAACCCTAACTCTAACCCTTTCTATCTCACTTAGCTTCTAGGGAAGAAGCTATGTAAGAGCTAGAGAGAGATTAGGAGGTGGTACTTGATTTCTTGTTCTTTGTGGTTGTCGGGAGGTGATGGAGGTGGTGACGGTGAGGATCCAGTCGGGGGAAGAAGGGGTGGTACGGTGGAGGAGATGGTTTGCGGTGGTCGGGTGAGGAAAGAGAAGGTGAAATGGGAAAATGGGGATGTGTTCGATGGTGTAGGGGTATGGGGAACTTTGCTGTGAGGCAGGTGCATCGAAGATTGAAGGAAAGGGTGGAGCGAGCATCGGATGTAGCGAGGGAAGATCTGAACGGCTCAGAATATAAGCCGGTGATTCTATTTGTTGAGCGATAGCATCAAACGTTGATGTGCAATGCCGAGCGGCCGTAGGATGTGGCGAGTGAAGATCTTAATGGCTCGGGAAAGGATGGACTCGGATCCGGGTCACGGGTCGAGTCTAGCTCAAGCCCATGTTTTGTAGATGAGTTCTACTTGTTGGGTTGCAATCGGTTGCGCGTGAGCTTTGGCTTTTTGCTCCATAGATGCTCGACTCCAATTCTTCGCTCTTTGGCTCCTCAAATTCTCCGAGCTTTATTTATTACCTAAAAACACAAAATTAATTAATACAAATATTTATTCTTGAAAACAAAGAAAACACGAGAATGCGGGATAATATCCGATTTCTAAGCGCAAAAGATGAGTAAAATGCCAATAAAAAGGTGTATAAATATGCACTATTTGGCACTCATCAAATACCCCCAAACTCGAATTTTACTTGTCCTCAAGTGAAACAGAAATGAAGAAATCCTAACTATACCCCGTCGCAGGTCTCTCGAATGCATTTAGCGTATGCACTAAGCCTTTAAACCCTAGGTGTCCCTAAGTGGACGAGTTGTAGTCTCGTGAGGGTTTACCGGAGGTGTACCCACAAAACCTTCTCCAACTTCGAGTGTAAAAGAGTCTCAAGCCTCCAAGAAGCTATGAGGACATAGAGTTTTCGCATGCTAGCAATGTGAAGTTAGAACTATCAAAGAACGCCTTCTCATCCTTAAGTCTTGAGCGAGAAGTAACCATACCATATGAAAGAATTCGGATTCGATTGTGATCATAAGTCTCAACTTACGCCTCACCATTAAGGTTTTATGATAATTGCACTCAAAAAGATCGCTTTTTAGTCTCTCATGTGTGCAGGGGAATAAAAGAGAAATCCCGCACACGTTGTAGGTAAGAAGTTTAACCTTCCGAAATAAAACCGGAGACTCCACGAAATGTGGACAAAAAGAATCTTTTCTCTCGATGATCTCTAAGGAAGGAAATCGACCATTAGCAAGGGGTGGGAGTACTCACTCACTTCTCACCCGATCGTCAATTAATATCACTCTCTCATAAGAAACCATAGAAACGTCTTCACTCTTCGGTCTTCGGTCTTCAAATGTTGATGACGAACTTCTAAACTTCACAAAACTTGACAATTTTTAACTTTTCTACTCAAATTCCTTGTTGTTTGGATTTTTTCTTTTAAATTCTTCTTTACCATGGTGGTAGCAAAAATAAACTACAATATCTTTTTTTTTTTTTTTTTTTTTTTTTTACATTACAATAAGTGAAAATAAAAATAAAAATACAAATAATGAAACAATTAACTCCATGGACAAAGGACTTTATCACTCAATTTTTCCACAACTTGTATTGTCTTGATTTTATAAATTTTATTAATTCTCATCCTATTTTCTTTTCTTTGTTGCACATAAACCTTGGACTATCTCAACTTTTCTTTCAATATTCCGATTCTGCTCCAGGTTCTTGTGATGATGTGTTTCTATGGGTCTTGCTGATTGAGAGAGAGAGTGATGCTAACGGCAAATCGGTATTTAGAAGGAGTTTTCATCTTTAGACGTCACCCTCATGATTGACAAAAACTAGCACTCAAGAGATCAAAAGTAGTGCTGAAATTGGTGCGAAGTTGGGTAGCTCACCATTCCTACCCGGAATTTACGTACGGTGACACACACTCTAATGACTTTTCTAGAAAGTTGCAAAAAATTGAAGGTTGGTGCCTCACTTGATGTAAATTGGGTAGTCTCCACTATGGGTGATCACAATTCTACTACCGAATATCTAATAAAGACCTAATTCGCCCTCCGGTATGGTTAAATCCAACTTTAACGCTCTAATCAACTAAGAATCCCGATTGCGTTTTCCGGTACTTCCAATTTTCATTATTTCGGTTGATTCTCTATGTAAACATAGCTAGAAGCATGCTAGTGACTCTAAAATCTCTAAAAGTTGGAGGTTTTTACAAAAAGAGTTTTGAATTTTTTTTTTTTTTTTTTTTTTTTTTTTGAAAATCAAAGGTAAAATAAAAGACTAAAAACTCTAAATGCAAATGCACCCCCAAACCTAAATCAAACATTGTCCTCAATGTGTCTACATATAGAAAAAATTTAAACGATCACATACCGAGAGAACTATCTTTGAAAAGAGAAAAGGGAAGAGATTCTGGGATGTCGGCAGGAGCAAGGTTGAGCTTCTTTAGTCAAGGCTAGAATCCAACATTCTCAACGGAGATCATATCGGATTAGCATAATATATGCGCATGAAGACTCAACCGAATCAAGAAAAGAAAATTTAACAAGTCCTACTGGATTATATACAATGAAAAGTCACCATAAACCAACATGTCTAAAGAGTTGAGGATCAACCCAATAGAAAAATATACACACATTAATGACCTTACACAAAAATAAAATGAGAGTGCAAGTAAGACTGCAAATGGGAATGAGTTTCCCCAAACCTAAACTTGTGAACGGGTGTGTTTGGAAGCACAAAATCTTGCAATTTTAACGGTACATCATGCAAAAGGTCTAACTCAAAATGAGTTACTGCTAAGAACAGGTAGACATACACATTCCAATTTGTGGCTCTTTAAAGTGTTATACTTTGATGCAAAATAGTCCAAGAGGACTTGGGAAGCACAAAGCTCTAGGCCTAGATTAGGCATTTTCAGAAAAGTTGGTTTTGCAATTTTGTGACAAACTACACCTAGGTTTGGTGGAGGAGTTTCAATTTGTGACTCAGGAGAGAGATTAGGTACATCTAGGTTGTTTTCATTTTTAAAATCATTTGTACCATCACACACTTTCCTAAAGTCAAAAGAGGGTAAATCATGTTCACTTTCACAGGACAATTCCACAGGATCCATATCAACATCACATGCATGAATATCGAAGAAGCATCATTCATAGGGTTCAAGAAGAGACAATTAATGTCTACGAACCCTAACGATTCTACTACATTTTCAAAATACACATGCTCTTCATATTCATCATCATCATCATAGCAAGAATTCATCTCTCCATTCAAAAATGTAGTATTTTTAGTGTACTCATCTACCTCTAGATTAGGTTCATATTCAATGTTAGTTGCATGAGTAAGACTAGAAACACTATTTTCAATCCTATCATTTTGTAACTCAATCAGGTTCCGTTGGAGAATCATCTTGAGTTGTTCTATTGAAGGAGAGTCTTCACTAGTGGGTATGCATTCCTCATATGGATAATCACTGTATGGTTGTGCATGAGGTTCACTAGAGAAGGGAAGTTCAAACATGTTGCTATGTGGATGGTCATGCATTGCATTCATTTCAAGCCTAGCATTTTGCTCCATGAGTGTTTCCATTGTTGATTGCAAACTAGGAGTTGGGGGAGTATAAAATTGTTCATCTCCCCTGTGGTGAATGATGCATGTGTGCGGGTTGATTATGGTCCCAATAGTCACTTCTAGACACTTCGTACATTGGATTATCATGGTTTTCCCTAGACTGTCTAAAATCATGCAAGATATAACAGTATTCAGCAGGGTGGTCTAAGCCACCACATAAGGTACATGCATGCATTTCATAGTGCCTAGGGGGATTAGATTTGACAGATCGCTCATGTGATTGCTTGTCTAAGGCAGATAGTCGAGCTTCTAATTGATCGAGAAGTGATGACTGGGTATGAGGAGAATATTCATTCTCAACCTGTGATGGATGATACATGTGCTCATAGTGATTAGTGTATGTGAAGTCAGGGCACTGAGAAGGCTCATAATAATCCCTAAAATCACTATGGTATGTGGGGAGTTCATCCTGTGAGGCGTGCCCGTAAGCAAGCTCTCTAATGGATTTGGTTCCATCCCCAGATGCAGACCAAAATCCTGACATGATTTAGCACTCAAATTGAACTCAAAATCTAGTTTGGTTTATGTGGGCTTAGTTTGGTTTATTGGGTTTCATTTGGTTTTATTGGGAAAGTTTGGTTTATGTGGGTTTTGGTTTGTTTGGGATTTGTTGTTTGAAGCCCAGGATTTGTGAAAACTGCACAGCCCAGTTGTGTGCACAGCCCAGATTGTGTTTGAAAAGTATAGCCCAGTTTTTGGGCTTCAGTTATTAAGCTTAGTTTGTTTTCAGCCCAGGGTTGGATTGTGAGCAGCCAGAGACGCTCGAGGATGTGGGCTTAAGTTATGTGCAAAGCCCAGCGAGTGTGGGATTAGTTTGGCCGGCAAGCTTGTGCAGAGCCCTGGTTAGGGTTCGGTTGTGTGGGTATAGTCCATCGCCTGACTTTCAAATGAGCACTACACAGTTTAGCAACTCTCTAAGTGCAGCTCTAAGTGCGGCCAGCAACTTACAACACAAATTGACAATCGCAACACGACCTCACGCCTCCGTGGGCTTGGAGGGTTGCGCACATCACTAGCTCTCACGGATATATGCTCACACACTACTGGGCGAGATGGAGTTAGGCTCGAGTTGTTGGAGTCAAGCGGGATAGTTGATATCAACCAACCCAGATTGATTCAGTGACACGAGTATACGTAGCTCAAACTCACGGCTTCGGAGGCTGGAGTTGAGCTCGAGCCTTGTCAAAGCTCGGGCCTCTCGGTGAAGAGATGGCTAATTCGACCAATAACTAATGCATTTAACTCACAAGGCATATAGCTTACAAGCTCAACAAGGTAGCTAGCAAACACAGATTCACAATGCTATGTGGATCAAAGACAGAGCACCGAATTGGTGGCTCGGGTGAGGTTTGCAGCCAACTTGGCTTCCTGAGTTACAAATCACCCTCAACAGCTTCAGGGGCTGGGGGGGTTTGGCACAACTTGGCTCACCAGGGCAGATTGGTTTGTGCTCAAACTCAGAGCTCAGGGATTGCACTCAGCACAAGGCAGACAATGGCTCAACACACAGATTCAGGGTAGTTCAGTGCACACAAAAATGCTCAGGCCACACAATAACTCGGTTTCCACGGGGTAAAAACTTGATTCAACACGGTGGTGGCTCACGGTATGCTCGAGTTGCGGCTCTAATGGCTCATGCTCGGGGTTATGCCGGGGTATGCAAGGGAGCTCAAGCTTGCGGCTTCGGGGGCTAGCAAGGGAGCTCAAGGCAATGTACGGTCCGGGTTTAACGGCACACAACACAAGGTCTCACACAAATTCACCGGCTTATCGGCCTGAGTAAGCACAGACTAGCGAGTAATAGTGTATAGTACTTTCGGCTAGCATATGTGTGTTTGGAGGTCAAGGCACCACTTACCTTACAAGTCATGGGCTTGCTCGGTTGCACCTTATGCGCCTTCCTCTTGGGTTGGCTCGCCCCTTGCCACTTGCACCCGTTAGCTTAACAAGCAAAGTTCAGTCCTCAATGTTATGCAATAAGCAAACGAGCTAGTGTGCTACGATGACGAGCTAAGCTCGAGCAAAGCACTGAATGAGGTAAAGTTATGAGCAAGTTTCAAAAGCAAGGGTGCTCAAACAGGGTAGTGATGCGGGATATACAATGACTAAGCTAAGTTCTGAGATGCAAGTTACAAAACTAAGTTATACTAAAACAAAATTAATATAATATGAATATGTACGGGTAGAATTACAATGCAGACAAATAAACTTACAATGCTAAGTTACTCTACAACAGGGCTACAAGTAACATTAAAAATGAGTTATGTACAAGGTTGAAAATCAGTAAAGAAATGCCAACAATCAACAGGGCACACGCCAAGTCCCCGGCAACGGCGCCAAAAACTTGGTAGGCCTCGGAAAGGGTTTATTTTATAGCCTACGAGTGATACCGCAAGTGCACGGTGTCTGTTATGAAGCACAGGGCAAATACGAGTCGAACCACAGAGACTTGTGGTGCTAATGTTGATCTAAGGCTTACTTGACTGAATTCAGGGAATGTAACAAGTGACAGAGCTAATGTTTTGTGTCGTAGAAACGACTGAAGTTGTTTTAGTGACTCTAAACTAAGGCAAAGAACAAAGGATTGTAAGGTGCCAGGGTGGTGAATCCACCTCTACTTCCATGCTAAGGCCAAACATACTCTGTTCATGTCTCATACCTCCCTTTGAAGGCCTCAAGTGGAGGAATCCTTTAGCTAACTACCCTAATTCACTCCTAGTATAACTTGTCTTTTCACAGTACAAGTTATCACAAGCTCATTTGGGTTGTAGGCTAACTAATTACTCTAAGTAATTCAACTGTTGTCTCTATTTCATTCCTAGTATAATTTGTCTTATCACAAGTACAAATTATCACAAATGCAATTAATCCATACAAAACATGAAATTACTCTTCTTAATTAAGCACAATAAGACACAAATTTAGACATGTGAACTCAACATAAGAGCAGGGGTTTCATCAAACACCCTGGATAATTAAACTAACACATAATTGAAACAAATTAAACTACAAACTAACCCTAAATGGTGCTCTGGCTAGCCCAGGCATGACTAAAATCATCTCCTCCCTCTTCTATTTATACATGCACACATACCCTAACCCTCAAACCCTAATTCTCTAAAATCGAAATCAATATTAAAATAAAACTCTCACCCACGTCGCTCCGAATCGTCCTCTCCTTTGTCAATTCATCTCGATCGATGTTCCATTCCTCTGCTCGAGAAAGCCTAACCTAACCTAACCCTTTCTATCTCTCACTTAGCTTCTAGGGAAGAAGCCATGTAAGAGCTAGAGAGAGATTAGGAGGTGGTACTTGATTCTTATTTCTTTGTGGTTGTCGGGAGGTGATGGAGGTGGTGACGGTGAGGGATCTGGTCGGGGAAGAAGGGGTGGTACGGTGGAGGAGATGGTTTTGCAGTGGTCGGGTGAGGAAAGAGAAGGTGAAATGGGAAAATGGGGATGTGTTCGATGGTGTAGGGGTATGGGGAACTTTGCTGTGAGGCAGGTGCATCGAAGATTGAAGGAAAGGGTGGAGCGAGCGTCGGATGTAGCGAGGGAAGATCTGAACGGCTCAGAATATAAGCTGGTGATTCTGCTGTTGAGCGATAGCATCAAACGTTGATGTGCAATGCCGAGCGACCGTAGGATGTGGCGAGTGAAGATCTTAACGGCTCGGGAAAGGATGGACTCGGATCGGGTCACGGGTCGGAGTCTAGCTCAAGCCCATGTTTTGTAGATGAGTTGCTACTTGTTGGGTTGCAACTGTTGCGCGCGCGGGCTTTGGCTTTCTGCTCCATAGATGCTCGACTCCAATTCTTCGCTCTTTGGCTCCTCAAATTCTCCGAGCTTTATTTATTACCTAAAAACACAAAATTAATTAATACAAATATTTATTCTTGAAAACAAAGAAAACGAGAACTGCAGGATAATATCTGATTTCTAAGCGCAAAAGATGAGTAAAATGCCAATAAAAAGGTGTATAAATATGCACTATTTGGCACTCATCACAAAGGTACGAAAACGGGATCCTAATGAAATTTCCACGAAGACGCTTCAAGACCAAAGAAAAGTACATAACAACTTGTTTAGATGCAATCATAAAGCCGAGGCTAAATGCATTCATCAAGGAGTTTATAAAGATACAAGATAACCCCTAAATAATTCCAATGACCGCACTCCCCACAAAGATATGGAAATTAAGCGCAAGTTCAAAAAAGAACTCTCCCCCATTTGATGTCATTCCCAAGAAACCAACAAGAGCGACCTTACATTTACAAGAAAAGAAGGATTTTATTGGACTACTAAGATACTTAGAAGATACATCTACTAGAAACAAATATGGAAAACAACTTTACACCGCAAGAAGTTTCAAACTCAATTGCCGAAAAGATTGAGATAAGCACAGGGGCAAGAGTTATGAATGACTAATGGACCAGAACAACACCAATAGACTACCGTAAGTTTTGAAACGTGGCAGTATCTAATGGTTTGGTGAGAATATCAGCCAATTGTTGTCCTGAGGGCACAAATTCCATAGTGATGATACCATTCTCATAGAGATCTCGAATAAAATGATACCTTATGTCTATGTGCTTAGTCCTTGAGTGCTCAACTGGATTTTCCGTTATGCGAATTGCCTTTGGTATTGTCGCATAAGATTCTCATCACTCGAGTGTTGATTCCATAGTCAGCAAGCATCTGTTTCATCCATGGAGGTTGAGTACAACATGAGCCTGCAGCAATGCATTCTGCTTCACATGTTGAGAGGGATTGTGAATTTTTTTTTTCTTGATATGCCAAGCCACAAGATTCATTCCTACGTAGTAGAAACCCCCTGAAGTACTTTTTTTATCTTCCACACAGCCTGCCCAATCAGCATCTGAATAGGAAGTAAGATCAGTGTTAGTATCAAAAGTGTAAGATAGACCATACCCTGCAGTGTGATTAATGTAGCGTATAATCCTTCTTTCCATTGGATTTACCTGAAACCTAGCACAGCAACCAACACTAAAAGCAATATCAGGTCGAGTAGCTGTAAGATATAGAAGGCTTCCAATGATAGAGCAATAGAGTTTTTGATCCACATTTACTCATTTATCATCTCGATGTAGTTTACTAGTGGTAGGCATAGGAGTTAGTTTAGGAGTGGACTTATCGAGGCCAAATCTTGAGACGATATATTTAGCATATTTCTCTTGAGATAAGTAGATTCCATCATTGTGTTGTTGAATTTGTAAACCCAAAAAGAATTTTAATTCACCAACATTGCTCATTTCAAACTCATTTCCAAGGGAAACTTGAAATTCTTGTGCAAGTTTCTCTGATGTTGATCCATAGATGATATCATCTACATAAACTTGAGCAATAACAACATCTTTTCCACTCCACTTGGTAAACATTTTTTATCAGCTCCCCCTCTCGAAAAACCTTCCCAAGAATAGATGAGGTCAGTTTTTCGAACCAGGCACGAGGTGCTTGTTTCAATCCATACATCGCCTTATTGAGTTTAAGGACGTGATCTGGGAAGTCAGGATTTTCAAATCCCTTAGGTTGATCTACATAGACTTCTTCCTTTAAGGTACCGTTTAAAAAAGCGGATTTGATATCCATTTGAAATAGCTTTACCTTAAGAAAACAAGCATGAGCTAATAATAATCTGATGGACTCAAGGCGTGCCACATGAGCAAAGGTCTCGTCAAAGTCGATTCATTCGATTTGTGAGTATCCTTGAGTGACAAGTCTTGCTTTGTTTCTGACAGTGGTGCCAAATTCATCAGACTTGTTCTTAAATATCCATTTGGTGCCCACAATATTGATATTTGGAGGACAAGTGTAATGACACAAAAATCTCATTTTAGCTTTGGATTCGAATTCAACCCATTTGAGTGGAAAGTTAGAATTTGGATAGTGTGCTTTGCGATCCAGAATATAAATGTGTGTAGCAATGGTGAGTGCCCTAAAACCTGTGTTGTGTGCTTTTAGCTGAATAATCCCTTAGTAGTATTAGGGTGTTTGATTAGTAGAAACTATAGGGAGCTCTAGAAGCATTAAGCATGAAAGACACGTGGCCAAGGGAGAAAATCTTTTTCAAAATTTCCTTGAAACACAAATCAACCTAAACCCAGCAACAACTTGGCTTTCTGTTTCTCTAAGGAGTCTTTTTCATCCTTTTTCTTGTTATTATCTTTGCTGTGAAAATTTGACCAAAACCAAGAGAAACAAATTTCATTCTCCTTTGAAGATACTACTGATGGTTCCTTGGATTGAGCTTGGCATGTTTCTGGATCGGCAACGAAAACGTAGGGGATTTTCTTACCTTTTGATTTTGAACTACGGGTTCCAATTGTGCTAATCAGTATTGCTAGTGCATGTTTGATTTTATTTCTTTTTGATAAAAAAATCAAAGAATGGGTGATTTGAATTTCATCTGGTTTTGTGTTTCTTAAAATTTTGTTGAATTCTTAACTTGAGACTCCCTAAAATTTCCACTTGTTTTGTCGTAGTTGCCAAGAGAAATGTTACTGGTTCTTCCATAACTATGTTTATCCTTTTACGAATTTGTGGATCCTTAGTAAAATTATAGTATGTAATTTTGTGGTTTAATCTCATTAGTTTTGTTAAAATCCCAATCCTTTGAATTTTACGACCTAACTTTATTGGTTTAAAACCCCAACATTTTCTTTACTAACCCAAAGCTTAATGATTTGTGTACGGCTTGAATGGGTTAAATGACGTTTTCTTTTGAAAAGTAAGAAATGATTTTTACGCATGCAAGTAGTAGTTTTTATTCATAAACCAATCCATGTACCGAATTCTTAAATTTGCCTTGATTCTGTTTGTAAAATCAACCCAGTGAATTTCACATTTTAAACTTCACCTGTAGCGGAGAATTTGAGACTCATTTACTAGATTTGTTTTGTATATTGTTAACCTCTTTCCCACTATGCAACTTCAAGATTTCAACTCATTGATTTGTCTTGTGTCACTAGCTTTAGCTGGTGTTCTATTGAACACTCCTTCCGGTATACTTCCTTTAATTTGAATTGTCTCAAGCAAATAACTATCCTTAAATACTAGCCTAGGGTAATTGTGGAGAAAAAACCCATCCTCATTGTGTTATTTAATTTTTGTGCAGAGTATTTGGCATCTAAATTAGAACGGAGGGAGTACAACCAGTCTTAGATGTACACCCCCTCTTTCTTCCCCGAAAGTTTTCTTAGTCTACATTGAACCATGTAACTCTTGATTTGATGTACCTTTTTCTTTGGAATCCATAGGCGATAGCTAAATTCCATGAACCACTAATGGCATCGCAACGGGTAGATGGGAAAATTTAAGGAAATGGATGTGATAAAAGCATTCATGATTTGGATGCTACTGACACTTCCTTAAATCTTATTTTCATGATTTCTTTGAACTAAAAAGATAGATAATGAAATTTAATTGACTGAGCATTTGGTTTTACAACTTGCTTATCAACAAATTAGTTTCATTTTTGTACTGATATTTCTCTTTGATTCACTGGTACCTACTTGAGTGTTTTTGCCATGATATCTAACTAGGAACTCTCCCTCTCTCGGCATTTAGGTTCTCGAAATTTTTTACAGATCAATACTTTTGTCCCCAACCTAAAATGTGTTGTTGTATTTTATGAAGTCTTTTTACTCCTTGCTGCTTTGAGTGTTGTTTGGTATCTTAAATCACTTATCGTTTCCACTAATTTATGTTTTTCTTAATGTTCATGGATTTCATACTTTCTGATAAGTGATTTTCGCTGTCTGATTCAGTAAGAACTTATTACTAATTATGTGAATGATGCCAATGCTTGTATTTAAGTAAGTCTTCATGACTTGATTCACGGATGTTTCCTTAGTGAAAAATTGTACGTGGAAACTAGAGGACTCTACTTTAGGAACGTCGGGCCTAAGTGGCACCCCACCACCTCGGTGGCAACCCGGAAGATCGTTGCGGCAACGATGGCTGGTAACCAGAACTACCCTGACGGTGGCACTGGCCATGAAAAGTAGAGTAAATTTATTGATAGCTCCGAATCTTGTTTGAATGGTATTTGCGTAAGAATTTCATTCTCTATTTTATCATTTTTGCTGTTCCTTGTTTGTGCATTTATATTTTCATGTCGATATTATTATTTTGTTGCCGTAACCCCTACTGGGCATTCCCCCACCCCGTTTTGTTTTGTTTTGTTTTCCCCCCACAGAGTACGAGAGGAGCTTGTAGCGGTAAGCCAGGGAGAGCTTACAACATGCTTTTAGCATTTCGAAAGTTAGTATTTTTGCAAGCCTATGATATTGTATATCATAGGGGGGTATCTGGGTGGTTTTCAGTTTGCTTGATTTGATCCCATGTCATTTTTGTTGCACTTTGATGTTATATATATGTTGGCAGGCCCTGTTTTTGTTTATCACTATATGTTGGATTTGTTCAATCAAGCATTACATATTTTTCCCACTGTGTAAACTATTTTCTTGTTGTGTAAATTATTTCGTTTATTTTATTCTTTTAATTGTTTTCATTTTCATTTCTGAGTAGCGTGACCAGGGTTTGGCCTTGCTGGACGGGTTGAAACCCAGCCCGCTAGAAGGGAAAATTCACCGGTCCGTTACAACAAGGTACAAGCTTCCATACATCTTGTCTTTGAAATTGATTTAGCTCTTCATGCATTGCATTTACCCATAAGGGATCGCTAAGAGCTTCATCAATATTCCTTGGTTTTACTTGAGAGAGATAACAACCAAAATTACACAAATTTTGAAGTTGTCCTCTAGTCTTTGCAGTAGAATCTCTTCCTCCAATGATACTGTTCAGATCATAGTTTCTTTGAACCCAGAGGTGTCGTGGGGGGACACGTTCTTGTTCAACGGGTACAGTCTGATCAGTATTTTTCTCCTCGTCACTCGAAATGCTACCCAGGTGAATCTGGTGTAGTCATCTACCATAACTAAAGCATACTTCTTTCCTCCAACAGTAGATTGTTGGATTGGTCCAAAGAGATCCATATGAATTAAAACAAGTGGGCCTTTAGTGAGAATATATCGAGATGACTTATGGTGAACTTTCGTTTGTTTACCCTTTTGACAGGCACCACATACACCATCAATCTTTGCATTGATTTTGGGAATGCCTCTAAGAAGTTCTTTGTTAATGATCTTAGTTAAGAGACAGATAATTGATGTGACCAAAACGCTCATGCCAAAGATGTGTAGATTCCACCTTAGTCAAATTGCAACGATTACTAAACTGAGTATCGAGGAGATAACAGTTGTTTTTACCACGAGTTCCTTGAAAAATTACTTTTCCAGTTTTGTCTACAATGTCACATCCATTTGCATTGAAGACAACTCTATGGCCTTTGTCACAAATTTGACCAATAGAAATAAGATTTGCAGTCATACCTTTGACGTAGACTACATCATGGATTTCTGGAACACCGGGAAGCTTGATTGTACCCTTCTTGCTAATGTAGCAATAACTCCCATCTCCGAACGTAACTGGTCCTCCTTAAAAATCTCTTATGGAAACAAACCACGAAAGATCACCAGTCATATGTCGGCTACAACCACTATCGAGAAACCATTGAAAATGCGATGTTGATTTTAAAGAAAAAGCTCCCATACTAACACTACTTTTCTGTTTAGAATTTCTTGTTAGCATTGTACACCTTTTCAGATAAGTAAACAGTTGTTCAGCTTTCTTGTGAAGATTGATCGCAACTTTTATACTTTTCTGAAAACATGTACATGTATGTTGAGCAAGATTGTGAGACTCACAAAACATACAAGGGTTAACATAAATACTCTTATTTAAGAAGTTCTTTATTCTATCAAGTTTTTCAAAGCATATACTTTTTTTAACACTTGACTTCAAACCCTTATGCTTTGCAATTTCTGCAGCAAGATCACGGTTGATTGTAAATAGATTTTCAAAATCAAACATAATGTTGATGGGGGTATCGAAAGATTCAAGGAGAGACTTGTTGCGAAGGGATTTACTCAAGAACCAGGTGTTGATTATGAAGAAACCTTTTCTCTGTTCAAAGAAAGATTCCTTTAGAGTTATCATGGCAATGGTAGCTTATTTCGACTGGAATTGTTTCAAATGGATGTGAAAACAACTTTCTTGAATGGTGATCTAGATAAGAAAATTTATATGGTACCACCGGAAGGTTTAACATTTAAATATCAAGAGGGATGCTTGAAGAGATCTCTATATGGGCTGAAACAAGCTTCTAGGCAATGGTATATGAAGTTCGATCAAGTAGGGTCATCCTACGGTTTTGTTGAAAATGAAGTTGATAGATGTATATATCTGAAAACTAGTGAGAGAAAATTTATCATCCTAGTTCTGTATGTTGATGATATCCTACTTGCTAGCAACAACATTCATATGTTGCATGACACTAAGAATTTTCTCTCAACCAATTTCGAGATGAAAGATTTGGGAGAAGCTTCGTATGTTTTTGGTATTCGGATACATCGGGACAGAAACAGAGGTTTATTGGGTTTGTCTCAAGAAGCCTACATCAAGAAGATACTCCAGAGATTTGAGATGCAGAATTGTGCACCGGGTGAAGCACCTATTATAAAGGGTGATATTATCAACCGCATGTAGTGTCCTAAATCAGACTTAGAAAGGAGTCGAATAGACTCTAAAAGGTATGCATCAACTATTAGCAGCTTGATGTATGCCATGATTTGCACCCGTCCATACATTAGTTTTGTCGTTGGTGTTTTGGGACGCTACCAGAAAAATCCAGGTGAACTACACTGGAAAGCAGTGAAGAAAGTGCTTCGCTATTTGCAAAGAACAAAACATTTCCAGCTTGTATACAAAAGATATAATGAATTGGAAGTGGAATGTTTCTCAGATTCTGACTTTATGGGTTCGGATAAGCTGAAATCTACATATGGTTATTTATTTATGTTTGCTAATTAAAGGTGTTGTTTCGTGGAGAAGTGTAAAGCAATTTGTTGAAGCTCAATCCACAATGGAGGCAGAATACATTGCTTGCTATGAAGAAAAAACTCATGCAGTTTGGCTGAGAAATTTTATGAAAGGTCTTTTGGTTATAAATTTTATATCTAGACCTATGAAATTTTACTGTGACAATCAATCTGCAATTAGCTTTGCGAAAGATAATCAAGGGACATGAAGAGTGAGACATATAGATGTTAAATTCTACTTGGTAAAGCGCAAAGTCAAGAATCGGGAAATTGATATTTCTTATGTTTTGATTTGAAAATATGCTTGCGAGATCCTATGACTAAAGGTTTGAACCCTAAGGCGTTTAAAGAGCATGTAACTACTATGGGTGTTGTTGATATGTCATAGATGTATGACTTTGATTGTATAATCAAATATCTCAGTTTGCATATCAACATACTTTGTTATGATTGCTCTTGCTATTTTGTTTTTCTTTGTAATGTCTTAATTGATGCATTCTAAAGTTCGCAGATATCTTTTAAGATTAAAATGGAATGCGGTAATCTTTTAAAAGACGTT
The DNA here is from genome assembly GCA_023531295.1 of Papaver armeniacum. Taxonomy (NCBI): domain Eukaryota; kingdom Viridiplantae; phylum Streptophyta; class Magnoliopsida; order Ranunculales; family Papaveraceae; genus Papaver; species Papaver armeniacum. The sequence continues at coordinate 126,240 of JAJJWW010003906.1, forward strand.
AGCAGATCTCTTTTGAGGTCATAAGAGTGCGGTAGTCTCTTAAAAGATGTTGGCAGATCTCTTTTGAGGTCATAAGAATGTTGTAGTCTCTTGAAAGAGGTATTAGCAAATCTTTTTAAGATCACAAGGAAGTCTGTTTAAGGCATAAAGGGATCTTTGTGAGGATTAAAAGGTTATTGTCCTTTATGTAAGTATGCCTAAAGATTAACTCAAGAACAATAGTTTGTCTAGATTTATGATTATGGAAACGGCCTGTGCATCTTTTAAATGGTGTTTGAGTCTTCATAGTCGAATTCTAGCGTATTGTTGGTCTTGAGGATAAGGTTATACATGAATAGTTTCTCATTGTATGATTATATTTTCTAAGAAAAAAAGGTTGGCCACCTACAAATTTCTACCTCACTAATCCAAGTTTGTTTTTTGTAAAGTTTTCTTAAACTTAAAAGGTTTTGTTGCTGCCCAAAGTGGGAGATGTTAGTCTCTTTGTTGGTTTAGTAACAAAACATGTTTTGTTTTTGTTTAAACTGAATTAGTACTAATCCTAATCAACGAGGTTAAGGTTTGATCTTGTTGATTATGTAAGTTTAAGGGTACATCAGGATAAGTATCTCTTAGACTACTTTGAATGGCATACTAGTTATAATAATGCTATGTGAGGCTGCTTTTCAACTCTTGATGGAAGGTTTAATGACACATGTCTTTTCTAGCATGAGGTGGACTCCATTCTAGCTCTTGTTTAAAAGAAAATTTTCCATCATCAAAGGACAAGAGAAGATAGTAGTGGAAGTGTCTACCTAGATAGAAAACATTTGAAATTTCTATGTTTTTCCTTTCAATTGTTGTGAGCTAATCTAAGGTATGTAACTATAATTTCTATCTGCTTCCATCTTAGTGTTATACGAGTCGAATATATGATCCAGAAGCATGTATTGAACTATATCATCATACAGTATTAACCATGTTTAAGAACATCATGTTTTATAGCTAGTAAAGGTTTAAAAGCATGATTATAGGCTGATATTCTAACAACCATGACTTAGTCTCCATAATTTCTTTTATCGAATCTAGATTGGCGTTTATTTACCTTATTAACGAGATCATAACTATAATTATTTATTTTATTTTTTCACTTTTAAATGAGATTTTCTTAGTTGTGTAACTTTAATACTAACATACACGGACTGGAGCACGGGGAGTTTGTTCGTGTCAGAGCAGTGCTCTTAAATGGGACTTCTAAAGTGTACACTACAGCCTCAAGCAATATCTTCATTACTGGCCTGCATGGGAACTGAAATTCGACATGGAGGCAGCAGTGTGGCATCGTAGAATGATCAAGGCACTAAATTTCTAAATGCAAGCATAGACTAATTTAAACTTTTTGATGAAGTTCGATACAAAATGTTGTAAGTTTCCCTAGTCTAACGCCTCAAAAACATGTTCACCTGAATCAAATTACCATATGATTTTCTTTTGTACAATGGCTTACTGCACAACCATATATTCCAATGAAAATTTGAGAAGATGTGCTAGCCTTACATTAAAAATCAGTAAAAGCAACATTCGCCATGTTTTGTTGTCATGTCCTAGCTAAGGGCCACCTGCGCCTGGGTGCCTTGATCATTTTAATTTATTTACTGTTTTGTTAATTATCGTTGGTAATTATTGCTGGTGTCAGTGGGAATGGCGCGTGTGCCCAATCCACCTTATCTTTTTATTCCTCTTCTCTGGTTGGTAGAGAGGCATCGAATTATTCAATCTAAGAACCTTATTTTCTTTTCATCTTCTCTGTGAGACGATTTGAGTTGTTCTTGAGGACAACTTGTATTATAGATCACTACAATTGGTATCAGAGCACTCGATCTGAGTGACCTGTTATGATGGTGAGCCAAAAAGACTTTGATGATCTTAATAGGAAGGTTACAACATTCATCAAAAGTCACGAAGAAATACAAGCAAAGAATTCTGCCGATATATGGTTAAAACCGTGGCTGGAATATCTGCCATAATCACTCAGGAGGTGGAGAAATCTATGAGGAAAATTGGACCGGAAGCGAAATCTGTTGTACAAGGAGAAAGCTATGAGGAAAACCGGACCGGAAGCAGAATCTGTTGTACAACCATCAGGATCGAATTCTAATGGTAGATCTAATACATGAGGTAACCATAATTCTTTATTCACCAACCAATATTCACATCATCATAAGCCAAAGGTTGATTTTCCTAGATTTCAAGGAGTTAATCCTAGGTCTTGGACTATAAAATGTAAGAAATACTTTCAACTCCATCCGATGGATGAAGAATAAAAGGTACATATGGCTTCCCTGTACCTAGAAGATAAGCTGATGTGTGGTTCCAAGATTACCAGGAGGTTAGAGAAGTAATAATATGGGAAGAGTTCATTCTTGATATCACCTCTAGATTCCAAGAGCTTGGTCATGATGACATTGTGGGTGAGTTCAATAAACTGAGCCAAACTGGTACAGTAGTAGAGTATCAAAAAATATTTGAAGAGCTTGAAGGCACTAATGATTGACAAAAATAAATATCTCACTGAAGCATACTTTACTTCCAGTTGGATCAGTGGATTGAAGTAAGAAATGAGGATACTTATGCAAATGTTTAGCCAAACTGGCTTGATACAAGCCGTTCACTTAGCTAGAATGCAAGAAGCTCTTTTAGAGACTACTGCTAACAGGAGTAAAGCTGAAGCCAGGTTACCACCCCTACACTTTCCCAATAATAATAGGGGTATTGTAACTTCTCCAAGGTCAAGCACTCCATCACCAAGACAAGGTAATGCCATCAGTCCAAGACTACCCCCCATTAAAAGGTTATCTTATGCAGAAATGAGGTCTAGTAGGGAGAAGGGTTTGTGTTATAACTGTGATCAGGTTTTCAGTATGGTCACAAATGTGTTAAGAAATAATTGTTTATGTTAGCTGCTGATGAAGAAGACTTTGCACAGTCTGAAGAATTGAGTCACCTGGCAGCTCACCTTTTATTCAAGAATTATCTGAAGAAGATGTTGAAATATCATTGCAGGCTCACTCAGGTAGTATTTCTCATAATACTATTAAAATTCAAGGCGGTCTAGAAACAAAAACTCACTCACTAAACTGTTAAATAGTGGATTCTTAGATCCTGAAGTAGCTAGAGTAAGTGGTTATTGTATTGAGCCTACTCCTGCATTTCAAGTAGATGTTGCTAATGGGAATAAGCTACTTAGTACCGCTAAGTGTTCAAGGTTTCCATGGAGCATGCAAGGCCATCAGTTTGGTTTTGATTTGAGATTATTACCCCTAGGTGGTTGTGATATTGTCTTAGGAGTGGACTGGATGAAAACTATTAGCCCTGTAAAATTTGATTTTTCAAAACTCTCAATTTCTTTCAATAGGGAGGGTGAGAATATTGATTTAACTGGAATGTCAGATTCTCCTATCATCATTTCTTTAATGACAGGAGAAGAATGCAACAAGCTTCTGAAGAAGGAGAAGAAGAAACAAGTATTCATAGGACATTTATTCTCAATCAGAGCCATTAACTCAGACACTTCCATACCTGAGCCCCTTAAACCTATTCTCACATCATTTGGGTCAGTATTCATAGAACTTAACACCCTACCTACAATCAGAAGCCATTATCATCATATTCTTATAAAACCTCTTTCAACTCCTCCCAACCAGAGACCTTACAGAATCCCTTATGTACAAAAGGAGATAGTAAAGAAGTTGGTTCAGGAAATATTAAAAACTGGGATTATCAAGCCAGGTCACAATCCCTTCTCCTCACTAATTCTGTTAGTTAAAAAAAAAGAGATGGAAGTTGGAGATTTTGTGTAGATTACATGAAACTAAATGATATAACTATAAAGGATAAGTACCCAATTCCAGTGATAGATGAGATGCTAGATGAGCTAAAGGGTTCAAGTGTGTTTTCTAAGATTGATTTAAGAGTAGGGTACCATCAAATCAGGGTATCAATCTCAGATACTCATAAAACTGCTTTTAAAAGTCACCATGGGCACTATGAGTTTCTAGTGGTGCCCTTTGAACTCACTAATGCACCTGCAAGTTTCCAGGCGTTAATGATTGATGTATTCAAGCCATTCCTAAGAAAGTTCATCTTAGTTTTCTTTGATGAAATTTTGATCTACAACCCTGACATGGAGACTTATCAGCAACATCTTACTTCCAAACTGTCTCTCCTTAAGGAACATTCATTGTATGCTAAGCTAAGCAAGTGCTCCTTTGGACAACCACAGATTGAGTACTTAGGACACATCATAAGTGGAGATGGTGTAGCTGCAGACCCTGAGAAGATTTCTTGCATGAAAAAATGGCATACACCAAAGACTATCAAGGAATTGAGAGGATTCTTAGGTCTCACATGATACTACAGAAGTTTGTAAAAGGCTATGGGATGATTTGTAAGCCTTTAGGTGACTTACTTAAGAAGAATAGCTTTCTTTGGAATGAGAAGCCATGGCATTTGAACAATTGAAGGAAGCTGTGACAACTACTTCCATTCTTATATTACTAGACTTCTCAAAATCATTTGAGAAGCTTATTGTGTATTTTAGCAAATGAATGAGAACCAGATTTTTAGCTCTTTCAACATATGAAAAAGAAATGATGGCAGTAGTTATGCAGTTACTAAGTGGAGGACATACTTAATGGGAAATCGGTTTATCATTTACACTAACCACCTAAGTATTAAATATTTTTTGGAGCAGAGAATTTATACAACTCTACAACAAAAATGGTTCTACAAACTTTTGGGTTATAATTATGAAGTGAGATACAAAAAGGGTACTGACGATAAGGTGGCTGATGCATTGTCCAGAGTGGTATTAAATGAAGACTCCGTTGTCGGGCTATAACTCGAGTGCAACCAACTTGGTTAGAGGAAATCCAACAAAGTTATGCAGAAGATCAAATGACAAAGGACATCATCTCCAAGTTGCTCATTCAAGCTGATGTTGTGAAGGATTATAACTACCAACAAGGGATTCTGAGGTTCAAAAATAGAATCTATGCTGGTAAAAGTGGTGGTCTCAGGCAAAAAATATTAGAAGCAGTACATACATCAACCATTGGAGGACACCCAGGCTCCCAAGCTAGTTACCAATGAGCCAAGTTATATTTCTACTGAAGTGGGATGAAGCAACATATTTTAAGATTTGTGCAAGAATGTGACATCTGCCAGCAGCATAAAAGCTTCAACACCTTACCAGCAGGGCTGTTACAACCATTACCAAAACCAGACTCAGCATGGGAGCATATTAGTATGGTCTTCATCACAGGGTTACCAAAATCTGAAGAGAGGACAATGATCTTAGTAGTGGTAGAAAGATTCACCAAATACTGGTCACTTCTTAGCTCTCAGCCATCCATACACTTGTATCCTCGGTGGCCAAGGTATTCATTGACACTTGTCTTTAATCTACATGGGTTACCAAAGTTAATTGTATCTGACAGAGGTAGTGTATTTATGAGTAATTTCTGGCAAGCCGTATTTGCAAAGCTGGGAACTGCCCTATACATGAGTACTGCTTACCATCCTCAGACTGATGGGCAGGCAGAGGGAGTAAATGTTTGCTTAGAAACTTACCTAAGATGTGTATGGCCAGCTACAAACCTACTAAATGGGTCACATGGCTGTCATTATCTGAATGGTGGTATACTACTTCCTACCATACTAGTCTGAAACTGACACCATTCCAAGCCCTGCATGGATTTGCACATCCTCAATTTAGAATTTTGTCTTCTCAAGATGGAGTTCATGCGGCAGTAGAAGATTATTTACAACACAGACAAATGATGAGTTAGATGTTGAAAGAGGCATTGAAATGACACAACACAGGATCAAACAACAAGCTGATAAGAAGAGGTCTGAAAGATCCTTTGAAGTAGGAGGCGAGTTTATTTAAGGCTGCAACCATATAAACAAACTTGGTTCAAGCGAGAAAGGAATATGAAGCTTCTTTGCTAAGTTTTATGGACCATATCAAGTGTTGACCAATGTGGGGGTTGTTGCTTACAAATTGGACTTGCCAGCTAGTTCTAAGATTCACTCCACTTTTCATGTTTCACAACTCAAGCTTAAGATCGGTAAAGGAGCAGTTCCTCAGACTCAGCTACCTGCCACTGATTCAGCTGGAAACATTAAGGTTGTACCCTTAAAAGTCTTAGCCTCTAGAAAAATCAAGAAGAATCATCAGGAGGTAATACATGTATTAGTACAGTGGGAGGGCATGACTGAAGCAGAAGCAACCTGGGAAGACAAAGCAGTTTATGGAAGAGCAATTTCAAAACTTGATCCTCGAGGACAAGGATCTCTAGAAGGATGGGCATTTGTCATGTCCCAGCTAAGGGCCACTTGCGCCTGGGTGCCTTGATCATTTTAATTCATTTACTGTTTTGTTAATTACCGTTGGTAATTATTGTTGGTGTTTGTGGGAGTGGCGTGTGCCCAAACCACACTTATCTTTCTATTCCTCTTCTCCGCTTGGTAGAGAAGCATCGATTTATTGAATCTAAGAACCCTATTTTCTTTTTATCTTCTCTGTGAGACGATTTGAGTTGTTCTTGAGGCCAACTTGCAGTGTAGATCACTACATTTGAGCGTCGATTTCATACCTTTTTTAGTCTAAGTAGAGGAATGCGAGTCTGGTCATATCCTCGGTCGATCACTTAGACGAAGATTGTTAGATCCTGAAAGCTGAAGCCATTGCTCTGAGATTTGCCGTGGTAATTGAAATTCAAGTCGGTGTTGCTTTGTATGCGACTATGCGAGTCTCAATCAATGTTGGTAAAGGAAGCATTTGGTCCATCATCCCTCTCACACGAGAAAAGAGACCCACCCTATACTCTTACCCAGGCATTCTAGTTGTAGACCTCATGTGGATGCCGTTGGAACCCACACCTTTATGTACTTGGTCACATCACCACGTCATTAGCTGACTGACACAATGTCCCATTCAACAAACAGAGTAACCAAAACAGTCCAGTAGAGGTCCCGGGTTCAAGTCCTTGGAAAGGCACAAAATTACACCCCCAACCCCACCCAAAAAAAAAAAAAAAAAAAAAAATCTAGCAAAGGAAGAAAAAAAAAATAAAGGGTAAAAATAGAAATAAAAATAAATTTCTCTCATTCTCCATTATTCATCCTCAATTCTCCTCATTCATGGCTTCTTCATTTTCTGCAACCAAGGAATCAAATTACCACCATCAACAAAATAATAATAATATGTCTTCATTAATCAATGAATCCCCATATTTCTTACTTACTGGTTGTGGTGGTTTCATCTCGTTGTCATGGCTATTGCTACTGCTTTTATTTCTACTCATCAGAGTGAAGTTGAAATCCCCCCAATTCTCTTTCCAAATTTCTGTCTCAAAATTGAATTATTGGTTGGGGCAGAATCTTGTCAGCAGGGGTTCAGTACTCTTATAACACCAAACTCATGATACACTCCACCTCCAATTATTTCCATTTCTCTTCCTCTCTTCTTCATCTTTGAAGAAAGAAGAAATTTCTGATTTCAACCCAACTTCTTCTTCAACTTTCAAGCACAGTCAGACAAGTAAAAATGGGGTCAATTAAAGAAAATTTTGCTTCTGCTGATGATTGGAGTAACACATTATTAGCCAAAGTGATACCAGCTGTGGTGGCTTTAAAAGTTATAAGATGTAAAGCATTTGATACTGAATGTGAGGGTGAAGGTTCATCAACAGGGTTCATTGTTGACAAAAAAAGAGGGATTATACTCACTAATCGTCATGTCGTCAAACCTGGTACTACTTGAATCTCTTGGTTTTTTGAGTTTTACTAATGATTTTATCTTTTCAAGTTGTTCGTTGATGTGGTTTCATAGCTTGTTTATTAGATTATGGTGTTTCTGTTTGTAGGCCCTGTTGTTGCTGAAGCTATGTTTAGTAATATGGAAGAGATTCCAATTTTTCCTCTTTATAGATATCCAGTAAGTTGTATTATAACTGCTATTACAGTTTTCTTGTTTTGTAATCATTCATATCACAGAGAGGAACTATGTATTTGATATGTACTTGGATGGTGTTTGAGTATGTGACCAAGTTGAAATTGCATCAGACTGATGCAGATAATTTTTTACTTCTAGGTACATGATTTTGGATTCTTTCGATATGATCCTGGAGCGGTGCAATTCCTGAGCTACGAGGAGATTCCTCTAGCACCCGAAGTGGCTTCTGTAGGTCTAGAGATTACAGTTGTGGGTAATGATAGGGGTGAACAGGTACTCTCTCTAAGTCACTGCATCTGTCTATTTCTACTATAAATAACTCACTCTTGTGTGCATCACTAGGGAGAGTGAGCTACCTTTTTGGAACTTTGGACTACAAAAAATAAGTTTATGACAATTTGGGTATATTTGTGTCCGTCGCAAGAAGATTAGCAGCAGTTGCATGTTAAGAAGTCAGAGAGAGTTGAATGTTGTTGTATCATAGTTTTTCCTTTATTTCTTTGTTTACATGCTTCTATCTTTTTTGTTGGGCTTTAATTGGCATCAATGGTGCAGCTGCTAATAGCCAGCTCAAGAGATTTCTACATAACATCTTTTTCTTACAAATGTTATATGCTGCTTATATAACCAATTTAGCAATTTATTGATGAGTACATTTTCAGGTTTCAATTTTGGCAGGAACAATAGCTCGTTTGGATAGGGATTCACCTGAGTACACAGAGTACGTGGTTCATTGTTATAGTTACTGTGTTGATAACTAAAATTTAAAGTTTGAATTACATATTTGTTAACATGTTGTGGGCATTGTGCTTTTGTGCAGTGAAGGTTACAATGACTTCAACACGTTCTACATGCAAGTAAGCGGATTAATATTAAGACTTATGCATTGCATTATGGTTTTACGTCTTGTCAAAACCCATTGCTTATCAGTTGTTACACTTTGGTTGTCCTCTCTTTACTTTACAGGCTGCATCTGGGACAAAGGGCGGCTCAAGTGGTTCCCCGGTCGTGGATTGTCAAGGAAGAGCAGTGGCTATGAAGGCTGGAGGAAGTCAAGACGAATCTGCTACAGCATATTTTCTTCCATTAGAGCGAGTATGTTTTCAGTTTTGTGTTAAATGAAACGTAGTTTGCTGCTTGTTTATCTTGATCTACTTTTGGCTTGACATATGAGGGTGCCTCCTAAACATTTAGGGCCTTGTTATTAAATTCTCCATTAGCGATGTAATATCTTTATTTTATGGTAGAGGGTTCTGAGGGGTCGTATGTTTTTAGACCTCAAACGAACTTAACAAAATCTTTATTGGAAGAGAAGCATAAAAGTATAGTTATGCCCTGTAGGTCTTGTGTCATTGACAGATTGGTGATAGAAGGCCTCAAAATTTTGTATAACTTATAGCGAGGAATGTTACAGATAGAAGACATTATTAGAGTTAACTTACCGTGTCTCATGTATTTCGATCGTTTATTTTACATCACAGGTTGTTAGGGCATTAAATTTTATCCAGAAGAGTAAAGACTTGTCTGGATGTGTATGGGAGGCTGTGTCTATTCCTCGAGGTACACTTCAGGTCAGTCAGTTGAACTCCACTATTACTGCGTTGATGAAAAGTTCTACATTGTTGTATGGCTGGTCTGGGAAATCATTTTTTTGCACATAATTTATTTACTTCAGCATAAGAGATAAATGACAATTCAATATACTATTCTTTCCTACTGAAGCGATTATTTTCGAATTTACTTTTCAGGCAACATTTCTTCATAAAGGTTTTAATGAGACACGCAAACTTGGACTCAAACGTGAAACAGAACAGGTGCCCTTTTTTTTTCCTTTCTTTTCGTGTATTTTGTTTTGTGGTTTCTGTTTGTTGTTGGATGCTTTAGGTAGTTTGAATATTTCTAGTAATTAAAAATGACTTGTAGTTTTTTGCGGTTTTTGTTGTTCAGGCAAACTTACTTATTCTGCCCTTGCATGACTAGATGGTTAGGCATGTATCACCAGCTGGTGAGACTGGAATGCTTGTTGTTGATTCTTTGGTAAGGACTTCATACTTGACTTTGCTCATTTGATTTTAGTTACCTAATTGACTTTGCATACTTAATGGTGAAAGTTGTTTCTAAGGCGATGTGATTATATACTGCAGGTGCCAGATGGCCCAGCCCATAAACTATTGGAGCCGGATGATATTCTTGTTCGAGTGAATGGAGAGGTAATGCTGAAACATATATCTCATATAATCATTCAAACCACTAGCATAGACGATTTTAATTGTGTGATTAGAAACAGTAACATAAGAAATGCAGAATTGTAAAAGCAAGCATAGCCCAAGCTTGCAATTATTTTGAGAATCATGTTTATTTTGATACATGTTTTTTCCGTATAGGTCATCACCCGATTTCTGGATTTGGAGACGGTACTAGATAATAGCGTGGGCCAGAATATCGATTTGTTTATTCAAAGGGGTGACATTCTGCTACCTGTGAATTTATTGGTAATTTGGCAGAAGTGCTTCCTTGTTTGCTCAGTTGTACTTTGGCACATTTTACTTTTGAGCTTCTTACACATAAACTTCAAATCGGACAGTTGCATTAGTTTTCATTTATATCCAAAGTCCATCTGCCCGTAGTAATTCGATGCGTGAAATGCAAAAAACTTGTGATGAGACTATTTGATCAAAAAATAGTGAACTCTGTGCCAAGAGTCTTTGATGTGTTTTTGTGCTGTCTGTCTAGGTTCAAGATTTGCATTCGATAACCCCGAATTCCTTCTTGGAAGTAAGTGATGCAGTAATCCATGCGCTTTCATACCAACAGGTGAGTTTCGACTTGTAATAATAAATAATAATGTGGTAATGTCCACTTCTTTCATAGCTAAAGAAGTTTAAGTTTTCAATACAGAGTTTAATTCGTGTTGAATCATGGGTCAAATGTCTGAAGGACCGCATAAAAAAAGTGTGATAAATGCTTGCTTTTCATATGTAATCTGATTTTATAAGCTATCTAATCTAATTCGTGTATGTTCTTAATTCAGGCTAGAAATTTCCGTTTCAAATGTGGTGTTGTGTATGTTGCTAAACCAGGGTAAGTCAGCTTTAATATAATTTTTTTGAATTTATCTACACCTCCTCTGCCTGATTTTGAAACTTTATAGTGTTGACGAAATCTGTTGCATTACCGGTCCACTCCACTTTAATTTCTGTAACTAGTTTAGTATTACTCTTTGTAAGTTTGTTTTTCAAAGTTGTATATTACCAATAAGCTGCAGTAAGGCTTGTGTATCTTATTGTTTCTAACAGTTCCATTCATTGTTGCATTTTAAAATTTCAGATACATGCTTTCCAGAGCGGCTGTTCCTCGGCATGCCATAATAAAGAAATTTGCGGGGAAGGAGATATTGCAGCTGGATGACCTAATAACAGTGTTATCTGAGCAGTCTAGGGGTGCTCAAGTGGATCTGGAATATATAAGCTACTCGGATCGCTATCTCAGCAAGGTACATGTCGTAGTATCACAATGATGTATATTATGGTTCTATGAACGAATTGAGAGTTTAGTTATGTGGTAACTGTTTTAATCTACAACCTAATGTGTTATTCGCGTGCAATCATTTAATGAGGGGGTCCTTGTAATTCAGACATGAAGCAGACATTTGTTGGAAATACTTTCCATTTATATATTATAGCATTTGGTAATGATTTGATTATCTTTTATGATTGCTCGTGAGTTGAAGTCTAACTTTTTCCAGTTATGTTTCTTGTGTTTTGCAGTCCGTTGTAGTCACGGTTGACCGGCATGAGTGGTATGGCCCTCCTCAGATATATACTCGCAATGATAGTACTGGCTTATGGACAACACGGCCTGCATTGCCTCTTGCATCGAAGTTTTTATCTTCAGCCACTGCAATAGAAATGACCCACCATCTGAAACTAATTTGTTCACTACACGTGAGGTCGGCACGGTAGAACCTGGAGCTGAAGTCGCAAACAAAGATATGAAAGATGGTTTTTGTAGAAGTGTGCCTACAGATCAAAATGTTGGTGGAGAAATACACTCTCTGGGAGGATCCAATGCTGGAACAAAGAAGCAATATCCGGAGGATGATGCATCTATTAAGGACGTTGTATTATCGAACAGCGGCATATGCGAACCTGCAGAGGAAAGGTTCACAGACATAAGATACTTAAACAGCACTGGGAAAGGTGATCGAGGAGGTATAGCAGCTAATGCTTCAGTTGCTGTACGAGTATTAGAGTCCACACTTGTCATGTGTGAGGTAAGACATTTATATTATTCTGGAAAGTAGATAGTTATCGTCTCCTGTATCTTGTTTATCTGATTCATGTCACAGGTGTCCATCATGTACATTATTTTTTTTCTTGATATAAATTGTTTAAATTATTCAAAAATACAGGGTCACTCGGCTAAAAGTGAACATCTAACTAACCCTAAATAGTATCCATTACATCTATATCTGGATAGATACAATAGTGTACATACTGTACAAGTGTTTCCTTGTTCTTGATTTTTTTCTTCCTTTGTGTTTATCGCATGTTATGATGTATAAATTACAAACTTTAGATGTGATTAGCTACTATTCACCTGTTACACAATTGTGCTTATTACATGGCAATGCACTGATTCGTGTAAGAATACTAAATATGCAGGCTCATGTTCCACCATCGTGTCAGGTTGACGGGGTGTACTCACAAAACTTTTTTCGGAACTGGTGTTATTGTATATCATTCCCAAAGCATGGGTTTGGTTGTTGTTGACAAATATACAGTTGCCGTACCTTGCTGTGATGTAATGCTCTCATTTGCTGCATCTCACATAAAAATTCCTGGCGAGGTAATTTATTGCTGAAATAATGGTATTGAATCTGGTATTACTGGTCATGGTCATGATTCATCTTTTTTGATACAGGTTGTTTTCCTCCACCCTGTTCATAATTATGCTTTCGTTGCATATGATCCTTCTTCACTTGGTGTTGCAGGAGCCTCAGCTGTTCGCTCCGCCAAACTTTTATCTGGTAATTTGAGTTTGTCCACAGAGCCCAATAATATATTGTTTATTGTTAAAAATATTAGTATAAGACAACCAGTGGAAGATGGTTGTAGCTTATACTATATTTAGTTGATGTAAATATACATGTGCTAAATCTATTTTAGACATGAAAGTGTTCATCAGCAAAATGCGGTACAAACCTTTAACAACGCTGCTGTAAGTATGTTTATCTCTAACATATCAGCTATGTGCTTTTTTTCATCCCGGTGACAGAACCTGCTTTACTACAAGGGGATTCAGTGTTCCTTGTGGGTTTGACCGAAAGTCTGCGAGCAAAATCAAGGAAATCAAATGTTGTTGATCCTTGTGCTGCTTTGGAGCCCAACCCGTATAAAAGCTGGCCAATGTACATGGCGACCAATATGGAAGTGATTGAACTTGATTCTGGTACTTTCTATCTTTTTACCTCATTGACTAGATCCTAATCATATAAATTCGCATGTATTTTTTGGTACTGACTATGACATCCTGCCATAATCTTGTTTGCCTTAGATTTCGGTGAGTCATTTTCGGGTGTGCTCGCTGATGAGCGTGGATTTGTTCAAGCAATTTGGGGAAGATTTTCTCGGGTTAGTTTTATCTGTTTCTTTTTTTCATGTAATCCTACAATCTTTTTTATCCTTTAGCAACAACTTCGTAATGTAAGCATTTCAAGCAGATGAAGTTTGGTGTGCGAGGAATTCCAATTTATGCAGTCAGTGAAGTTCTTGACAAGATTACTCGTGGTGAAAGTGGGGGACAACTCCTATTCATAAATGGCATCACAAGGCCAACGCGTTTTAGAATTTTAGATGCTGAACGTTTTAGAATTTTAGATGCTGAACTGTACGGGATTTTACCTTCCGAAGCTAGCAGTTTTGGATTGAGTGACAGTTGGGTCCAGGTAAAGATCTTCTTCTTGATATATATTTCCTTGGTATTTGGTTCTTATCTGAGTGTTAGGAGTTTGTCTAGTTCTGCATTCTTTTTTGGCTCAGCTCATTTTTTGTGCTTTTGAGACAACCCTTAATGTGCACAGGCTCTTTTGAAGAAAGATCCAATAAGGCGTCAAGTTTTACGTGTTAAAGGTTGTTTGGCTGGATCAGAAGCTGCAAAAAAGTTAGAAACTAATGACTTGGTCCTAAGTATCAACAAAGAGCTCGTTACTTGTTTCCGGGACATAGAAAAGGCTTGCCAAGGAGTAGATGTGTCTGAAGAGAGCCACGGCACACTTAGTATGACGATTTTCCGGAAGGTGAGTACAAGCAGATTTTCTGCTATGCTATCTTAACATAAATAAGAGTAAAACACTTAACCAGATCCTGCTCCCATCTTCTGGTTGTATGCTTTCCTTATTTGAGGTAAGTCACAAGTAAATAGTTAATTTATATATTTTCTTCTATTTTTTGGCAGGGACCAGAAATTGAGGTTATTGTGGGGACCGATGTAAGAGATGGCAACGGCACCACACGATTGGTGAACTGGTGTGGATGTATTGTTCAGGAACCTCACCCTGCAGTTCGTGCACTTGGATACTGGGTATGTATCTGGGTAAGATTTAGCCCGTCTTAATTTCGTTGGTTATATTAGTCAACTGTTTGCCTGAAAGCTTTAAGTTAACGGGTACTGCTTGGTTACTTATTTCAAATAAACTGTCGCCTGTTTCTGCAGAAGTCCTGATGGAAGTCTAGCTTATAGATATGGTCTTGAGGCTACAAGTTGGATAGTCGAAGTCAATGAGAAACTAACTCCTGATCTGGATTCTTTTGTCGAAGTGATAAAGGTGTGTTTCAATTTACCATCCTACATATGGTTTCTACAAAATCTTACATATGATAACCATGATATAAATACTGGTGTTTATTTGCATGCCTTGTTAACGGATCCTATAATGATAGTTATATAACTTTAATACTAACATACAGGGTTTGGAGCACGGGGAGTTTGTTCGTGTCAGAACAATGACCTTAAATGGGAAACCTGAAGTACACAACCTCAAGCAGGATCTTCACTACTGGCCTTCATGGGAATTGAAGTTCGACACAGGGACATTAATCTGGCGTCGTGTAACAATCAAGGCACTAGATGCAAGTATCCAGTAATATATTCTGTTTGACAAAGCTTGATATAAAATATTGTACTCTCGCTAGTCTATTGCATCGAAAACATGAACACCTGAATCAAGTTACCAGCATGATTTTCTTCTGCACATTAGCTTACTGCACTGTCATATATTCCAATGGAAATTTGAATCGAAACTCTGACGGGAAAGGCTAAATTTCATTTTGTGATCTTTTTATCTTGTATAAGAAGACAATGAGATGTGTTAGCTTTCAGTAACAGCAACATTCACTTAAGTGAGAAATTTCTAAGTGGCGGAACTAGGGAAGAGATTGTTGGGGTTTCTATTAAGGATGTCAAGGGCATTGCATGCACAATCAGTTCAACAAACTTTTTAAGCACCCAAATGTTATCCAATGCCATCTATGAATGATGTTTATGTTGAAGCTGAAATCGGAATGAAATAGCATGTGGGTTTGAAATGTAAAGTTACTGAACAGCCTTCTTGATTCTTTTTCTTCTCAACAAGGTCTACTCCTGGACCAGCTTCCAACTTGCTTTGTCTAATGGGTTTACAACTCCCTCAACCTGAAGATGGGTTTACTATTCCTCATGCTGCAAGCAAGAAGGATGCTAATTGAACCCTCCACTTCTTATACTTCAGCTAATTGAACCCTCCACTTCATATACTTAAGCTGAAACTCACAATTGTATGGCCTCAAGGTTAAAAAAAAAAAACACTCTCGCCTTGTTTGTTTTCTCCCGACTCTCCTGGATCTGCCTTGTTTGTTTTCTCCTGACTCACCCGTCTGTCTAGATTCGACTCTCCTGGATCTGACTGAAAATCACCTGACTCAACGTGTTTGTTTTATAGTCAGTAGTTTGTTCCCATAAATCCCAAGCGTTAAATTACCTGACTCACACGGACCAAGTCAGGGATTTGATCTGACTCAAATCGCTAGTTAGATCTTACTACAAAACAAACGGTCTGACGTCTAACTCGGGCCGAGTCAGATTCATTGAGTCAGCAAAAAGACAAACATGCTCCAAGTTTGGGCTTGTATGCCAGAATTTATGTGAATGTAGAATCTCATGACAAGACTAACTACTGCATGTAAATCAAAATTGTGGCAAGCTAGTCATCCGCATTCATAACCATATTGAATGGTAAATTTATACTCCAAGTCCAGGAGCTTTACCAAGAAATTACGACGTCCATGCAAAAGTTTTACAATTCTGCAAGCACACCATTCCATGATGACGAGGAGGATGGTGAAGTTAAAAGGTCGACTCGGGAGAGGACCACCACTGGACACAGAAGTACTGAACCACTTGTGACAGAGACAGACTAGACCTGTAGACCTCGGCCTCGGGTTCAAGTCGTCGCACCGGAACAAAAAAGCAAGAAAAAAAAGTCAAGCAAAAAAGAAGCTACGGGTTTGACTCCCACCACACACAGTGGGTGGGGGTAGTTGTCCGGACACTTTATTTCTCTGATGGTCCTACACGGGCCACCAGCCCACCAACCAAAATCCAACACACGAGAACAGAAACAAAACTTTTCCCCTCTGATGATCTCCTTATTCATGGCTTGTTATTTTCTTCAGTAAAGAAATCTCAATCTAGTCAGTCTCCGTCAACAACAAATTAATAATACTACTGGTATGTCTTTCATTGTCATGGTGGTCGGTCTCATCTCCTTGTCATGGCTTCTACTTTTATCTTTTCTTCTTCTGCTGCTCACAGTGAAGTTAAAAAATCCCCCATTCTCTTTCCAAAATTTCTGTCACTTTTTTCTTGCAAAATTTGAATTATTACTTGGGAAGAATCTTGTACTGCTGAAATTGACTGATTTTTTTGTCATAATTTTCCAGCAGTCACACAACAACAAACTCATTCACATGTAAATCTCATGATTTTGTCATAATTTTCACCTCCAATTATTTCTGTCTCTCTTCTTAGTTGCTACTGCTGCTTCTCTGAATTTCTGATTTCAATACTGAGGTGGTCAATTTCTGATTTGAACATAGATAACTTGATTTTCTGACCTGAGAGAAGTAAAATGGGGTCTTGTTTGGAAGAGAATTTAGCTTCTGTAAGTGCTGATGATTGGAAAAAAGCAGTAGAGAAAGTGATACCAGCTGTGGTGGTTTTAAGAGTTACAACTTGTAAAGCATTCGATACTTATTGTGAGGGTGAGTCGACTGCGACAGGGTTTGTTGTTGACAAGAAACGAGGAATTATACTTACTAATCGTCATGTCGTCAAACCTGGTACTACTTGAATTTGTTTGTGTTCATTTTCATTTTAGATTTTGAAATTTATATTTAGTTTTTCATTTCAGTTGTTTATTACTTATGATTCATCTTCCAGGTGTTCATTTATGTATTGTTTATTGTTTGGACTTTGTAGGCCCTGTTGTTGTTGAAGCTATGTTTGTTAACATGGAAGAGATTCCAGTTTATCCTATTTATAGAGATCCCGTAAGTGTCCTATTATTATAATTGTTATTATCATTACACTTTTCTAGTTTTGTAATTATACTTGGATGGTTTTGGATTATGAGACTAAGTTGAAATTGCATCAGACTAATGCCGATAAACTTTCTTTTAGGTCCATGATTTTGGTTTCTTTCGATATGATCCGGGAGCCGTGAAATTTCTGAGCTACCAGGAGATTCCTCTAGCACCTGAAGTTGCCTCTGTAGGACTAGAGATTAGGGTTGTGGGTAACGATAGCGGTGAAAAGGTATTCTCTAAGTCAATGTCTGTGTGTTCCGCTCATTCTTGTGTGCATCACTAGGGAGAGTAAGCTACCTTTTCGGAACTTTGGACTACAGGAAAGTGAAGGTGTATTTGTTTGCATCTTGGCAAAATTAGCAGAAGTTGCGCGTTAAAAAGTTGAATGTTTTTGTATTCTAGTTCATTCTCTATATCTATCTTCATGGTTGAGTCTTTAGCATTATTGCAGTGACTGCTCATAGTTCAAAAGATTCCTACATAACACCTTTTCCTTACAAATGTCATATGCTGCTTATACAACCAATTTGGCAGTTTATTAATGAGTAATTGAATACATTTTTAGGTTTCAATTCAGGCAGGAACAATAGCTCGTTTGGATAGGGATGCACCTAAGTACACAAGGTATGTAGTTCGTTGTTATAGTTGCCCCGTATTAATAAATGAAACTTGAAGTTAGAAAAATTTATCTTATATTCTTGCTAACATGCCGTGGAAATTGTACTTCTGTGCAGTGATGGTTATAATGACTTCAATACGTTCTACATGCAAGTAAGCAACTTGATATTAAGGCTGATGCATTGTATTGTGGTTTTAGGACATGTCAAAAGCCATTATTTGTCGAGCTGAATTTTTGCTTATCAGTTGTTACGTTTTGGTTGTTCCTCTTTACTTTACAGGCTGCATCTGGGACAAAGAGTGGTTCGAGTGGTTCCCCAATCATCGATTTGCAAGGAAGAGCAGTGGCTATGAATGCTGGAGGAATGAAAAACGAATCTGCTACAGCATATTTTCTTCCTTTAGAGCGAGTATGTTTTAAAGCTTGTTTTATCATATGTCAAATTAATATATTCAGGGACTTGTTATTGAATTCTCCATTAGCAACGCAACTTCTTTATTTTGTGGTAGAGGGTTTTGAGGGGTCATGTGTTTTCAGACCTCAACCGAATATAACAAGATCTCTACTGAAAGAGAAACATAAAAGTACAATGAGGCCCTACAGGTCTTGTATTGTTGAAAGATTGGTTATAGAAGATCTCAAAAAATATGTATATATTATAGCTAGGGATGTTATAGATTACACGACATGAATTACCTTACTGTGCCTAATGTGTTTCTATCGTTTATATTACGTAACAGGTTGTTAGGGCATTAAGTTTTATCCAGAAGAGTAAAGACTCGTCTGGATGTGGATGGAAGGCTGTAACTATTCCTCGTGGTACGCTTCAGGTCAGTTGGTTCAACTTCAATCACCACGTCCCTGGTTATTGTTATAATCCAAATTTCTACATTATTGTATGGGTGGACTGGGAAATCATTTTTGCAAACAATTTGCTTTACTTCAGCAGAAGAAATGTTTGACTATGCAAAATACTATTCTTTCCTATTGAAACAGTTATTTTCTCATTTACTTTGTAGGTGACATTTCTTCATAAGGGCTTTAATGAGACACGTAAATTTGGACTCAAAAGTGAAACCGAACAGGTGCCCTTTCTTTTCTTTTCATCAATTTTGTTGTGTGGTTTCTGTTTGTTGTTGGAAGCTTCAGGTAGTTTCAATAATTCTAGTAGTTAAACACTACTTGGAGTTTTTTCTGTGTTTTTTCTTGTTAGGCAAACTTACTTAATTCTTCCCTGACTTGACTAGATGGTTAGGCATGCATCACCAGCTGGTGAGACAGGAATGCTTGTTGTTGAGTCTTTGGTGAGAACTTCATTTTTGAACTTTGTGCATTTGGTTTTTAGTTACCTATTTGACTTTGCATGCTTAATGATAAAGTTCGTAGATAGAGGTTTCTAAGGCGATGCGACTATATGTTGCAGGTACCGGATGGCCCGGCCCATAAACAGTTGGAGCCAGGTGATATTCTTGTTCGAGTGAATGGAGAGGTAATGTTGAAATATCTCACATAATCATTCAAACCACTAGCATGAGAATTCGTAACTCAGACGATTTAGATTGTGTTCGATTAAAAAAAGTAAAATACAAACAAGAAAATCAGAATTGTAAAAGCAATATGCAATTACTTTAAGAATCATATTTATTTGGTACAGGTCATTACTCAATTCTTGAATTTGGAAACTATACTCGATGATAGCGTGGACCAGAAGATCGATCTGTTCATTCAAAGGGGTGACATTTCAGTAACTGTAAATTTACTGGTAATTTGGCAGAAGCGTTTCCTTGCTTATGTTAGATTTTTAGCTTCTTATGCATCTGCATTCGTTAATACTAGATAATACTTATTATGTGTGAAATGCAAAAAACGTAATGTGACTATTTGATAAAAAAACAAACAAACTTAATTCTGTGCCAAGAGTCTTTGATGTGTTTTGTGTTGGTTGTCTAGGTTCAAGATTTGCATTCCATAACCCCGAATTCCTTCTTGGAAGTAAGTGGTGCAGTAATCCATACTCTTTCCTACCAACAGGTGAGTTTCGATTTGTAATGTAAGAAATCATGTGGTATTGTCTTATTGGGATCATATTAAAATGCACATATTAGGAAATTTTAATATCCACTTCTTTCATAGCTAAAGATGTGCTCTCAATACCAGAGTTTAATTGGAGTGTTACATCATGGATCAAATGTATTAGGGACCACATCAAAAAAATATGAATGTCTTAGTTGTGTGATAAATGCTCGATTTTTATATGTAATCTGATTTTACAAGCTATCTGATTCCTTTGTGTTCTTGTTCTTTATTCAGGCTAGAAATTTCCGTTTCAAATGTGGTGTTCTGTATGTTGCTAAACCAGGGTAAGTCTACCTTAATTTAATTTGTTGTAGTAATCCACATCTCTTCTGCCATATATTGAAAGTTGATAGTGTTGATGAAATCTGTTGCAGTATTATGCTTTGTAGGTTTCTTTTTCACCTTCCATAGAGAAATCTTGAGAAAAAATATGTTTTACTTTCAAGAACTTCTAAGTTTATGTATAATATCAATGTTGTATATCACCAACAAACTGCAGTAAGTAGTACGTGTATTATTGTTTCTAACTGTTGCATTCCAAATTTCAGATACATGCTTTCTAGAGCTGCTGTTCCTCGTCATGCCATAATAAAGAAATTTGCGGAGAGAGAGATATCGCAGATGGATGACCTAATAGCTGTGTTATCTGAGCTGTCTACAGGTGCCCGAGTGCCTTTGGAATATATAAGCCACTTGGATCGCCGTCGCAGCAAGGTACATTTTGCACTTACACAATGATGTATATTTGTGAACTACTTGCGAATTAAATGTGAAAGAAAGTGTTTTAGTCTCCAACCTAGTGTGTTATTGCACGCACAAGCATTTAACAGGAGGGTCCCTGACTCCCTGTAATTAAGTCATAAAACAGACGTTTGTTGATAGAATTACGTTCCATTTATATAATACAGTAGTATTTGGTAACAAAGTGACTATCTTTTATGATTGCTTGTGAGTTAATGTCTTACTTTTTCCGGTTATGTTTCCCGGGTTTTGCAGTCAGTCTTAGTCACTGTTGGCCGGCATGAATGGTATGGCCCTCCTCAGATATATACTCGCGATGATAGTACTGGCTTATGGACAGCAAGGCCTGCATTGCCTCATGCATCAAAGTTTTTATCTTCAAGCCACTGCTACAAAAATGACCCACCATCTAAAGCTAGTTTGTTGACCATAAGTGAGGTTGGCACATTAAAACCTAGAGCTAAAGATGCAATCATAGATCGGACAGATGAACCATTTGTTGGGGGGATACACTCTCTTGGAGAATCCAATGTTGGAACGATGAAGCAATATCTGGAGGATGATGCATCTATTAAGGAAATTGTGTTATCAGACCACGCCATACACGAACCTGCAGATGAAAGGTTGACAGACATAAGAGAGCTAAACAATACTGGGAAATTAGGTGACCGAGGAGGTATAGCTGCTAATGCTTCAGTTGCTGAGCGAGTATTAGAGCCGACTCTTGTCATGTGTGAAGTAAGTCAGTTACATTATTCTGGAAAGTAGATAGTTATTATCTCCGTGTATCTTGTTTATCTGGTAGAGAAAGCTGATTCGTATCACTGGTATCCATCAGTCGTTTTGTCTTGATATAAATGTCAACATATTATTGAAAAGAACCCGAAGGAAGAACACGAATACATGGTCACTATCCTAAAAGTGAATATCCAACTAAAGCCAAATAGTACCCATCGTATCCATATTTGATGGATATTGTAATTACCTACAAATCTTTCCATGGATAAGTCCCCGTTCTTGATTTTTCATCCTTTGTGTATTTCGCATGTTGTGTGATATTATATTATAGTGGCATGTCCCTTGACTTTGTGTTTTTTTTCTTTTCTTTTTTATCTCTTATTGCAGGTTCATGTTCCACAACCGTGTCAGGTTGATGGGGTGTACTCACAAGAGTTTTCTGGAACTGGTGTTATTGTATATCACTCCCAAAGCATGGGTTTGGTTGTTGTTGACAGAAGCACAGTTGTCGTATCTTGCTGTGATGTGATGCTCTCATTTGCTGCATCTCACATGAAAATTCCTGGCGAGGTAATTTATTGCTGAAATAATGGAAGTCAATCTGGTACCACTGGTCACAATCATGATTCATCTTTGTTGGTGCAGGTTATTTTCCTCCACCCTGTTCACAGTTATGCTTTCGTTGCATATGATCCTTCTTCTCTAGGTGTTGCAGGTGCCTCAGCTGTTCGGGCTGCTACACTTTTATCTGGTAATCAGATTTTGTCTACAGAGACCAACAGTTTTCTATTGGTCGGTTTAATATATTCCTCATTGGGTATAGAATGAAATTGGTTGAAGACAAGTAGTGCAATATGGTTGTAGCTTAGATTATCTGCCTACTATATTTAGATGCGTTAATTTTGAAATGGAACTACTCAATGCTAAATTTATTTTAGGCATGAAACTGTTTGTCATCTGAATGCAGTATAAACCTTTAATAACACTGCTGTAATCATTCCCTTGTCATCAATTAAACTTTTACCAGCCTAATTGTTTGTATAGAGGTTGCCAAATTGAGCTTTGCCAGCATGTGCCTATTAGAAGTAGAAATACGTCACGGGCAATAGAAATATATTACAGATAACCAAAATTTGGACCATGCCCATAAGGATGTGTGGTGGCACATAATAACTTAAGTATGTCTATCTCTAACATATCAGCTTTGTCTCTTTTTTCATTCCGGTGATAGAACCTGGTTTGCTGCGAGGCGATTCGGTGTTCCTCGTGGGTTTGACCAAAAACCTGCGAGCAAAATCAAGAAAATCAATTGTTGTTGATCCTTCTGCTGCATTGGAGGACGACTCATATGAAGGCTGGCCAATGTACATGGCGACCAATATGGAAGTGATTGAACTTGATACTGGTACTTTTCAATATTTTTACCTCGTTGACTAGATCCTAATCATATAAGATCTCATGCATTTTTTGTTACTGAATATTTTGGTTTGGCTTAGATTTCGGTGAGTCATTTTCGGGTGTGCTCTCTGATGAGCGTGGATTTGTTCAAGCAATTTGGGGAAGATTTTCTCTGGTTAGTTGTATTGATTTCTTTTTCTTCATCGAATCTTATAATCTTCTTTCTTCTTTAGCAACAACTTTGTAATGTAAGCATTTCGATGCAGATGAAGTTTGATGTGCGAGGAATTCCAATTTATGCAGTCAGTGAAGTTCTTGACAAAATTACTCGCCTTGAAAGGGGAAAACTCCGACTCATAAATGGCATCCAAAGGCCAATACCTCTTCTTAGAATTTTAGATGCTGAACTGTATGGGATTTTACCTTCCGAAGCTAGAAGTTTTGGATTGAGTGACAGTTGGGTCCAAGTAAAGATCTTCTTCTTGATATCTTTTTCCTTGGTCTTTCGTTATTAGCAAAGCGTTAGGAGTTGGCAAAAGCACATAATAAGTCGGTGCATCAATGTCTTTTTTTTTTTAATAATGTTTCGGAGCCTTTCTGCAGGAGCTTATTTGAATTGCTTTTTAGATTAAATACTAATTTAGTGATTTTTTTGGCTCACACCATTATATATGCTCCTGAGACGAACCCTTTATGTCACAGGCTCTTGTGAAGAAAGACCCAATAAGGCGTCAAGTTCTACGCGTTAAAGGTTGTTTGGCTGGATCAGAAGCTGGAAAAACATTAGAAACTAATGACATGATCCTAGCAATCAATAAAGAGCTCATTACATGTTTCCGGGACATAGAAAAAGCTTGCCATGGATTGGATGTATCAGAAAAGAGCGACGGTACACTTAGTATGACGATTTTCCGGAAGGTGAGTGCAAGCAGATTTCCTGCTATGGTATATATCTTAACATAAATTAGAGTAAAACACTTAACCTGGTCTTCTGATTGTATGCTTTTCCTCATTGAGCAAGTGCAAAGAAAAAATAGTTAAAGGAGTTAATTTACATGTTTAGTAATATTTTTTTGGCAGGGACAAGAAATTGAGGTTATTGTGGGGACTGATGTAAGAGATGGCAATGGCACTATGCGAATGGTGAACTGGTGTGGATGTGTTGTTCAAGAACCTCACCCAGCAGTTCGCGCACTTGGATTGCTTCCAGAAGAAGGACAATGTGTGTATGTGTCTGGGTAAGAGTTCATCAGTTTGACTGTCTTAATCTCCTTGGTCTTATTACGCCCGAAAAGCTCAAGTGTTAGGGTAAGTCCCTTTTACTTATTCTAATGAATTGTCACCGCTTTCTGCAGATATTTTTATGGAAGTCCAGCACGTAGATATGGTCTCAAGGCCACCAGCTGGATAGTCGAAGTTAACGAGAAACTCACTCCTGATCTGGATTCTTTTGTAGAAGTGATAAAGGTGTGTTTCAGTTTACCATCCTGCTTATGATGTAATGTAGAATTAATTTGTGCTTATAGAAGCTCTTCTCCTGGTCCCCATATCTACTCCCCTTATTTAATAGCTTGAGAAAACGACTAAAAAAAGTACTAACCATGGCATAAATACGTCAGAATTCTGGTTATCGAGTATGGATCTCGATTGGTGTTTATTTTCCCTGTTAACGGATCCTGATGATAGTTTTTTTTTTTTTTTGTTTTCTTCAACATCAGTGGTGGGTAGCCTAGCAACAAGCTGAGCCCCCACACCTCTTTGAATGATTTTTTGATTTTTTTTTTTTTTTTTTCATGTGTACATGGGATTTTTGGTTATATATAACTTTAATAAACATACAGGGACTGGAGCATGGGGAGTTTGTTCGTATCAGGACGATGACCTTAAATGGGAATCCTGAAGTGCACAACCTTAAGCAGGACTTATATTACTGGCCTACATGGGAACTGAAATTTGATATGGAGACGGCAATGTGGCGTCGTGGTATCATCAAGTCACTAGATACAAGTGTACACTGATATGATCTTTTTGACGAGGTTCAATACAAAATATTTAATCTTTTTTACGTAATTTGATACAAAATAGTGTACGTTTCGCTAGTCTAGTGACTTGAAAACATGATGTACACCTGAATCAAATTACCAGCTGATATTCATTTGTACAATGGCTAATTGTACGAATTAGACACTCCCGATTAGAGAAGAAGGGGCTTTGTCATTTTAGAACACAATATATTTTGAGCTCCTACAAACTTAACTTTTAGCCCATTTTGCCGTTTAAGCCCATTTCGCTGTTGAGCTCAGGTCACAATATATTTTGAGCTCCTACCAACCAAAGATTTATGGCAAGGGTGAAGTTTTTTTTTTTTTTTTGAGTAGGCATAATCTGCCAGAGGGTGTCCAGCAGAGTTGGCCTTTTCAGGGATGTGCTTGACAGTGCTTGACCTGATGCTTGCAAGAAGGAGCTTGGTATCATCCCCGAGTTTCCATATCCTCCAAGGCACGCGGTAGTTTGTATTTGTTAGACTCTTTACCACGATCTGAGAGTCTCCTTCAATGATAATTTCTTGCAGATTTAGCCACATAGCCAGTTCAGCTGCAAGAAGGAATCCATCTTCCTCAGCAAAAACTGGTACTTCACAATTACCGATTCTAGCTCAACGACAAACATTCATATGGTCTCTTGCAATTGCAGCGCAGACATACACACCATTCTTCCATGAGGCATCTACGTTTATTTTTATAAAGGGAGGAGAAGGAGCATACCAAGTTACAAGGGGGCTTGGGTCTTGCGTTCGATGCTGAAGTAGAATCCCGGAATCACTGTCATCATGAGGGTTGAAATAGAAATTGAACCAGTAGAACGCAATTTTAAGTATTCCTTGTACGTTGATGTTCTTGTTTTCAAAGACTTTCTCGTTCCTAGCTTTCCAAATTGCCCAACAGATAGACGCACCAAGCAAGAAGGAATAGTTGTTATCATCACATTGGAGCCAAGAGCGAACCAGAGACGACATAGTAATTTCGGAGTTACCTTGTAATCTCAAACCCAGGGGGGATGCGAACCATGTTGCTTGCGCCAAATCACATTGGAGCAGCATGTGATCAACAGTTTCAGAACTTTGGTTACATAAACTGCATTCAGTGGAAACTTGTCATGTCCCAAGCCTAAGAGGAGGTCGCCCATATCATCTTGATGTCACTATTTAGCTTATTCTATAGGTGTGTCATGTCCCAAGCCTAAGAGGAGGTCGCCCATATCATCTTGATGTCACTATTTAGCTTATTCTATAGGTGGTAGCCTTTATGTGTAATAGGGATGTCTTTATCCTTTGTTATGAATGGTTTAGATGTAAGCTTCTGGTGGCATTGTAGCCGTTAGATCTAGGGTGGTTTCATTGTGTCTAGCTTTATAATGGTACAAAGTCTGTAAGAGAAAATCTATCTAAGAATTAATGAAAAGAATCAGATCGTTTCAATCGATCAAACCGTGTTCTCTGAACCGGGAGGCTTGATCCGTGAGGATCTTGAAGTTACTACTATCTCTAACCTATTCTTGTTGTGAATCACATCTAGGTTCATAACAATTGGTATCATCCAGTCTTTCCTGTGCGCAATCTAGAAATTCTTCGATGGAGGTCGCAGATTTGGACGAGTTTTATCCAACAGAACTTACAGAAGATGAATTGTTATCACAAACTATATATGGCTTGGGTAAACTTCTTACTGCAGTATCAGAGAAGCTGGAGGGTGAATTTATTCTACCTCCTAATCGGGTAACTGCATGGATGGACATCTTATCAAGCGAAATCAAAGAAATACTGGTATTGGAACGTAGATTATATGATGAGAATTCAGTTGAAAGTCTAGAGTTACTCCAATTGGTGGTCAAGCAATTGAAGATGATGAAAGCTTATATCGCTGATAACACAGAATTAACCCCAGCTGAAGCAGATTCAGCAAGGAATTTCACTCAGAGCTCTTCCATTCCATCAGAAGAAGTTGATGTTAACTGTCTCGATTTCGAATTGCTCATCCCTTCGTTTTTCTACCATGAAGAAGAATTGCCGGATGAGGTAAATTTCCAACCTAACGAAGTTAGGGAAGTTGAAGGTAGTTGTGCGAAACTCCACAGCTCTAAGGAGCTGGTCATTAGTCACAACAAGTTGATGATTAAAGATTGTTTACTTCTTTTCTCTGATTTTGGTCGAGTGTTATTTGACCGGGGAAAGGAAATTGGAGCTATGCCGGAGTTTTCTTATTTTACTGGTGATTTTGAATTTTATTTTGCTCCGTCTACTTCTTATTCATTGTTACTCAATTCATGCTCGATTTTAATGGCTAACCATAATAGGAATTTTGTTCATGAGCTCGTCCATAAACTTGGGTATGAATCAGATTCATTTCTTGGTGATTCAAATTGTCTGGTGCTTGTAAATAAAAGTGGTTATGGTGACAGTAGTGAGATGTTTGTCAAAATGCCGCAAGGAAGTAATAGAACCAGATCTACTTCTCCAATTCTGTGTGCGAGACTTGTTGTTATGGAGAAGACTCCTCAGGTATGGGGTACATGGGGAGAAGATTGTAATTGTTTGCATAAGCAATATGAGTTGATGGTGAATGCCAATCTTCATCTTAAATTAGTTAGAATTCTATTTACTCACTTGGGAAGTTTCGCAGCTGTCAATGAATTTATTTCAAGTGCTGCTCTGTATGTAACTCATCTAGAACTACAATTTGTTAGTCTCCTCCATTTTGCGTTGTTTTCTTATACAGATGGTGTCGTGCTTCAATTCATAAACATGCTGACCCTAATAGATTACTTGAGGTGGAAATTTAAAGTTCTTTCAATGGATTTCAAGTATCTGGGACAGGGAGGTGGCTCAAAATGGTTTATCATTGCGCTATCTAGACTACTTCGCTTGTTTGGCTTTGGAGGTAGTGAATTGTACATGAAGTGGGAAGGAAAGAGTGAGCAAATGACTGAAGTTGCCAAACCAAAAGTATCTAAACATGTGTTCAATGGCGGTCTTATGATTCCAGAAATGGGTATACAGGTATTTCTGCAAATGGTCATAAGTTATATGGCTTCCTTCTTTTACGCTCAATATGGATGTTTTTGCTGGTGTCTGGGGTATCTGCCAAAGATGGGATATATGCAATTGGCTGAAAGTGAACAACATCACAAGAAGGTGCTATCAAAACCTTTGGAAGAGTTACTGTATTTTCTATTTACTTCAGTTCCTACAACTGTGGAGCATCATTTTCAATTCTCGCGCATAAGGTTCGTGTTACTTTTTTCTTTACTTCCGATCGAAGTCTATGGAAATCCTTATCATTGTGTATGGATTATGAAGCAATATTGGCATCCCCAGTGTATTTATCTGCCAAGATTGTATTGTGCTCGCTATGATAAATCATGTTTCAACCAACTGATGGGTATGTATGATTTTGATTTCTCTCTGTGCCTACTTCCTTGTTATATTTTTATGTGGAGGCGGGTACATCATACAGGGAAAAGCTATAGCTGGACTAAAATTTCTATTAGAAAGTTGGGGACTCAACCCTTATTAATAGTGAATCAACAATTAGTTGTTGTCAGATTGGTGGTCTATTTAAGCTGGAAATTTAAATTTCTTACTTCTGAGAATTATGAAAGCCTAGCCGTTCGAGAAGACGAAGAGCAGTTGCACCTCGATTTTGTCACGTTTGTTCTCCAATCCTTTTATTACACTCAACATGATTCTAACTCTTGTGTGTGGATGTGGAGTTTGACTAGTGCTCTTTGTTTCTCTAATTATTTGTGTTATCCTTGTCCCGTATTTGACCGTGGGAAGTGGCTTGATGAGTCAAATTTAAGGAATGATAATGGAAACCTTGTTTCTGTGCTGGAATTGAGACTCGGCTACAGTACAGAATTTCAGTTTCGGTTTCTGATTGGACTTCTGTTGGTTAATTATGATGGTGGTGGTGATGGTGTTAGGCTGTTTCTAGAAATATCATACATATATATTGGAAGTGCGAGTATTTTCACATTGCAATGCACAGCAGTGATGAAATTTAGCAAGGCGCACAATTTTTTTGGTCCGGTGCTTGGTAAGGAAGGAGCACAGATTTTCTCATTGAATTTTGGTTTCCTCGAGCTTAAGAGGATCTATATGCCATTGCATAACTTGTCTTACCTATTGATGGGAATATTGGGTTCAGTTGGTTCTTATGTGGGGCTCCATGGCTTTTCGCTTATGGTGAGTCTTACATTTCTTATACGAAGTTTCACGCTTTTCAGAACCTATTTATTTCTGCACTGTCCGTTGCTTCCTCATGGGGTCTATGGAAGCATTGCTAGCTTAAGATGGACCAATAAAGTAGAATTACGTAGAATGCTGGTAGGAACTCTTTTTATACTAACTGTGATTCACATTCCAAATGCGATGTCATCGGAGGTCTTCTGCAAGTGGGGATTTACTAAAAATGGTGATGCTCAGCATATATATTTTCACTGTAATCAATTGTTGGGGTTGGAGTATCAACCAGCGAGAGGCCATTCTTCTCTAAAGCCCTATGGAAGAAGAATTGGATTACATTTCATATCCACGTTGATTTACTTTCCAGTTGTGTTCATATTTGAGATGCCCCTGACTTGGGAATGTAGTTTGTCTCTTATGAGGTTAAGTGGAGGCACTGTTAGCTGGATATGTTTGCATTCTCCATTCAAGCTCAAGCAACACCTCGAGTGGCTGGTAACAACAAACGGAGCCGTAATTGGGTTGTGTGCAACAGTTGTGACTTGTAATCATATAAGCCACACTTTGCAAAAGGCTTGTCGATACTTTCCTTGTTGCAGTCAGAGGTTGGGCTTCTTAATTAGACACAGATGGCGTTCTAAGGAAGTATTATTCCTTGAAAGGAAAATGGGAACGACAATTAATCCATCGAAGGCTATTGGAGTGGTTTTGAATGATAATTTTGAGCTACAACGGTACACGCAGGTCCACTCATCTCACGAAATTACATCTCCAACTAGGAGCATTACGGACAGCAGAGATGGGCAGGCTAAAGTAGAAGGGAGGACAGGCCTGCGACCACAACATTCTATTCAGTTTCCTTTGGAGCTGACGAAGAGCCATCCACTTTCACTCATGCGAGTCGTTTGGCGGCATTGGGTCAATAGCTGCGTCAGCCGGCTACAAGGTGCAACAGCTACTGTATTTCCAGATGTAAGCTTCAAGGACTCTTCAACAGACTTGCGTGTTTTCCACATCATTCATCCTTGAGGACAAGGATGTTCTGAAGGGATGGTATTTGTCATGTCCCAAGCCTAGAGGAGGTCGCCCATATCATCTTGATGTCACTATTTAGCTTATTCTATAGGTGTGTCATGTCCCAAGCCTAAGAGGAGGTCGCCCATATCATCTTGATGTCACTATTTAGCTTATTCTATAGGTGGTAGCCTTTATGTGTAATAGGGATGTCTTTATCCTTTGTTATGAATGGTTTAGATGTAAGCTTCTGGTAGCATTGTAGCCGTTAGATCTAGGGTGGTTTCATTGTGTCTAGCTTTATAATGGTACAAAGTACTGTAAGAGAAAATCTATCTAAGAATTAATGAAAAGAATCGAGATCGTTTCAATCGATCAAACCGTGTTCTCGAACCGGGAGGCTTGATCCGTGAGGATCTTGACGTTACTACTATCTCTAACCTATTCTTGTTGTGAATCACATCTAGGTTCATAACAAAACTCCCTCTACAAATTTCCCAATTTTGTTTGCTACATCAATCCCATTATGTAAGACTCTCTAGATGAACATTTTGATTTTTGGTGCCAATTTTTTCATTCTCCAAAGTTTATTCCAAGGGAAGTTGTTTTCAGCAACAACAAAAGATTCTCCTTGCTGGCGCAGAAGGAGCTTTTGGAAGGACTGACTTGTGAACTCTCCATGGGGTGTAAGTCTCCATATAAGTTTATCTTCTGTATAGTTATTTATTGGGGTTCTCTGGATTTGCAGGGAAGCATATGGGTCCATAATCTGTTGGATAAGATTCATATCCCAAGTTCCGGTACCACTATTGATCAGCTGGTGTACTTTGACAATTTCTGTGTGTGTTTCAGATGCTCTTACTGGTGTAGAAGTTGGTAATGACTGAATCCATGGGTCGGTGAAGATATTTATGTTTTCGCTAGTACCAATTAACCAAATGCAGCCTTTCCTGATATTTTCTCTACTGTCGAGCAAAGCAGACCAGGTAGTGGAACAAACTCTTTGTTTTTTGATCGTCCAAAATGACTTTTCTCTCATATATTTTGCTGTGACAAGCTTCAATCATAATGAGTTTTGATTGTGTAGAAATCTCCAGGTGAGTTTAGCAACTAGAGCTTGATTAAGATCGTATAGGAATCTGATTTCCAACCCTCCTTTTTCCTTTGGTAGGTTAAACCATTCCCACTTGATGAAATGCATTTTCCTCTTGTCACTTCTATGTCCCCACCAGAAATCCCTTATAATTTGAGATAGTTTGTGAAGAATAGATTTAGGGATGAAAGAGGTAGCCATGTAGTACACAGGGATGAGAGCCAAGACAGATTGGATTAGTATTGTTCTTCATGCATGAGAGAGGGAATTCCTTTCCATCCCTTCAACTTCTCTTCAAACTTCTCAATTAAAAAGTTGAAGTTCGTAACTCTGACACCTTGCTGCAATATTTTGACACCCAGATATTTATCTTCTTTATTCATTCTAGTAACTCCTAGAGATGTAATGATTTCTTCTGCATATGAAGAAGGGACATTCTTACTGAAGTGAATTGAAGATTTTGAATAGTTCACAACTTGTCCAGAAACATTATAGTATTCTTGGATAATGGTAGAGATTGAGTTGATGGTGCTGGTGTTTGTGTTGCCGAAAAGCATTATGTCATCTGTGAACATGATGTGAGTCACTGCTGGGGCCCATCTATTAATTTTGTAACCACTATATGCGCCAGTATCTTTCATTTTGTTGATTATACCACTCAAAGTGTGTGAGCATATGATGAACAAGTATGGAGAGAGGGAACAACCTTGTCTGATTCCCCTTTCTGGAGTGAAAAATCCTTCCAGTTGGCCATTAAGAAGTATGGAGAACGAGGTAGTTCTTACACAATTCATGATGAGAGTGTGAATATTACATGTTATGCCGAAGTTTAAAAGCGCTTGGCTCAGAAAATTTCACTCAATTTTATCGTAAGCCTTACTCATGTCCAGTTTTAAAGCAAAAGAACCTTGAGTCGTGTTTAAGGTTTGCATTGAATGGAATAATTCTTTGGCCACCACAATGTTATCTAGTATCTGCCTCCCCGGTACAAAATATGATTGAATCTTCTCTATTAGTCCGTCTAAGAAAGGACTCAGTCTGTTGGTGATGATTTTGGTGACCACTTTGTATAGCACATTGCACAGAGCTATCGACCTATAGTCCGCAGCAACACTAGCATCTTTTTTTTTTGGAATCAGGGCCAGATAAGTGTGATTCAGTCCTGGGGAAATGGAGGAGAATCTGAAGCAGTCTTGGATCTGTTGTAAAACTTCAGTACCCACTATCTCCCAACACTTCTTGTAGAATAATGCAGGATATCCGTCTGGTCCTGGAGATTTAAAAGAACCCATTTTTTTAATGACTCCCATCACTTCTTCAGCACTTGGGATGGAGCTAAGTGACCTGCAATCATCTAAAGAGATTTTGTTAGCATTTTCTAAAACAAAGGTGTTGGTGTTCACCTGTGTATTTCTCGTGAATAAGTTTTGGAAGTGAGATATAAGAGTCTCCTTATTTTTTTCATGCTCAGAGATCCAGTTCCCATCATGGGTTTTGATTGCAAAGATTTTGTTCTTACTCCTTCTGTGGATGACAGAAACATGGAAGTCTTGAGTGTTGTTGTCAGTGGAAGAGACCCATTTATATTTGTTCCTATGCTGCCAGTACATTCTATCCATTTTCACCAAGGTGTTGATTTTGTTGCAGATTGCTGTTTCCTCATCCTTTATGTCTGTCAGGTGAGCTTTGGCCTGTAGGTCCACCAGATTTTGCTTTTCGTTTTCAATCTCTCTCATTGTATCACCAAACGTGTTTCTGCTCCATTTATTGAGGCCTTCTCCTACCTATTGTAGTTTGGATGTCATATCTCCTGAAGATTTCTCCCAATCTGTCTTCAAAACTTCCTTAAAGTCAGGGTGCTCGGTCTAATAAAACTCAAATTTGTAATTTGGTTTTCTTTTAGGAGGTTTTCTCATTATATTAAGAAGAATTGGTGAATGGTCACTTTCGATTCTTGGAAGATGAAGAACAACAGCGTCGGGGAAGAGTAGTCTCCATTCAGTATTGCAGACAGCTCTGTCAAGTCTCTCAAAGATTGGTGGAGCATGGACTGCATTATTGGACCAAGTGAAAGCAGGTCCTGCATATCCAAGGTCGATAATGTCTCTTTCTCTAACCATGTTTCTAAATTCATTACATCTGATGTCAGTGACAGCTGAGCCTCCTTGTTTTTCATGCATGTGCATTAGTACATTAAGATCACCAATGATACACCATGGTGTTTCAATTGTCGAGATTGTATCACTAACTCTTCTCCAGAAACCATCCCTTTAGGGGTGAGCTGGGGGACCATAGATGCACAGAAGATCCCATCTAGGTATACTGAGATGAGGACTGATGGAACAATGAATGAGATTTTGTGATTTCGAGACAACTTGAGTCGACATTGTCTTTCCATAGGATGGCAAGGCCTCCACTTCTGCCATTGGCAGCAAAAAAAGTGAAGTTTTTGAAATTCAAAGTATTGTAAATCCTGTTGCTATTGTTCTCGCTCAGTCTAGTTTCTGATAGAAAAAGAATGGAAGGATGGTAGCTACGCAGGAATGATTTCAGGATCAGAACTGTCGTATTATTCCCTAATCCACGACAGTTCCAAGATTGTACTAACATATCCCTTGCGACTTTTCTGGGCAAGTCGCCACTGCCTCTGTAGTTTTGCAACAATGTTGCTTCATGGGAGGGTCACAGTCCATAGGTTCAGCTTGTCTCTTATCTCCTAGGATGCTTTTGGTGGAATGCTTTTCCGCAACCTTGTTGTCTATGGCTTGTCTTCTCCATTGTTGCAGTTTCCTTTCAACAGTTCCATTAACAGTATCTTGAGGTGGGTTTAATGGTATTATGCGGGTGGTTACAGTGATGGTGGTTGTGGGAGGTGAGGTTTGAATTTTTTTTATGACTAGGGTTGTGGATGATTGAGATGTTTTTTTACTCTTTTCCGATGGAGCATTTGTGTTGCCTGAGGGTAGGGGTTTGTTTTTCTTTTGGTGGGGTGGGAAGAGGGGTGGGTGATGGTTGTGGGGGATTGGGAGGGTAGGGTAAATGACTGTTGAGTTGGGTGTTTTAGTAACTGGAGATGGTTTGGATATTTCAGTCCGGGTATGGGTATTAGATATTTTTTTGTTGCCGATTTGAGGTTGAATTGACGTGGACTGTATGTTCATATTTTTACTCCCTCCAATATTATCTTCAGTGATATTTGAAATCTTCCCATGTAGAGGTATATTCTCCTTTGATTGCGCCTGAACCGTTATTTGGGAAACTTCCTTGTTTACAGAATATGTTGCAATATTTTTGGGGTTTGAGTCTATATTCTCAAGCTGTTGAGGGTTGGGATTTGAGTGATTGTAGGGAATAGGTGGTGGTGGGGTTGACTAGGCTAGAGAATGGGGGAAATACTTGAATTTTGATCCAGCACATATTTTCTCTGTTTTGGTAAGTTTCTGGTTTGGTTTTAGGGTTTAGAGGTGTGGGAGTTTGTTTGGGTTTGAAGCTAGCATTAATTTCCTCTGTAAGTCTAGCAACTTTTGTGTCTTGCATCTTCTCCATGAATGTTTCTGGGGAGAAGAAACCCATTTTCTCGCACTCTTTGGATAAAACTGGACATTGTTTCATGAAACAGACTCTTGGTAGACGTTCATACCTTAATGTGACTTTACATGGCTTATTTGATGGAAGCGTAAAGTTTAGCTCTTGCTTTAGAGGTTTTGTGACATCTATCTTTACTCGCACCTTAGCATAGCTCCCCCATTTTGACTGTTCAGACTGTTGAATTGGATATGGAGTTCCAATTTTTGAAGCAACAAACTCAACCATCTTGATCTTTTGATTACTCATGGAGAGACCATGTATTTGAACTGTAAAATCTGCATACTTGAATTCATAGTCTTGAGGAAGTTTTTCCGGGTCACAGATTTCCAATAGTAGAAGTCATTGAGAGCCCATGGAGATCTCAATATTACGTTGTTGAAATCGCATCCCAATTCAAACTTTACAAGATAGATGGCTTGACAAAAACTGGAGATTTCCATATTGCCCGAGGGTCTCCAGGATCTCTGGAGCATATTGTTGAGTATGTTAAGACCATATTCTCGATCAGTGATTGTTGTGATAACTAGGGAGAATCTGTGTTTTTCACTCGGTTCAGTGATGTCTTCCGGGACCTCAAAAGTTTGATCATCATCTTGTAATAGGGATGCCATTCTTGATGTTAGATCGTCACAATCCGGATCTTCTGTTGTGATGACGATGTATCCATAGAAGGCAGGATGGTGAAATGATCTCTGACAACGATTACCAGGCACAAAAACTTTGGTTTTGATGAACAAGGAGAGAATCAAGAAAACTAAAGCAAACTCTGGAAACCTGCAGAAACACAAAACAAAACACTGAGCAGAAAAAAAATATTAGCGAGCAAAAATAACAAAAAAAATGCATGGATCGTCCTTCGATATATCAGACCTGGTGTAAAGATTATTAACTGAAAAAAACTGTCTAAAAAGCGTCTTCTCACACAGGTGAAACCCAAATCCACACCTTGCTAATTCGCAGGAGTGAGCCCACCATGTAGAGAGGGAGGTTTTTTTGGACGATACGTCAAGATTAGCCCTTTTCCATAGTCTCCATAAAATCTTAGTTATGTGATCCTTCATATCAAAACTTACCATTTAGTCATATCTACAACCTTCTAAACACCTAATATACAATTGAAAAAATTTGACAACATTCGATAAACCTTATTTTTGTGATAAAAAGGTTGCAAAATACCCTTTGGTTACCCTTACTAATGTGTTTGTAGATGAGGAAAAATATGAGAGTTTCAGAAAAGTTACAACAATTGAGGTTTGCGTGAGTGAAGGCGGCGATTCTGAATATTTCTTTCCTAAACAAAAAAAATGGTCGTGCAAGGGCTGCTTTTAGTAAGTAGATGGATAGGTTAGGTCGGTCTAGGAAGGGAAGGTGAAAGAGATGAGATCAAAGTTTAAGTTGCGAGGAGAGATTGTTTGCAAAGGCTCACGTGTGATTTTAGAAGGTTATTGCTTCGTAGTCGTGAACTTTTCGTGTTTAGAATGACCTAGAATTGGTCTATTTATAGCTTCGCAAAACCCCAATATCTGGTCGGTGAGATAAGTCTAAGGAGTAAGGATAAGCACATCCTCCTTAATACCAATTTTAACTAAGGATAAATCAAGGATTGAGTTCATCCTTTGCAGCTGACTCCTTGTGACCGACTACTCTATTTCTGTATGAGTAGGTTGATATACTCACAGTCGTACACCATCAAATAAAAACAATACTCCTTTGTGTGGTGATCAACGCCTATGTTTAATGTATCATATGATGTGGTAGTATTCTCCGTATTTATCATAACTTTAAATGCAAGAATATATATATTTGTTTGTAGAGGCCAATCTGAGTCCTGTGGGGAGCTCGAGGAGGCTCGTAGTATCCGTGTGTGTGATGAGAATATCACAAGCTTGGTTGAGATCAAGGACGACCTAATTATAAACTTTACATTTGTGGAAAATGAGTGTGAGATGGCTCTGTAAAGAGGTTTAAGGAAATGTCGGTCTTGAAGAAGCGGTATGACCTTGTAGTGATCAAGCGCTATCCTATGATGATGATCCTCTGTCAATCATATGAGCAGAGGCATGGCCAACTCTATAGAGAGTCTAAGGCATGATGTTTCTTGTACAATCAGAGGAGCAAGTCAATCCCTTATCAAATCATGGGATCAAGGAAAGGTCTAAGGTCGAGCATCTAGCATGGTCGTCTTTCCAACGAATAACGGAGGAATGGCCATTAGTTTATGGCGGGACAATACCGTCATTCGTCGATGGCGGGTTAAAGTATGGTCGGGCATGAATAAGCGCTATGGAGAGTAGGGTCTGAAAAAGCACTGTGACCGAGGCTTAGCACCCACGATGACGTTTCACAGTACTAAACCTCCCAAGACTTAGGGTGACGTTAAAGATTCCTGGGTATGGCTCTAGGTAGTATTGGAGGCAACAAACACTATTATCTCTATAAGAGAAGGCAACTCGATTCTAGAGTCAACAATCAATGTTAATCCTATTATTTGGAGTAACAAACTTTGTCTACATACGTTCTTCTTCTTCTTTTTCTTAAGTAGAATTTATATTAGTTACTGATCTTCAATGGGTGGAACATGCAAATCTCCAATTAAAAAATTACCGAAAAATAATACCTAAAATTAGGGTTGTATAATAAACCATCCCAACTTGTGAGCCGTATTATCTAATGGTTTGGGATGGTTTTATTATTGTGAAATTTTTTAGATTTATGTTTGATTTTGATGAGCTCTCCAAACAAATGGAAAACCGTTATTAATATAAGCCAATTGTTAATATAAAATAATTTATTAGATCTTGGCTGACCTAAACTATATATGTTTGGTTAATGTGTCATATGTGCGTTGGAACTTTTAATGTGTTTGAAATCGAAAAAATTACAGGTTCAAACATATTTAAGAATTGATTAGTGTTAAGATAGGTTTGTTTTTAAAATAAATTAAACTATCGAATACGTAGAACTGAAAAATAATAATATTATTATTTGTTATTGTTAACGATGTTTGAAAACTAACGTATTTTCTCATGAAATGGTTTGGTACAGCTTCAAAACTTAAAAACCAATATTTTGGTTTCGTCCAAAACAAAGCCGAACCGTACCTTGTATAACCCTACCTAAAATTCTAGATCTTTAAATCTAAAATTGATTTAGAAAATTGAAACCGAAAACAAGGAAGAAGTAAATGCACTTGAATTATAAAGTTTTTGATCGAACAACTGAATCATAAATATTTAAATTAAATAACTTGTATATATTCAGTTTAATCTTTAATTAAAAGTCTTTGTCTAATTTAATGTTTGAGATGGAGGTGAGAGATAGTTAAGATATCATGAAAAGACGAGGGTACCCAAGTACACCACAATCTTTTTGTTTCAACCTATAAGTCCTCTACTGAATGTGATCGTCTATGGACAGAGTCGAGACAATACGCCAATTTAGATCACACTTCGTGTGATCGTCTATGGATACGAGATCGAGACAATACGACAACAAGATAACTTGTGTGATTGACTATGGATACAAGATCGAGATAATGCAACAACAATATGTGTACTTGATAATAGGTTCGGTAATAACCAAACTCTATAGGATCACTATCAAGTATTACGGAGTTAACGTACTTGTGTATTTTACTTTATTATAAAAAATAATTATACTGTGGAAACCAAAGTAAAAGACAAAACAAAATTTTGTTAACGAGAAAACCGCAAATGCAGAAAAACCCACAGGGACCTAGTCCAGCTTTTGAATACTCTCAGAATTAACCCGCTATACAAAATATAATGCCAACTTCGTATAGTTGATACCAAGCATACTACCCCTAGCTACTTAGTTTCCTCAGTATCCATGCGTCTTCGACTTCTAGAGTCACGCACGTGAATATCAAGTCCTTTAGATTGTATTCCAAACAAAGAAGGGAAGAATCACGTAGGTAACCACTCTAATCAATCTTGCTACAAGATATAGATGAGTCTTTGACAAAGGCTCTTCCGTTTAATCTAATAAACTCCTTTGTCTGGTTAGATCAATATAACTTTTACTACCGAAATAATCAAGTATAGATTCACACTCAATCAATATAGATCTGAAAGAGAAATATCGAGAATTCCGATCTCACGCAACTAATCAATTAGATCTATCAACGATAAATCGATTCTAGTTGGATCCCAGCCGATCAAGGTTTGTGCACTAAATCCACAAGATACGAAAACTAATAAAAATTCTTCTTCGTCTTTAATATTCTTTTATCTTCAAATACCTGCACAACACCACTTGAATCTCTTGTGATTAATCACGCACATAACAGAGTCTGTTAACAATGGATCATCACAAGATGTCTTTAGATCTAACAACAATTCTAAAGATTCCGTCGATACTTTGAACTAGTCTGAGTGAATCTTATATCAGAAGAGAAGATTCTCAAGAATAAACAAACTAGGTACAATCAGAGTTTCAATAGCCGTTAGTTAATCAAATCAAATCGAAAACTAATAACACTGCAAT
Organism: Papaver armeniacum; assembly: GCA_023531295.1. Taxonomy (NCBI): domain Eukaryota; kingdom Viridiplantae; phylum Streptophyta; class Magnoliopsida; order Ranunculales; family Papaveraceae; genus Papaver; species Papaver armeniacum. The sequence continues at coordinate 165,879 of JAJJWW010003906.1, forward strand.
TACCAACGGTATTCGTAGAGCTTCTTGATCCCACATAAGTCTTTAAACGAGCGGTCTTAAGAGATTTCACCTAATTAGGATACTTTCCTCTCCGGTTAGACGGCTCCACCAGAAACAACAAGAAATGAAGTTTGCCTGGCTCTTATGATAGTTTGCTAGAAATGCAAACTTAGGTATTTATATAACAAGGATGTTTGGACACCAAGGAATTTCCAAAACCGAAAATATTCTCAAGATGCAATGAATTCCAAAATCCGGTTTTCATAATTCCAATAAATGTTGGTCCAATATTTTCCGAAATATCTCAATAGAAAATCTCCAATTAGTAAATGCACATTACTAATTTTTATTCTCTAGAGCTATGCATTAATTGCTGGTAATTAAAGCATATAAAACCAAAAACCTTAATTAAAAGATTCTTAATTTATTTCGGCACAAGATCACATTGAGTACCAAGGAATATCTTTCAACAATAAATGATAAGAGTTATGCTCGTGTTCAAAGTATGTTGACATCTTTTCACGACAAATCCTTATTTCATATTTACATGGATTTGGTTCTTGGAATCGGTTCTACCACACTTCCAAACAAGTTTAGAATAGGTTTTCCAGTTTTCCAAGACTACTATGTGATTGGACATACCAAATCACAATGGTTAGTTGTGATCTTTCTTACCAAGTCACATACATGGGTTCAATCGGTTATACCAATCACTAGGATCGGTTCTACCTAAATATGGTACCTACTTGTGATCGGTCACACCAGTCACTAGGATCGATTACACTAATTACAAGGAGGTTCCATATGCACATGATATCTACTTGTGATCGATCATACCAGTCACTAGGATCTGTTACACTAATTACAAGGATCGGTCACACAACACTTATGATCGGTCACACCAATTACTAGGATCTGTCACACCAATTACAAGGATCGATCATACCATCTCATAGTGATTACTTAGGATCGGTTACAGCAATTACCAGGACCGATCATACCAAATCATAAGTTTAGGCATTGTGATCGGTTATACCAAAATACATAACCTGAGTTAAGATCGGTTCTACCAACTCACACATATTGGTCATCAAAGATATGCAATGAATATCCGGACCAATAAACCTATTGATTTCCCTTTTGATTCACGAAATAAGTTCATGAATGTACTTCCTTTAAACAAATATAAAACATTGTTTCCGAGGATGAAATCTTTACCATACACCCATACACATAATCATAACATTATACACAAGATTATGTCGATGTCATATCTACGAAGTTCAAAAGATAAACGTTATACTTTGTAGTATAATTCCTTAATACTATGATCATACTATTATGATCATGTCTCATCACTATAGAATTATATACAATATGTACAGTATATACAACTTCGCAGTTATGTTTTCAATATAGCACGACTTCAAAGATAAGTTAGGAATGAAACAGTTCAAGTCAATATTACTAACCTCAAGAGGAAGGATGATGTCGTCATTGTAGTTCGTTACTTTTCACATTCTTCAAGTCTTCAGAGTAATACTTGTATGTCTCAACATTCCTATAATTTCTAGTCTAACCTAAACGAAGTTGACTCTAGTATTTAATCAAGTGACTCTAGATGAGTTTTGATACTAAAATATGACAACCAAACTTGACATACCAACGCTTGGTGAGTTCAACCGAGTTATGCTCTAACATATCAGACATCAACTTAGAAAATGAAAGTATGTTTTGAAATGCACAACATACGTTATTAACAAAAACTTTTGAAGACTCCAATTACATGGGCGAGTAGTTTTGGTATTTAAAAAGTGAATTAAATCTCTTTAAAAATTGGCCTACTTAAATAATACATATCCTCGAAGATAATGGTCCAAATCCCACTAAAATGAAAAACAGTTACCCAGACCGTCACCAAAAAAAAACTCTGTTTTGAGGTCTACTCAAAATTTTTATATAGTAATTTAACATCCCCGAAGAGATTCTACTGGCTCAATTGAGGTATGTTTGTCGAGACAATTAACATCTCCGAAGAGACATCTCCAAAGAGATTCATCAGACTCAATTGAGTATGTTTGTCAAGAAATTTCTGTGTCTCACTCGAGACTCTTAATCTCTGTAGAGATCTTATATGTTCTCAATATGAGATATGTCTCCGTCGAGACATTATCCATCTCCGAAGAGACCTGGCCCAACAAGAGATATATCTAGAAATCATATTTGTTGCAGTAAGAGCATATAAAGTTGCATTGAGAGCTTATCAAGAAATGATTCAAGTTTAAGTTTTTTGGTTTGACAAAAGAATGTTTAAAGTGCAGTTTGTATGGTACGAGGTTAAGCCATTTAAAGTGTTTTTACTTGAGCATAAAATGGCTCGTCTAGTTTTCTGATTATGAAAATGTCGTATGCATCTTATAAATGGTGTATAGGTCTCTATGGTCGAATCCTAGTGTACCTTTTAGAATCGAGCTAGCTGTTTTCCGTAAAGTTTTGTTGCTAACCAAAGTGGGAGAATGTTAGACTCAATGTTGGTTTAGCAACAAATGTTGGTTTGTTTAAGGTAATCCTATTTTGCTTATGCTAATCCTGTTTTGTTTAATCTTGATTAGTGTAGGATCATAATATCGCAACGTACAAGACTCGCGGGATTAATAAGCAGCCCTGTCTGTCATGAGGTCGTCGCGAGGAGCTAAAATAAACGACGCAATGAATAACGACCAGGTAAAACATAAAGAAGATGTGAGACTGGCGAGGGTTAGGAAGTGTCGCGAGAATGAATGTTTGTGCATCTGCGACACTTCGCGAGACATTCAGAAAATAAAGGGTAGCTTAGCTGTCATCCACCATGTATTACCCTATATAAAGGGCTAAATGAGTTTGTAAAGGGATGGGATCTTTTTGGAATTGTTAGGCAAGTCAATAGGAGAGAGAAAGTTTAAGAGTGCTTTAATTTCTAAGTGTAATTCTATTATCTTGTGTAAACATTTCATGGATTCAATCAATAAATATTCTTGATCTTACTTCTTTTAATGGATTAATTAAGCAAAATCGAGTAAGGGGTGTAGTGTGGGATTTCTGCTACTACATATGCGCTAGAAACGAGGGATTGAGCGAGAGATTGACGTAGAAATTGGAAGGAATTTGGATTGTGAGAGAAAAGATTTGGAGAAGATACTCAAGAATTCATTGGAAAAGAAAAATGGCTAGAAGAAGAAATGTACAAGGGCAACCAACAACGGTAAGAAGAAGTGGGAGACTTCTTTGGAGAAAGGAGGAATGAAGCAGGAGAATCGTCAAGAATGAATATGAGAAATGATGGAGAAGATCAAAACCAACCACCGATCTCCCCGGTAGCAAACGCGGTGTGGATTATGATAGAGTAAGTGTACATACTTGGAGAGTCGATTCGAAGATGAGAGAGAAGAGGAGCGGTGATTTGGTGAACAATGGACAAGGAGAGCAAGGAATGAATGGAGAAAACGAAGAAATCGCAGCATTAGAAAGATTGAGAAAAACAATACACGAAGAGAGACGACTAGAGGAAGAGGAGCGAGCGAACTTGACAAGACAAAATCATGAATTGAGGATGGAAAATATGAGGTTGCAAAATAGGAGATCTAGAAGTAGCGTGAGATCAAGTTCAAGATCGAATAGGGAAGAAAGAAGGAGAGTTTACCAACGAAAATCTTTTGGGGAAGAAACACAAAATCCGAGTATAGAGCATGGCGAGAGAAGAGGGAAATAGAAGATCGTTACATTCCTCGGCCAGAAAATCCTCAAAATGAGCGGAATAGGGAAGATCAAGAAACATGCAACTCCAAGAACCGAATGACCCGATTCTTTGAAGGGAGAATAATCTTGCAGGAGAGAAGAGCGAGAAAAACCGAGAGATTGAGGATGACATTGAGAGACACTACATTGAACAAGCGCGGCTAGCTCGCGAGAGAGAAAGGATAAGAGAAGAAATGGAAAATCAAGAGATGGAAGAGGCAATCCGCGAGAATAACCATGACAACGCGAAAGAAGGAGGGAACAAAATCGTACCAATAGAAATATTAATGAAGAATATGAGAGGGTGCGGATGAGAGTGAGAGACTGACCAAGAAGAGGGAACAACCGATATAATGGCGTGCGAATTGTGAAGAAACGAAGAAGAGCGTCGCGAGGGGAAAGAAGAGGAGAAAATAACGAGCGGGGAAGGTCAAAATAGGCACGAGCGAAGAAGGAGAGAAGCGAGTTAAAAAGACCGGTAGAATCAAATTCGAGGCAAATGAACAAATCTTAAGAGAGGTAGAATTTGAAATGAGAGGATTCTTGAATAGTAGAAGGGAAGGAGGAAGGAGACAATTAGACGAAGCCATCGCGAGGCGAGCATGAAGAATCCCTTCACGCTAGAATACGAGATGGGAGGAATACCTCCTAAGTGCAATCTACCCGCGTTAACCAACATCTTTGATGGAACAACTTTGTGCGGTACAACATATCAAGGCTTATATGAGATGTATGTTACGGTGGGAGAATCATGATGCTATACTATGCAAATATTTCGCATCAAGCCTAATAGGAGAAGCACTAAAATGGTTTGAAGGTCTGCCAAGGAACACAATCACATCATTTAACCACTTGCAAGCCACATTCACAGGAGCATACATAAATATGACTCTTCGCGACCCGGGTATTGAAGATGTATTCGGGTTGAAACAAAGGGTTGGCGAGAGCCTAAGGCAGTTGACAATAAGATGGAGAACCATGTGTAGCGAAATGGCGGGGACGGGTTGAAGAAAGATATCTCATCCTCTCATTTGTGAATGCTCTCTTTGCGACTAACTTGTTGTACATTCAAATTTTTAGAATCAAAAATACAATCACAATGGCGGAAGCTGAGAGAGTTACGGGAAGAATATATTGCTTTAGAAGAAAGACGAGAATGAAATGAATTCTTATCCGATCGCGAACACAAGCTCGAATGCTGCGAACGCAAGTTTGTTGCCTCAATTCATAAATACGGTGGCGAGTACTTCGCAAGGACGGCAAGCAAGGAAGGCGTGAGGGAAACGAGAAGATAGTAGCCATGGGAAGCCACGATCAAGAGGAATTTGAACGAGAAAGGAACTATCACAATCGTAATGACAATAATAAGATTCGGAGGCTAGATCATGTGCAAGAAACATACGGTGGACGAAGGCAAAATAACCGTGGAGGCGAGAGAAGTCGCGAGAATAGTATGGGAAGAGATTAAGATGCCTCCCTTTGAATGCTAGTGTGGAAAAGATGCAGGAAGCTATACTTGTGATGGAAAATGTACCAGCACCTTGGAACGTGGGAATGGAACCACCGCCGGGCGATAGAAGTCATGAGTTTTGTTCTTACCATCGATTCCATGGACATCGGACAAACGATTGTAGAAACATAAAGAGAATTATTCTCGGGATGATTGATCGGGGAAGCTAAATCACTTTCTAAAGGGAGAAGAAACAGGCCAAACATTACCACCACCACGAGAGATGCACGGAACGGTGTCGGCGAAAGGAAAGGAAACATTTGTTATAGAAGTTGGAACAAAAGCTAGAAATTTAAGCGCAACTCTATCGTCCACTCATCGCACAATTGAAGATTTTCATGACAACGTGCTCGGTAGGGTCTTTGCGAGAGATGCTAATGATAAAGAAATAATGAGTCGGCGAGAACGACGCGATTAGAAAAGTGGCGGTTGAAGACTATTTCTTTTCTCTGCGAGATGAAGTGCCAAAAGGAAGAGAAACACACGATAGCCCGTTGGTTGTGAAACTAGAGATTAACCCGAAACCGTCGATGGAGAAGACGATGAGGGCGGAAGCTTGTTTGGGCGATCAGCCGGAATTCTAATTGACAGGAAGTTCGGTGAATATTCTCTTCTACCATACTTACAAGGCGATGGGAGGAAAAGATGAGGACTTGATCCCCTCGACATACAAGATATATGGCTTTAATGGCCCGCAAACAAACCAAAGGGAGAGGTTCACATGAGAATACCTCTACAAGGATTATCAAGCTGATATTTTATTACGTGTGGTTGGCGTGGAATCTCCCTATAATGCGCTGATTGGGAGGCCATGGCTCCATGAAATCTTGGGAATCGCATCAACATATCATCAATGTATAAAATTCCCACATCCAAATGGTATCGGTATCATACAAGGAGATTGGAAGGAGTCGCAACAATGTCATGAGGTCGATGTAGAAAGGCTGCGAAGAAAGAAATACCAAAAGAAAAGGATGGAAGCAACATGTGAGAGATGAGCGGAGAAAAGAAAAGCGATGGTGAATGCTATAGAAGTAAGGATTGAACATACCTCGCGAGGTGAATACCTAGAGATAGGCGAATATTATGATAATAGAGGAGTAAAAGATATGAGGAACAAAAGGCATAAGAAGTGAATAATCAAAAAGCGAGCAATTGAAGTAATGATGTGCGAGAATCTCATGCTTTGGAGTATATGGGAATTCGGTTAAGAAAGAAAAATGAAAATACAACAAATGAAACAGAATTGTGCGAATACTTCGTAAACAAATATCGGCAAATAATGAAACATGAATGATTGAATGATTTAACAAATATGAATGAGTAAAAGAATGGGACGAACCTTTATGGCGTACACCTAGTTCGCGAATAAACATTTCGTAAGAGGCAAATGTAAGACCTAAAGTGCGTCATATAAGGGGTATCTCTCGACATGGCTCGGGGGAAGGTTACAGCTCACGGAAGCTTTTCAGGTCATGGAAATTTGGGGCCCATGAAAGCCTATCAGGGGGAGATACCTTGGATTCCCAACTATATATGTAGGTTATACTGGTTGGGCGACCAGGGGTCTCTTCTTAGGAGTCGGTGTATGCTCAAGGCGCCGAGAGGTACGGTTGAGCCGAGTGCCGGGATGGATGAACCTACCCTGGCCATTCTTGGCAAGTCTTGTCATATGTTGCACTACTTGAAGAAAACTCCACTTAGGGTGCGAGTCTCGTAACCATAAACCATATAGGTATAAGGGATAAGAGGCTGCGAAAACAACAGTTGTTGTTAAGGCCGGATGGGAGGAGCTAGTCTTGTATGGCCGATGTTTCGCCTCCTTGAAGGGGCAGCCGGGAGATGATAAGGCGACGCTCTCCATTAGGGGAAGTGTCAAAGAGACGCAAATGTCATAAGGCTATGTTTTCGCAAGAGAATTTAGGCTCGTCATATTTGTGCAATGATCTATGAGAGGCAATAATACTAACGCGAGGTAAGGCGAGATCAATGGGTCTTTACATGAAAGTGTACGGACGTCTGCGGTTTCGTCGCACGGCAGCCTTGATGTCATGGGGCTATGTGTTCGCAAGGACATATAGGCCTGTCATATTGTCGCAACTAAAACATCTGCGGAGAGGCAAAAATACTTGGAAAATGATAAGGCAAGATCAATGGGTCTTTACATGCAAGTGCAAAGACGTCCTGCGATTTTGCCGCAATAAAAGTGGCGGGGAAGACCTCTAATTAGGGAGGTCTAACTCGGAAGACCACACAAAATGATAAAGGCGGGGTCAATGGGTCCTTACTTGAAATGTGAGGGCGGCTTGCGACCTTGTCGCAATGAGAAGAGATAAAATACATTTATGAAGATACCTGCGACCTCGTTGCCACAATACATTTCAATAACAATAAAATTATTATTCAACCACATACATGATGACGACTAAAATCTTCCATCGAAGATAAATAACGAGAGGCAAGTATGGGAATGGAAAAGATAGAATATTGTTATTCATCTTCGATGAAAGAGTTATACATCAGTAATGTTAGCCAATTATATTACAAGGAAGAACTACCAAAAAAGGGGAGTGAAGATTGAAGTGTACACTATAATAAGGATACAGAAATGTACGAGATATTACAAGTAGAGAAAGAAAACAGAAAGAGTTATCTCTTTGGTGATTCTTCTTCTTCATCCGATTCTTCGATCTATTATTCTCATCGCTTGAGAATTTTCTTCTTCGCCGGCCTCGCTATCGAAACGTCCCGACGCGGGTGATTGAATGGGGAACCTTTTCAAGGAGCCGGGGATATGAATGCGAGAGGGATATTGTGGTCTTTACAAACATACTCCATGGCTCCATTGCGGTAGCGGCTGCATCATTATTAAAATTTGCCCTTTGTCGTTTCAAATTGTTTCTTGACTTGGAATACTTGTTATTGCGAAGGGAGAGACTCTTGGCGGAACTCTTGTTGTTTTTGATTTCAAGTTCTTCAATTCTCGCGGGAAAATTTACGGCGAGTTGTTCTTTTCGATTCAAGCTCTCTAATTCTAACTGGAAGCCTCTTCTCGGATTACGCAAATAAGTAACAACAAGTTAATAATTTACAAGCAATACTACAAAAGTAAGAAGCGGTAGAGGTGTAATAAGTAACCTTCTCTATCGGATATCATATCTTTAATCAAGGAAGTATGCTCGGCATGAAGACTAACATCAACACCTAGGTTATTCTGGCATTATCTAAAACCTTCGCGGCCGGGCGAATTCATCATCACTATTAATAACGAGAAGAGAACGAACTTGCTCTTCCATTTTAAGCATGGTATTACGATGAAGGAGTTCATCTCGTTCTGTTGCACACCAAGAAGAGATTTGTGGAATTCTCTTGCCTTTGTGCACCTCTGTTAGTAATGCGATCATTCTCATCTATGAGATCACTTATTCTCTTCCTCAAAGTTTTGACTTTCTCCTCGGAATCAAGGTACATTCGTTTAAAGCGATTAGTTAGATTTAAACTAGATCTATGTTCGATCTCTAAGAGGTGATATTTGGATTGAAGATCCTTTAATGAAAGGAGGTTAGTTTTATTTGAGGAACTACTTAGAGATTGATTAAGGTGAGCGAGAAGAAGGTCATTATCCATAGGTTCAGGAAATGTATGGAGGAGAATAGCCTCATCGGAGAGATTATATACATCTGCGAAGGTAATAAGTTAGGTAACAATATGGCGACCGATAAGATAGAAATAATAAAAGAAGGAAAAATCTTATACCATAAAGTTCTTGATTAGCGTTAGAAGAGTGGACACCCTATCCTTTTGAGAGTCAAGCTCGGTATTTAACTTTTGAATTCTCTCGTCTTTATCGCGAGATGGACGCGACTTGATCTCTAATTCTTGAATCTTCTTGCTCAATTGCAAATTCTTCTTTTCAAAATTGTTGCGTCTTCTCTCAAGATCGAGGCAACTACAAAAAAGTTCTTCCAACCTATAAAAGAAGATAGAAAAATCATTAATATATATATATACATTTAAAAATTTAAAATTAACAAGGAAATATGACTGCATACGTACCAAAGATCCAAGTGCATTCAAGAAGTCAGGAGACACAATTCTAGAGGCTCCATTGAAAGAATTATTGCCCTCTAATAAAGTAGCATTACACACGTTTGCGAGAGCCCCGCAAAGAGAAGCTAAGGGAGCATCTCCCATTCCTTGGAAAGAGTCTGAGAAGATGCTAGATAACTGATCCATAGAAGAAGCTGGTTGTGGAATCTTCTTGGCAAGAGAAGGATTCGAGTCATGGTTATCCTCGTCGGAAGATTGAGCTTGAGCTAAGGCGAGAAGAAGATTGGACCTTTCGCTTCTTAGTTAATGGAGCGAAGATTTACCCTTGCGAACGACAATTTTACCCTTACTTTTAATCTTGCGGCTCTGACTTCTTCAACTCCAACCTTCGCATACAGTTAAAGATAAGAAACGGAGGCAACAATATTGTAAAAATGATAAAGGAAATGTTTCTTACTTCACCCGTAAGTGATCGAAGTCTCGCCAGAGTACTCTCCAATGGATTATCCTTGTAGCTTTTTCTCAATTTGTTGATCTGAAAAAAATTCCACAAACTCAGCAAATATAAAAAGAAAATTGCGAAAGCAAGATTTGAAGTAGAAAACATACCTCTTTTGCCCTATCGGGCCATTTGAATTCCCAAGGATGATACTGCGAGATTCGCGGGAAGAACGTGCGAACCCGCGATATAAGGGCCATTTAAAATCGGGGTACAACCCACCACTTCTCATCTTTGGAGTGGCGAGGAGTAGTGTTATTGCCGGGTGCCAATCAATATCTGCATGAGCAATTTATCCTCGGGGACATTATCCTTCTTTTCGAGGCGAATGCCCCGGCGAGATTTCGCATTAATCATCGTATCCTTTGAATAGTTTTCAAAAAAGTTCTCTACGAGTATATTTCTCGCAAACATCTATTTCCAAGTCTGCGAAGTCGGGGTTTCTAACGGTATTAGGGTATAAAGATCCTTTGCCGGCACCACGGTTCGCGAACTCAAGCATTAGGCGAATGCAATCGCCACATAATTGATAAACAGCCCGAGAGAATTTTCATGGGATAAGATTTCATAAAATAAGGGCATCTCGGGGATTGTATAAGGGAATGGGAAGTCAGCGAGAAGCTGACCTAGCGAGACTATAATTTTTGATCATCACATTGATGATCGGAAACGACTTTGCGAAAGGATAGATGAAGGTTCTTGATCGGGAATGGTTGATAGAGTGAAACCCTTCTCGAGCAACTTCGTTGAACTTCATCGAAAGAAGCTTTGTATGCACGACTAATGGCAGCCATTATCGGTATGGGAATGGATGGGAGGTTGAAAGGTTAAGATCGGTGCTAGAAAGGACGAAGAAAAGATTTGCGGTAGCGGGGAGCGCAAATTGCGGAAGGAGAGAGTCAAAGAAAAGTTGCGAGAGACAAACTAAAGGATGAAAAGGAGGAAAAGAAAACTATATATAGGGGAAAAAGATCCTCGAAAAAACGAGGTCATTTAATGCGAGAAGAGACATGAATGGTCAAGAATAAGCGGTTGAAAGAGACGTGTCAAGAAAAGACATTAATAATCAAAATCCGTGTAAAAGTACAAAAGCGAAGCAGATAAAGATAAGCGATCGCGGCAACAATATTGTAAAACTCTCATGATACTCTTCCCTCGCGGGAGAAATATGAGGAGTGATGGGAGACGATATTTCGTATATATCTCAAAGAAGCTTAGGAACTTTGCAAAGAATAGAGGCAAGTACGTACTTTTCAAGTCGGTATTCTTACGCTCGTTCCTTCATCAACAAAAATCAAAGATTGCTACCACAACGAGATTTTTCCTTAAAGATCGCTCTTGAAGCAATATTTAAGGAAAAAGAGGCAAGATGTAGGATCATAATATCGCAACGTACAAGACTCGCGGGATTAATAAGCAGCGCTGTCGCGAGAGGCGATCGAGGAGCTAAAATAAACGACGCAATGAATAAAGGTAAAACATAAAAGATGTGAGACTGGCGAGGGTTAGGAAGTGTCGCGAGAATGAATGTTTGTGCATACACGACACTTCGCGAGACATTCAGAAAATAAAGGGTAGCTTATTTGTCATCCACCATGTATTACCCTATATAAAGGGCTAAATGAGTTTGTAAAAGGATGGGATCTTTTTGGAATTGTTGGGCAAGTCAATAGGAGAGAGAAAGTTTAAGAGTGCTTTAATTTCTAAGTGTAATTCTATTATCCGGTGTAAACATTTCATGGATTCAATCAATAAATATTCTTGATCTTACTTCTTTGAATGGATTAATTAAGCAAAATCGAGTAAGGGGTGTAGTGTGGGATTTCCTGCTACTACAATTAGTGCTAACTAGGATTACACTTAGTTGCTTAGTTGTCCTATGACTCACCTAATGAGGTGTCAACCAACTAATGATGGACAGGTTGTTTGACACATAGGTTGTGACTAAGCTCTCTTCTAGACTCTTATAATCTTGTTTAAGCTCCTTAATCATGCTTACTACTTTATTATTAGCTATAAGCATTCTGCTAGTAAACATAGTTAACACTTTCTGCTGATAGACTATTCTTTATGTACTTTAGGATCACATATTCTATATCTTCATGTCAATATATAGGAAGTTTAAGTACATACCTTAGTTTATAAGAAAACAGTAGATCATGAAAGCTTGTAAACCTTAGGCTGCATCGCGCAATCGATAAACTTCCACTTCTATCTTTTCTTGTTCTTGAATGATGGAATAAGTTTCTTTTTAAACAAGATCTAGAGTGGAGTCCACTCATGCTAAGTAGAACATGTGTCAATCAACCTACCATCATAAGTTTGAAAAACAGTCCTACAATATAAGATATCAAATATGCCATTCCTTATCTTAAAAACAAGATAAACAATACATAACATTACTCACTGATTAGGATTAATATTAATCCAGATTAATTAAGACACAAAGCAGGTTTTACTGCTAAACCAATACAAAGTCTAACATCTCCCACTTTGGTTAGCAATAAAACCTTTTTTTTTTTTTTTAGAAAATCATTTCAAAACCAGACATGGATTAGCAAGTTGCAAAACTGTAGGCGGCCACCAAATTTAGAAAACAATAATTTTTACCAATGAGTAAACTGTCATGTATAACCTTATCCTCAAGACCAACAATACGCTAGATTTCGACAACGAAGAACCATATACCATTTAAAAGATGCATAGATCATTTCCATAATCAGAAAACTAGGAGGCTTATCAATCTCGAGTTAATCTTTACTGGCATACTTAGGACATTAAGATTAGTATCCCAAAAGAAATCTCTTTATGCGTCATAGAACAAACTTCCTTATGATTTCAAAAGGGACTTGCCAATATCTCATTCAAGGGACTACAACATGTTCATGATCTCAAAAGAGATCTTCCAATGTCATCAGAAGACTACAACATTCTTTTGATCTCAATAGAGATCTGCTAATGTCATCAGAAGACTACAACATTCTTTTGATCTCAATAGAGATCTGCCAACTCATCACTTAAGACGCTACAACAATACAGATCAGTAACAACAATTAAACAAAAGATGTTGATATGTAAACTGAAGTTGATTTGATTATCTGTGCAACCAAAAAATATACATACTTCAGTTTTATAATTTAAAGAGATTAACAACACCCATAGATGCAACATGCTCTTTAAACACTTTAGGGCTCAAACCTTTAGTCATAGGATCTGCAAGCATGCGTTCAGATGAAACATGAGAAATAACGATTTCTCGATCCTTGATTTTGCGTTTAACCAGGAAATACTTGACATCTATGTGTCTCACTCTTTTTGTTCCTTGACTGTCTTTAACAAAACTTATTGCAGCTTGTTTGTCACAATAAAACTTCATAGGTCTAGATATTGAATCTATAACTAGAAGGCCTATCATGAAGTTTCTTAACCAAACAGCTTGAGTAGTTGCCTCATAAAAAGCAATATATTCTGCTTCCATAAGCAATATATATTGCCTCATAACAAGCAATATATTGATCCTGAATTGATTGCTTCACACTTTTCCATGACATAGCACCATTAGCGAACATAAAAACATAGCCTGATGTGGATTTCAGACTACCCGAACCTACGAAATCAGAATCAGAATAACACTCAACTTCAAATTCTTTCGATCTTCTGTAAACAAGCTGCAAATGCTTTGTTCGCTGCAAGTATCGAAACACTTTCTTCACTGCCTTCCAATGAGGTTTTCCTGGATTCTGCTGGTGGCGTCCTAACATACCAACCACAAAGCTTATATCCGGACGGGTGCAAATCATGGCGTACATTAAGTTACCAACTGTTGATGCATACTGTTTCGACTCTATACGGCTTCTATCAAAATCTGATTTTGGACACTGCATTTTGTTAATTAGATCACCTTTAACAATATGCGCTTCACCCACTGCACAATTCTGCATTTCAAACCTCTTGAGAACTTTATTGATGTAGGCTTTTTTAGATAAACCTAACAAACCCCTATTTCCGTAACGGTTTATCTTTATACCTAAAACATAAGAAGCTTTTCCTAAGTCTTTCATCTGAAAGTTAGTTGAGAGAAAATTCCTAGTATCATACAGCATGTGAAGATCATTAGTATCAAGCAAGATATCATCAACATAAAGAATCAGAAAGATAAACTTGCTCCCACTATTTTTCGGTATATACACCTATCTGCCACGTTTTCAACAAAACCAAATGAGAATATTACTTGATCAAATTTCATATACCATTGCCTAGAAGCTTGTTTTAGCCCATATATAGATTTCTTCAAGCAACAGACTTTTCCTTCTTGATCTTTAGATGCTAAACCTTCCGGTGGTACCATATAAATGAGCTACCATTGCCATGATAACTCTAAAGGAATCTTTCTTGGAAACAGAAGAAAAGGTTTCTTCATAATCAACACCTGGTTCTTGAGTATACCCCTTCGCAACAAGTCTCGCCTTGAATCTTTCGATACTCCCATCAGCATTACGTTTGATTTTGAAAATACATTTACATCCAACTGTTGTTGAACCTTCTGGCAGATCCACCATATCCTATACTCCATTCTTATCCATTGATTCTAATTCTTCATCTATGGATGGAAGCCAAGAGCGAAAAATTCTTTCCATTCACTGCTTGTGAATATGTCAATGGTTCTTCAAAATCATCAACAATTCCATCTCGATTCTACCATGAAAGTACTAAATCCGTGTTTTACTGACGGTTTTCTCTTGCCTAGCGAGATCTCGAAGAATTATTTCACCCTTTTCCCGCAGCTTTAGATGATTCTGGAACATCAATAGTGGATTCCTTTCGAACTAAAGTTTCACCATCTGCAGGATAATATTCTTCTGCAAACACAACTTGTCGAGTTTCACTCCCACTGATTTCATCATTCTCTAGAAACTTAGCATTATTAGGTTTTGCTATTTCGAAAGGTCTAGATGGACAATAAAACATGTATCCTTTTGATCTATTTGGGTTACCAACAAATAAACAACTTGTAGTGCGAAAATCAAGAGATTTTTCCGAAGGTTTATATAGCCTAGCTTCCACTGCGCAACCCAAAATATGAAAATGATTTACACTAGGCTTTCTACATGTCCATAGTTCATAAGGAGTCTTTGGTACTGCTTTAGTAGGAACACGATTCAGTATGTATGCTGCTTTCCGTAAGGCTTCTCCCCAAAAGGACTCAGATAGAGTAGAATTGCATAACATGGTATGAACCATGTCTTTGTAGGTTCTGTTTCGCCTTTCTGCTACCCCATTTTGCTTCGGTGATCCAAAATTAGTGAATTGAGGAACAATTCCATGTTCTCGAAGAAAATCCAGTAATTTTCCATGAGATTCTCCAAAAGAGTCTGCTTTCCGTAAGGCTTCTCCCCAAAAGGACTCAGATAGAGTAGAATTGCATAACATGGTATGAACCATGTCTTTGTAGGTTCTGTTTCGCCTTTCTGCTACCCCATTTTGCTTCGGTGATCCAGAATTAGTGAATTGAGGAACAATTCCATGTTCTCGAAGAAAATACAGTAATTTTCCATGAGATTCTCCAAAAGAGTCTGCCTTTCCGTAGTATTCACCTCCCCTATCACATCTGAGCACTTTAAGCTTCTTGTCAGTTTGATTTTCAACTTCTGCCTTGTAAGTTTTGAAAGCTTCAAGAGCATCAAACCTTTTCTTAATGAGATATATAGACGTACCCGTAGCGAGTATAATCGTCTATAAATATAATGAAGTATCGCTGCCCACCTCTAGCAGGAATAGAAAAGGGACCACATATGTCTGTATGTACGATTTTAAGTAAATCTTGACTTCGTATTGCTGTCTTCTTTCTAGTTTTCACAAGTTTTCCTTTAATACAAGCAATACAAGTGCTAAAATCTGAAAAATCCAGCTTTGGAAGAATATTTTCCCTTATAAGTCTTTCCATTCGTTCTTAATTTATATATATGTCCCAAACGTTGATGCCACAACATAGAAGAGTTATCCGAATTTAAGCTTCTTTTGGTGCCTTTAGAAGTATCAACATTCATACACAACGCTGAATTTACAGAACTGAGATCAACATTTAACTTGTAATGATTATCCATATTCGGCCCAAAACCAACCAGCTGAGATTAATGATACATACTGAAACAACCACCACCGATAGAATAAGAAAATCCCTTAGAGTCGAGCCTACCAACTGATATTAAACATCTTTTTACAGTAGGTACGTAAAATACATCAAAAAGATCCAAAAATTTTCTGGTGTCCAGTGTTAATCGCACGATCCCAATGGCTTTAACTTCCACTTCTTGAGCATTTGGCATATATAGACACCGCTCTTCCTTACTTAGTTTCCTATGGCTTTTAAATGCCTGCAAGGAATTAGCAACATGAATGGTTGTTGAGGTGTCTAACCACCAAGTATTCAAAGGAGTATCAACAAATTAATCTCAAAACACATCATATGAAAATCAGTACCTTGTTGTTTCTTTTTAAGCCAATTCTTATACTTAAAGCAATCCTTCTTCATGTGCCATGTCTTCTTACAAAAATGACATTTAAAAGGAAATTTCTTGTTATCCTTGTTAGTTTCAGATTCATCTTTCGGAGGTTTTGCTGCTCTTGAGGTTTCTTACCCTTTCCAGTTTTCTTGAAGTTTTTCTTGTTGAAACCAACAATAGTAAAATGTGCATATTCCTTTGTTTCACGTCGCTGCCTTTCTTCTTCTTGCACACAATGAGCAATTAACTCATTTACATCCCATTTTCTGTCGCTATTTGTTAGACCATAGCTCGGTTGAACCCACTAAGCGTTGGTATGTCAAGTTTGGTTGTCATATTTTAGTGAATCAAAACTCATGTTAAGAGTCGCTTGATTATGTACTAGAGTCAACTTCGTATAGGTTAGCTTGAAAGTATTAGGATATGAGACTTTATAAGTATTGCGAAGACTTGAATATGTGAAGAAGCAAGGAGCTACAACGATAAAAATCATCCTTCCACTTGAGGTTAGTGATATTTGACTTGAACTGTTTCATTCCCTAACGTATCTTTCAAGTCGTGCATATTGAAAACAAAACTGCGAAGCATATTTGAACTCTAGATAGACATAGTGTTAAGGAATACAATACGAGGTTTATTGCTAAACCATTAAACTTTGTAGATAAGACATCGCCATAATCATTTGAATTCTATTGTGATTATGTATGGGTATGAGGTGAGGATTTCATCCTAGGGAACAATGTTTTACATGTTTTCTAAGGAAGTAAGTTCATAAACTTGTTTGTGAATCGAAAAGGAAATCGCCAGGCATTATTGGTTTTGTTATTCATTGCATATCCTATGAACAACCAATATGTGTGATTTAGTATAACCGCTCATGGTATGACTATTCACAAAGGCCTGAATTATGTATTGGTATGACTTTTATTAGTGAAACTGATCTTAAGTAATCACCTGAGATGGTATGATCGGGTTTGTGAATTTATGTTTGACCAAATATGGGAAAGGGGAACCGATCCTAGTAAGAGGTGCAGTACATCACAAAGGGGAACCGATCCTTGTATGAGGGGCAACAAGGTTTATAGCAGAAAGGGGAACCAATCCTATGAACATGTGCAACATGTTTTTAGGCAAAGAGGAACCGATCCTATGGACATGTGCAACACATATAAGTTAGATACCATATATATGTGGGGAACCGATCCTAGTACCTAGTCAACCGAATTTTGGAAAGCTAGTGTGACTATGCACAGTACTCACATGGAAGGTAGAACCAAAACTTTCTTTGGTAGAACCGTTAAACCCATGATTGTGATTGAATGTTATTTGATCAATCACATAGTTCTTGAAAGTCAGATGAGCCAATTCTAAACTTGTTTGGAAGTGTGGCAAATCGGTTTCAAGGTTGTAAGTGTGAAAGAGAACTTACAAAGCTAAGATGTCGACATACTTTGAACACGTGCTATGAATGTTTATTTCTTTAATTGTTCAAAGTTATTCCTTAATAGCTAAGGGAATAGAATCCCAGGATCAAAACATTAATAAGTTAAGAATATTTTAATTAAGGTATTCAACTTCATTTTGTAGGGAAATAAGAATTAGTAATGTGCATATACTAATTAGAGATTTTACGAGAGATTTCGATCATTATTTTTGGAAAAGCATTTCAGAATTATGGAAACCGAATTTGTGCTTTAATGAATATCTTGAGAATATTTTCGGTTTTGGAAATTCCTTGGTGTCTAAACTTCCTTGTCTATAAATACTTGAAGTTTGCCTTTCTATCAAAACTAATCCTTCATAACAACAGACTTCCTCTTTGTTGTGTTGTTACTGGTGTAGCCGCCTATTCGGAGAGGAGAGTAACCTAATTAGGCGAAATCTCTTACTACCGCTCAGTTTAAAGTCTTCTTTGGGATTGAGAAGCTCACGAGTACCGTTCGTGGGAAACTAGATAATTGGCGGTTTATCTTTTTGTTTTCTTTGATTTGATTGACTAACGGTTGTTGAACTTTGATTGCACCTAGTTTGTTTATGCTTGAGAATATTCTCTTATGATATAAGATTCACTCAAACTAGTTCGTAGTTTCGAAATGGATCTTTTAGAACATTTGTTAGTTCTAAAGACGATCTTGTGATAATCCATTGTTAACAGACTCCGTTCTGTGCGTGATTGATCACAAGATATTCAAGTGATTGTGTGCAAGTATTTATTGAAGATCTAAGAAGATTTGAAGAAAAAGAAGATATTGAAGATTTCTGATTTGTGGGTTCATAATCTTTGGTGTGCACAATATTAGTTTCGGTAAAAGATGATCCAATTAATAATCGGTTTATCTTCGTGATAGATTGGATTGATTAATTGAGTAGATTGACATCAACACTTTTGATTAATAGTGTTGTTGGCTTAATCTTAAACGATTACTTCGGTAATTAAACATAAGATAGATCTAAAGACCTGACGAAGGAGTTTATGTTAAGATAAACGGAAGAGCCTCAGTCCAACTCATATCACTTGGTTGAATAAAGTTGATTCCAAACAGATTTGTTGTTCCTTCACTGTTTGGAATACGGACCAAAGGAATTGTTCCAAGTACGAGACTAAGTTCGGTAGCGTGGGAATACAGACGGAACTAGGTGAACTATAGGCTTATTTGTTTGGTCTCAACTATACGAAGTTAGGTGTAATTTTGTGTAGCGGCTTAATCCTGAGAGTATTCAATTATGGACAAGGTCCCGAGGTTTTTATGCATTTGCAGTTTCCTCGTTAACAAAATCTTACTGTGTCATTTACTTTATATTTCCGTATTATAATTATTTTATTATAATTAAAGTAAATAACACAAATATTAATTCCTATTTACTTGATAAGTGAATCCTATTGTGTTTGGTTAAGTCCGAACCTTTTTATCAAGTAACATACTTCGTTGTTGTATTGTCTCGATCTCGTATCTATAGATGATCACATGAAGTGTGAACCGATTAGTTGTATTGTCTCGAATCAGTCCATAGGCAATCAATTTCGGAGAAAGGACTTATAGGTAGGAAAAGTTTTAGCTTGAGGTATATTTGGGTACCCTCGCCTTTTCACTAGTATTATAATTAACTTGGAAAGTCTCAAACTGTTTCGGAAGTGAATTAACCGCATGTTGCACAAGAAAATCATCTGTAAGATTCATATCCAACCCCCGTAGCTTGTAAATCAGATCTTCCATTTGAAGTATATGATCCAGGATACTGCCTTCACCACTATATCACATAGAAATTAACTGACCCATATGAGTACCAATCATAGACTTCGCCGAACTCTGAAACTGTGACTGAATAACCCCTATGAGATCTTTAGCCGTATCTTTCAATGGAATTCCTGTAGGACCAGAATATCGCGACATCAATACTTCGCGAGAATAATAAACGATTACATTGCGAAGGCGTCGCATGGAAATAATATAAATGACGCAATGGATGACATGAGAAAAGTGTGAATACTTGGCGAGATTTAAGAGTGTCGCGAAGGCAAGCAGTTGTACATTCGCGAGCATTCGCGAGACACTTCCGAAAATAAGGGACAACTTAGCTGTCATCCACTATGTAATACCCTATATAAAGGGTTGAGTAAGTCTGTTGTAGGGGAGGTCTTTTTGAATGGTGAAACAAGTCATTAGGAGAGAGAAAATTAAGAGTGATTGTAATTTCTTGAGCTCTGTTCTACATTTTTTTGTAAATCTTTCAAGAGAACAATTAATAAAACACATTATTATTCATCTTCAAATGGGTTGATTTAGCAGATTTGAGTGAGGGGTGTAGTGTGGGAAATCCTGCAACTACATATGCGCTAGAAACAGGGACGGATATAGATTGAAGATCGAAGAGTACAATTAAAATCGTTTAAATCAAGAAAGTGAGAAAAAATGTTAAATCAGATGAGATAGAGGAGTTAAGAAGTAAGGAACATAGTGAAGATATGGAATACAATTCAATTACAAAAGCAAAGGTTAATGAATTTCACGAAAATATTAGAGGAAGGATACATAAACGAGATTTTGAAGGAAAGAAGATTATAGATGAGGAGAAGACATCGTCTTTGAAGGATTGGGAAAAGCGTAAAAATAACATTCACAAATTTCGAAGTACCTAGAGAAAATTTGAATCATATATCTCCACTAGTGATCACGATAAATGCAAGCAGAAAAAAAGAGAAGAATCGGCAAAAAGCAAACGGAAGAATGGGAAATAAATAGAACTTTGGTGGATACAGGGAGTTTGGTGAGTATCATGTTTTACCATACCTACAAAAAATTAGGATATAAAGATGAAGAAATGAGTTCTCCAAGATATAATATTCATGGTTTTGGAAAATCTATAACAGTACCAAAAGGGGAGATGAAATTGCGAATTTTACTTGGAGAAATTGAAACACAAGTGACATTAAGTGTAGTGGATATGGAATCGCCATACCACATATTGTTAGAGAGACCTTGGGTACATGCGATTAAGGAGTAGCATCAACACTTCATCAAGTGCATCAAATTTCCTATGCCGAGTGGAATTGGTGAGATCCAGAGGAGATATTGATAAATGAAGAATATATTATCAAATCGAGGTAAAGCATTATGAAGGGCAAATGAAGAAACGAAAAGATCGCAGGAAGATGATAAAAGCAGCTAAGAAAGAAGAGGAATTTAGAATTTACATGATAAGAGCAAAAGAAGGAAAAGGAATACCAGCGAAATCATGGGAGAAGGGAGTAAGTTCGAAGGAAATAAGAGGACCAACTCCTATGGGAGAACCGAAGTCTAGCTATGTCGCGCAGAACAAACAAAAGAAGTGAATGTTGGAACCGAGGAGGAGCCTAAAATCTTAAAAATTGGGACTAAAATGGAAGCGGATGAAGAGAAAAGAACTGCTGAGTTGTTGCGAGATTACAAAGACATTTTCGCATGGGATATGGATGAAATGCCCGGTATAGATCCATCTCGTGGCTTGCCATAAATTGGAAATTGACAAGAATGTAAAACCCTTTAAACAAAGAATTAGAAAGATCGCGACAAAGATATCATCCTCAAATAGAAGAAGAATTGAGAGAAAATGTTGGACGCAGGAATTATTAGACAAGAAAATATCCCGAATGGATAGCAAATATGGTTATAGTTCCAAAGAAGAAAAAAGGAATAAGAATTTGTATAGACTTTACTGATCTAAATAAAGCTTGTCCTAAAGATAGTTTCTAGTTACCGAGATATTCCACAATTGGTTGAAGCGGCGGCAGTAGAAATGAAAGGATATCTTCTCTTGATGGATACAAGGGTTATAATCAAATTCCACTCATGAAGAAGACCAAGAACATACTGCTTTCTTTGCTCCAAGAGGATTGTACTGTTATACAAAAATGCCATTTGATGCGAAATCTTTGGTGCGACATACCAAAGGATGGTGGAGAAGGTATTCGCGAGATGGATACATAAAACGTTGGAAGTATACGTAGATGATATGTTAATAAAAAGTAGAAAAGCAAAAGACCACGTACAGGATTTGAAAGAAATTTTTGAACAAATGAGGCAATTTAATAACAAAGTAAACCCAGAAAAATGCACTTTTGGAGTTGCCTCTCCGGAAAATTTTTTAGGGTATATTGTATCCAAAGAAGGAATTCAAGTTGACCCAGAAAAAGTACAAGCGATTCGCGATATGCCAAACGGCGACGATAAAAGATGTTCAAAAGTTAAATGGGTTGTTAGCTTCGCTAGGGAGGTTCATCTCGCGATCATCTGACAAATGCAAGCACTTTTTCAATATCCTTAGAAAGGGGTCGAAGTTTAAATGGAAAGATGAGTGCGAGAAAGCCTTGCAAGGAATAAAGGAACATTTAATGGATATATCAATTTTGCAAAAAGCGTAAGAAGGAGAAGAATTGTTGATCTATCTCGCGACAACCTCGCATGCGTTAAGTGCGGTGTTACCGCGAGTGGACGCGGAGTAGAAAAACCAATTTATTACATCAGCCAAAACTTTCAACGCTTTGTAAAGGAATTACTCAAAATTGAAAAACTAATCTTGGCATTAGTTTATGGAACATTTAAACTTCGTATATATTTTCAAGCACATGTTGTCAAAGTGGTGACAAAAGTACCAATAGAATCGGTGATGAAGAATTCAAAGAGGTCGGGGGAAGAGTTGAAAGATGGAATGCTCAAATAAGTCATTGCAAACTCAAATATGAAATATTATCTTCGCCAAAATCACAAAGTTGTCGCAGATTTCTTTAGCAATTTCCTTTGGAAGAGGATGAATCAATAATAGAAGAAATGATGGATGTCGAGGAAGAACATGGAGATCCGAAAGATTTGTTAATGAGCCGAATAGATGGGAAATATTGGTAGATGGGTCATCAAATGGAGAAGGAAATGGAATAGGAATTGTTGTGATATCGCCGCAGGGTAATAAAATAGCTCTTTCTTTCGCATTGGAGTTTGCATCAACAAATAATGAAACAGAATACAAAGCTATAATACATGCTTTGCGATTTGCAATAGAAATGAAGTTTGGAGAATGTAAGGATTACTAGTGATTCACAATTGGCAATTCGTCAGATAAAAGAAGAATATGCTATAAACGAATTGTCTTTGCAAAAATATAAGAAACTTGTTGACGAATTGTCAACGCAGATACCAAGAATAAAGTGGAGACATATATCAAGGAGAAATAATAGGCTCACAGACGCTTTTGCCTTTATATCAAGTATGATGACAGATCCGGTTGCGAGAAATATTAAAATACAAACACTTTTGATGCCGTCAATTGACAAAGAAGAAGAACAAGAAACCGATGTAATGGTAGTATAAGATGGAACACAAACACTCTGCGAAGAAGATTGGAGAGCGGAGCTTCATGCATATTTGATGACAGGAGAAACACCAAGAAATAGATTGGAGACACACAAATTGAAAAGCCGTGCAACAAATTATGAATTAAGAGATGGAGTACTATACCGACGATCTTTTAATGGGCCTTCACTTAGATGTTTAACAAGAAAGGAAGGGGAAATCATATTGAAGATGTTGCATAGTGGGGATGCTGGTAATCACGGTGGGGGAGGAAGATCTTTAGCATATAAAGCAAAAATGCGGGGTTATTATTGGCCATATATGCATGAGGACGCGAAACAAGTGTCAAGGCGTTGCGAGGATTGCCAAAGGCATGGGAAGAAAATACATGCACCGGGACCTCCTCGTTAAATTCTTCAACAAGTGTTTGGCCATTTGGAAAGTGGGGATTAGACATCGTAGGACCATTTTTACCAGAAGGGACAGAGAAGATATTTAATAGTCGCTACAGATTATTTCACAAAATGGGCAGAGGTGAAAGCGGTACAACATATTCGTGATAAGGATGTTTTTACTTTCATATTTGAGAACATTATATGCAGATTTGGGGTTCCAGCACAGTTGGTATCTGACAATGGGAAGCAGTTTGAAGGACAAAATATAGAATTGCTACTTAATGCATTTCAATCTGATTGTGGGAAATCAACTCCTCTATACCCCAGCTAATGGTCAAGCAGAGGCGACAAACAAAACAATAAAGAGATATATTGAAGAAAAAATTGGAAGGATACAATAAAGGATGGTGCGAACAAGTACCCAATGCGGTATGGGCTTATAATACAACTAGAAGAGAAGCTACAGGCATGTCCCCTTTTGTTTAACATATGGGGTTGCCGTACTCCGACGAAGTTAAGATTCCAACTACAAAGAAAGAAGCTTGGGAGAAAAAGGTGCGGGTAACATCTTGATCAAGTTAGATGAATTAGAAGAAAAAGAGAGAGCACTACAAAGATATGGAGAATTACCAGGCGAAGATTGGCAAGAGAATATAACAAGCGTGTCAAGATACGTGAATTTCAGACCGGAGGTGACTTGGTGCTGCGAGAAACACCTATATATCATCGAGAAAATGGTGGCAAGCTGGCAAGAAAATGGGATGGACCTTATATCATCAAGGAGATAGTTGGTATGGGGCATATAGATTAATGGATCCTGAAGGCAAAGATGTAGGGCAAAAACTAGATAGGTCGTGGAATAGGTTATATCTTAAGAAATATTACCCATAGAAGATGGAAGAAATGGAGCGAACCTGTGATGTAATGTTTTCGCGACGAATTGATTGCGAGATCAAAGGAAATAAAGCAAAATCGTGCGATGACCTCGCAAACAGAATGAACCCTTGAATGAATTGACAAAAATGAATGAGTGAGTGAATGGGACAAACTTTTATGGCGTACACCCTAGTTCGCGAATGATATTTCGCAAGAGGCAAATGTAAGACCTAAAGTACGTCATATAAGGGGGAATCTCTTAACATGGCTCAGGTGGAAGGTTACACCGCTCCTGAAACCTGGGTCATGGAGATTTGGGGCCCATAAAAGCCTATCCGGGGGAGATACCTTGGATTTCCAACTATATATATAAGGTTATACCCTGGTTGGACGCCCGAGGGTCTCTTCCAAGGAGTCAGTGTATGACCAAGGCGCCGAGGTACACGGTTGAGTCAAGAGTGCGGGGAGCATGGAACTTCCTTACCACTCTTGACAAGTCTTGGCACATGCTGCACTCGGCCCGAAGAAAACTCCACTTAGGGTGTAGTCTCGTAACCATAAGCCCTATAGGTATAAGGGATAAGAGACTGCGAAAACAATGGTTGTTGTTAAGACATAGGATGGGAGGAGCTAGTCTTGTATGGCCGATGTACGCCTCATAGAAGGCGCAACCGGGGGAGAAGATAAGGGCGGCACCCTCCATTAGGGAGCTGATAAGTGTCAAAAGACGCAAATGTCATGAGGCTTTATTCTCGCAAGAGAATTTAGGCTTGTCATATTTGTGCAATGATCCTGCAGAGGCAATAATACTAACGCAAGGGTAAGACGAGATCAATGGGTTTTTACATGAAAGTGTAAGAACGTCCTGCGATTTCGTCGCAAAGACGACAATGTCGCGGGATTTTATGGTCGCAAGAACATTTAAACCTGTCATATTGTCGCAAATATCATGTCCTGCAGAGGCAAAAATACTTAAGAAATGATAAGACAAGGTCAATGGGTCATTACATGAAAATGTAAAGACGTCCTGCGATCTTGTCGCAATGAGGTGGCAAAATAAGACCTTTACTTAGGAAGGCAAAATAAGACCACACAAATAATGATAAGGCAAGATCAATGGGTCATTACATGCAAATGTAAAGACGTCCTTCGATCTTGTCGCGATAACAACATTCAAGAAAGATCTTTAAACAT
Organism: Papaver armeniacum; assembly: GCA_023531295.1. Classification (NCBI taxonomy): domain Eukaryota; kingdom Viridiplantae; phylum Streptophyta; class Magnoliopsida; order Ranunculales; family Papaveraceae; genus Papaver; species Papaver armeniacum. Next base: position 191,504 of record JAJJWW010003906.1, read on the forward strand.
CTTGAATATGGGCAACTGAAATCTTTTTATCGCAAGAAAGATTACAACAAAAGACTTAATGGAAAATAAAGGAATTGCATAATAAGGTGGCGAGATGAGTTCTTATAATAAGAAAGAAATAAAAACTAATTCATCCAAAACCGGACTTAGTACTTTGCAATCAAAAAGAAAAATTCAACAAAGTTACAAAGAAACTTAATTCTCTATATCAACTTGCTCAGCTGAAGGAGATGGTAAAGATTCTTCAACAATCTTGTCAGCTTCACCCTCGCCAGTTGAAGGGTTTTTATCAGAAATTCTTTCGCAAGGTTCCTTATTGATAACTTCATTATTAGCGAGGTCTTCGCGACTTTCATAATCATAATCTTTATCGGGAGAGTTGGGTACTTCATCATCTTCAACATCCAATGGCTCAACATAGACAGGATCAAGGGATTTAGAAAGTAAGATATTATTCACAAGAACTTCGCTTTGGGAGGAAATTGACGAAGAAGTGCTTTTTGTTGATTTCTACTCTGGATATCTTTAAGATGATTAAGGTATTTAAACCTCCTTCGGCTCGGTCGCGAGATTGGGCAAGAGAAGCAACTAGATTTGCATTTTCCTTGCGAATTTTAGCATGCGCCGCTTCCAAAGTAGATAGAGAAGAGTGAAGATTTTTCTCAGATTCTGCAAGAGTAAAGAAAGACATTAAAATTATAAGATGGAAAGTGGTATAGAAAATTAGAAAAGAAAAATAATGGAAAAGGCAGTCAAATTTTATGACTACCTTCCTTCAGCGAGACAAGATATTGAGTAAGGGCCAAGCAATTATTCCCAGATTTTCCATGGCATTATCAAAACCATCACCGACAAGACCTTTTAACCGCGATCGCAAACTCTTTTCGTTAGAAATCAATAACTTATTTTGATTCGCAAGAGAAGAATGGGATTCTTTTAACTTGGTATAATCATCCTTGAGTTGGTTGGTTTTCACACTTAGATTTATTCTATTCGAATAAGTTTATCTCTTTCAATGGTAGTATCTTCAAGTTTAGTTTTCAAAGAGGCGGATAGACTGTTCTTGCTCATTCAATGATTTTTTACAAGCATCAAGTTGTTGCGAGGATATCGCCACTTTATCCAATAAAGCTCGCTTCTCTTGAGATAAAGTTCCATTTTCATCTGATAAGGTTTCCAACTCCAAATTAGATTTATTCAAAGCATATGAGAGACGCGACACTTCATTACTTAATAATTCTTGGTTTTGAACTAAGCGAGATGTTTTCTTGAGAAAGATTATTTATTTGATCCATAGAAAATGTATGGAGATTATCTAAACGATTATATTGCTCCATCCAGGCGTCTCTTTCCACTCGAGTTTCTTCTACAATAGATTCCAGTTGGTATATCTCCATCTTACGTTTCTGGTGCAAAACTTGAGAGTCGAACCAAGTTTTTTTTTTTTTTTTAAAAAAAAAAAAAAAAAAAAAAAAAAGAGGGAGGAGAGATACCTTTTAATTCTTCATTTTTCTTGGGAAGGTTATCGCAATCCAGCAAAGTATTATGAAGGCTATTTTTCAAGGTCTTAATTTCTTGTTCCAAGGATGCTCGCGATATCGTATCGGAACCAAAGAATTTACCCAAAGATTCGAAAACACTAGATTTGGTGGGATCAGTGGAGGCTTTTTTAACATCATTCATGGTATCTGATAAAATTTTAAAAGCTATATCCATCCTTTCTAAATTTTCTTTGCTAAGAGAGATAGATTTTGAGGGAGAAGGAATAGTAGAGGAAGAAGGAAAAGTTGAGTCACCCATGGTTATAAGACCGCCGATTGGAGAAACCTGATCAATAGGTGGAGGCGAGGTAAAAGTGGGAAGAGGCGTGTCCTGAAGAATTTCATTCACAGAAGATTCAGGGATGGATTTATCCTGCGATGATATCGTAGGGAATGGTACATTATCTTGCGAAGAGGTCGCTATAGTAGGAGATTTGCCTTGTGAAGATATTGTAGGGAAAGTAGAATGCTTGAATCCCGAAAAGGAAACAGTAGGAGCAAAGCCAGCAGAGGCATCGGGTTTATTATGGCGAAGCCTTTGGGAGATCTATCATCATTCTTATCATCCTGCGAATAATAAATCAATTGAGAAACAGGAGAGGCAATAAAATTGCTATTAAAGGAGTAAATATTTCTAAAATACCTTACTACTCGCAGGTTGTTTTTTGGAGGCGAGAGACTTGATTGCGAAGAAGATTTTGGTTGCGAAATCAAAGAGGGGATGTTAGGGTTCACCACGGTAAACTTAGAATTGGGTTTATTCTTGCTTTGAAACAAAAATGGTGAAAGAAACATCAAAAGAAGAATAGAATCAAGATGAAATAATTTCAATAAGGAAGATCAATCAAGAGAATAGTCAAAATCAATGAAATTAACGAACCTGGATGCCATGAAAATGATAACGAAAGATAATAAAAAGAAGACGATGAAGATGAATAGCGAGGAAATAGTTGCAGACGATGAGGAAGATAGAGAAGAAGAGAAAGAATGCTTTTTACAGGCGGTTTTTCCTTTAAATAGAAGAAAAAAGAGTGACCGGATAACATTAAATATACCGGTAAATGGAGTAATTTAGACACGTGTAAACGGTCATCCCAAAATTCAAGGAATTAAATTGAAATAGATTTCTGTGGGAAATTGAAAATATATTACTTCTTGTTCACTTCGCAAAGATTTGGAACTTCGCAAAAGAATAGAGGCAAGTACGTACTTTTCAAATCCAGTATTCTTTCACTCGTTCCTTCATCAACAAATGTCAAAGATCACCACAGTAACAAATTTTTCCTTAAAAATCGCTCTCCAAGCAATATTCAAGGAAAAAGAGGCAAGATGTAGGACCAGAATATCGCGACATCAATACTTCGCGAGAATAATAAACGATTACATTGCGAAGGCGTCGCATGGAAATAATATAAATGACGCAATGGATGACATGAGAAAAGTGTGAAGACTTGGCGAGATTTAAGAGTGTCGCGAAGGCAAGCAGTTGTACATTCGCGAGCATTCGCGAGACACTTCCGAAAATAAGGGACAACTTAGCTGTCATCCACTATGTAATACCCTATATAAAGGGTTGAGTAAGTCTGTTGTAGGGGAGGTCTTTTTGAATGGTGAAACAAGTCATTAGGAGAGAGAAAATTAAGAGTGATTGTAATTTCTTGAGCTCTGTTCTACATTTCTTTGTAAATCTTTCAAGAGAACAATTAATAAAACACATTATTATTCATCTTCAAATGGGTTGATTTAGCAGATTTGAGTGAGGGGTGTAGTGTGGGAAATCCTGCAACTACAATTCCACCACTAATGGCATCTGGAATCGCACTACGGATAATTGTAATACTCATTATGTTTGCCTTTTCCCATTTCTGGAAATCTAGTTTCTCATTTCTAGTGGAAGTATGACAAGCATGTCTGGTTTAGGTTCTCTTAGAGAAATATCATAATCCAAATAACCGAGAACTATATCCAAATGTGACTTCCATTTCAGGTAATTTGTACCACTAAGAGGCTCAATACCAGCCAAAACACCTTGAATTTGTGCAGGATTCATTGTTGTAACTGAAAAATGCATGTATGAATGATATATATGTGTTTAAACATAAGAAATCATTATAATACTTCAAGATGTTTACAACACCAGCACATGAAACTTCATTTAGCACAAATCAGAACTAACAATTGTTATTGAAACTTCATGATAACAATATTCTGATTTCGTACTTGATATAATTACAACTTCACCTTTGGGTAAACTTGTAATATACCAAGTCTTGAACACAGAAACAAGACTAATCAGCCTATGCATAATATTCGATGGAACTTTTAAACCTTTGGGTCGAAAAGATCTATCATTTACTATGTATAAATATAATATCTTGCTCCATTAAGGATGTTACAAGTATGATTAAACTTTGGGTATCGTCATATGAACAACATCTGAAACGCAACTTTACATAGTCCTTTCATAACGAAAATATGTAGCTTTTATCAGCTCCCTAAGTATCACTTTGGCGACACATAAAAACAATAAAAGTCACACCAAGACTACTACAAGGCTTCAAATAATTCTTCAGATCAGCCTTGTAACATAACAACAACAAAACACACATACTACATGATTTGGGTCTTAGGAAATTCATGTTCAAGCTAATATGTGAATTGTTTTCATTTCGTAATATTCAACTACTAAAACATGTTATGTAGAATATGTTATACCTAAGCTCTGATACCAATGTTAGAAATCGGTTCCTTAATCATGCTTACTACTTTATTATTAGCTATAAACATTCTGCTAGTAAACATAGTTAACACTTTCTGCTGATAGACTATTATTTATATACTTTAGGATCACATATTCTATATCTTCATGTCAATATATAGGAAGTTTAAGTATATAACTTAGTTTATAAGAAAACAGTAGATCATGAAAGCTTGTAAACCTTAGCTGTTACTGCAATTAGATAAACTTCCACTTCTATCTTTTCTTGTTCTTGAATAATGGAATAAGTTTTCTTTTTAAACAAGATCTAGAGTGGAGTCCACCTCATGCTAAGTAGAACATGTGTCAATCAACCTACCATCATAAGTTGAAAAACAGTCCTACAATATAAGATATCAACCAATATGTTAGAGCATAGCTCGGTTGAACCCACCAAGCGTTGGTATGTCAAGTTTGGTTGTCATATTTTAGTGAATCAAAACCCAATTAAAGAGTCGCTTGATTATATACTAGAGACAACTTCGCATAGGTTAGGCTAGAAATATTAGGATTATGAGACATACAAGTATTACTCGAAGACTTGAAGAATGTGAAGAAGTAACAAGCTACATCGACGACATCATCCTTCCTCTTGAGGTTAGTAATATTGTGACTTGAACTGTTTCATTCCTAACGTATCTTTCAAGTCGTGCTATATTTAAAACATAACTGCGACTGAATGATTATACTCTAGTAGACATAGTGTTAAGGAATTAGAATACGAAGTATACGCTTATCTTTTGAACTTCGTATCAACATAATCGTATGAATGCTATTGTGATTATGTGTATGGTTAAAGGTGAAGATTTTATCCTAGGAAATAATGTTTACATCTATGTTGTAAAAGGCGAGGGCCTTTGTGGCTTAAGCGCCAAAGGCCCACTAGGCGTGGGACTATCGCCTAGGAGAAAAAGGCGCCAAGGCGCTATGCTATTACTGAAGTTTGAGATTTTTAAATTTTCCTCCACGCTTAGGCGGGCCTTAGGTGCCCTAGGCGCTAGGCGCTATGTTTGGCGCCTCGCCTCGCCTCGCCTAGCGCCTAATACAACATAGGTTTACATTCGTTTAAAGGAAGTACATTCATGAACTTATTTTATGAATCGAAAGGGAAATCGCTAGGCTTATTGGTATTGTTATTCATTGTATATCTTTGGATTACCAATATGTGTGATTTAGTAGAACTGATCATAACTTGTTATGTATCTTGGTTAAACTAGTCACAATGCCTGACTTATGTATTGGTATGACTTTTATTAGTGTAACCGATCCTAAGTAATCACCTTAGATGGTATGATCGATATTTGTAATCGGTATGACCGATCACAAAAGATTTGTAATTGATCCTTGTAATTGGCGTAACCGGTCCTGATAATTGGTGTAACCGATCACATTGCTCTTACAATGATGTGTTCAACTGCGAAAGCTGGAATTTCTCTAACTTTGTGTGATCATATAAGAATCTTTAGAGAAGCTAAAGGGATGCATGCAAATTGTGTAACCAGAGAAGATCTAGAAAAAGCTGGAGCGGATGCAACTTTCAAATGGGCAACAAAATGTAGTGGCCATATTATAACTTTCAGAAGAGATTCTCAGCCAACCCTTTTGATGCTGATAGGAATGTATGCAGAAGCTCGACAATAGAGATTCAGAATTAGTGAAGACTTTGGAAACAGAACAAAGTTTCACATTAATTTTTTAGTTCAGGATTTTATTTTAGTAATGAGAACAATTATCATTTGGGCATCTCATTTGGCCAAGTTCTGTAACAAATATGCTTTGGAAAGATATAAACCTTTGGGTTATCCTAACTTATTTAAACATTCAAAACTGTAATGAAGATGTAATTGTGTACCAGAAATCGTAAAATATAAGGCTCATGTCTCTCATTGAAGCATGAAAGTTCATGCTGCAAGAACCTCTGACTGAGAATACTGTCTCTCAGAGTATATGTAGATGTGTAGTCTCTCAACTGAAACAACGACATATCTCATGAATACTGAGAAATTTCAGTATTTACTTTTATATATAATCGAACGATTGGACGACTCCTAGACAACATGCCTGCTAGTATAGAGCAATAACGTCTTCAGGACATAACAGTGTTTTCCCTGACTATATAAAATACATGTTTATAGAATCATTATGATTGAATGGCTCTGAGACATCTTTTTGCTAGAGCGATAACGTCTTCGAGGATGCAACAACGTGTTTTCCACGACTATACTATACATAATAAATATGACGCTTCAACTAGCTCATATCACCCAATCCTCTAATAATTAATGCTCCTAGACAAAGATGCCTGCTAGTATAGAGCCATCAATTAATTATTTCTAATCCTTAAATTCATTAAGAATATTCAAAAATTTTCTACGTTCTTCATAATATTTTGTTACTTCAATTCATGGTTCATCCCAGCAGAATTCCATGGGTTAGTAATAAATATTCAACATACGGGCATCCGAGCCGCTATCGAGTAAGCCCGACTAAAATGGTGCAAAGTGTACTCAAGAATAATGCACTAACGAGCATTTGAATGCACGAATCAGCATTCCAAAATACGAAGGAACGATGAACCTATGCAAAATAGGAAGAAAATAATAAATAATAAAATATTAATCAAGGCATTTGGGACCCAGGCCCACGCCGGCCGTCTGTAAGAGCAGCGCCCCATGCCCAATTCTATATTTTATCATATTTTTATTATTTTCCTTGATCTCATGAAAATTTCCTCATTTGAACAAAATTCCTCCGTTTCAAGGAAACTCCTCAATTTCATGGTGTTTCCTTCACATCAAGGAAATAATAAATAATTAGGAAAGGTATACGTGACCAAGCCTACTAGCCGGCCGGTCATTCCCTAGTTGTGGCCGGTCCCACACCTTACATTCCTTATTATTTTATTATTCTTTCCTTCATCCCATGAAATTCCTTGATCTAATGGTATTTCCCTAATTTCATGATATTTCATTCAAGTCATGAAAAATAATATAAAATTAGGTAAACTCGTGGGACCCGTCCCTAGCCGGCCGGTCATGCTTTTTATTATTTGGTGTATCAACTCCTTCAAGAATCATACATTATTGTTTGGTATAACAAACATAATTGTTCAAGAAGTGCCGGTCTCACACGCCTCTTATTTTATTATCATTATTTTCTATGTTTCCTTCACCTCATAGAAACTCCTTCACTTCAAGGAAACTCCTTGATTTCATGATATTTTCATAAAGTTACGAAAAATAATATAAAATTAGGCAAACTCGTGGGACTGGGGCCCTAGCCGGTCGGTCATGCCATAGCCGGTCCCACACGCCTCTTATTTTATGATTATTATTTTTTTGTTTCCTTCACCTCATGGAAACTCATTCACTTCAAGGAAACTCCTTGATTTCATGGTATTTTCATAAAATCATGAAAAATATAATAAAATTAGGAAAAATGCAATGGGACCAGGATTATTGGCAGGCCGGCCATGCCTTTGCCATAGCCGGTCCCACACTTCATGATTCCTTCATTTTATAATTATTTTCCTTCATCTCATGAAGTTTCCTCAGTTTTAGCAAAAATCCCTGATTTCTTCATATTTTCTCAAATGATTGCTCAGATGCACATCAGAAAATATCAAAATTCTCAGGACTGAGACGCGAACACTTTGGTGACACGAGTATATTACCTTGACCGACCAGGCCGGTCCCTCATATTTTCATCATTTGACCTAATTTATTCACATTAGGTTCAAATTCTTCCGAACAATTTTGGAATTTCATGAAACGATCGTCATCCGATCCCGTGACCAACCAGGGACGGTTTGATGACCCCTTGGTCGGTCCCTCGCCTCTTCATAATTAATTAGGTTTTATCACCTGATGCTCAGACGAGCATTATTTTAATAAATGATTAAACCAGCATTTAATCATCTTCTGGCCAACTGGTTTTCAAGAGATTTTGGTATTTTTGCTCACTCGAGCATCTGGGCGCTACATGGTCGACTCATCATCCCATGTAGCCGGTCCCTCCTTCACTCCGTGGTTTATTTCCAATAAACCATCGATTGATCATCAATTGATCGAATTAGGGTTTCGAGTCCAAGGTTCATAATTCTGGATTTGAACATTAATAACTTTACGACGATCCCATGATCAACATTTTATTAATTATACTCGGCTCAGTTGCTAGTATTTTAAATAATATTTCATTTGGTCATGCTATCACTAATTCATCAGACGAGCAACATTTGCTCAGATGAGCAACATTTGCTCAGACTAAGGAATATTGGTTCAATTGTCAATATTCAACACTCCATCGAATGAGCAATATTTGTTCACCTTAACTATCAACATTTACGTGAGAATCATACCTCTGTCTCAGCAGACATGTTCAATTCATGAGTCTCGAACATTTGCAAATCATGTTCGACTCAACAATACAAGGACTCATCGTCCCATGAAGTCATGAAGTCAACAGCGCGACTAAATACACGTCGCCTTGCAGACTCCACAATCACGAGACATCAATCGTGTCACATGGGGGATATTAACTAGGGTTTTGGTCTGGGGTCTACGCAGTGTGTTCATACACACGATGAGAATGTGAGCAAGTCGTGCAATCAGTTGAAGGAGTTAGCAAAGTAGTGGATGGAAAATCGACCAAATCTCCACACGTTGAGTAACTGGTTTTAACACGATTTCCACTTCTCCACTCTTTGATTCCATCAACTGTCACACTTCATGGGATCATGGTGTTTACAATTCTGGCAATATAAATAAGCCTCTGAATCATGATTGAAAAGAGGACAATCTTTCGTCAAACAGACAACAAGAGATTAAGAACTCGACGTCTGAGCAATTACTCTCAACAGAGCAAAACTCAATCAATCATAGCTTATCTTATTTCTTCACGCAGAATACACAACACACCTACAATCTTCGATCACCATTGTTCTCACACATTTCTCAGCTTCCCTCCTACAGATCGACCCATCCTCTCTTGTGACCGAATTGACTCTGGAACGACCATTGTCTTGGTTTAGGCCGGAGTCCTATAGATTGATCACTCGAATTCAAAGCATTCCCTTTTTGCAGTGCATCTGTGTGAGGTTTGACAGTTTTCTCGGTTCAAGGAGTTTCCTCCGCACGGTCGTCTCCTCAATTCCGTAAGAACCAGCAACTCGTTTTGCCCCATCTACACATGGTTCGGTTAATTCTAACCTACGTCCATGGAAAAAGATGCTAAGTTTATTATGATCTTGATACATAAGGATAAAGCAGCTCCATTAAAGAGAGAACGAAGCTCTTCTAAATAAGAGAGAAAGTAGAGAGAGAAAGAAAGTAGTGATATGAGTCTTTTCTCTAATCTTAGCTCACTCTAAAATTCCTCCCTTTGTATTGAGATAATGCTGAGTATTTATAGATCCCTTTGTGTTTGTGATATCTTTGTTGTCTTTAGTTCCATCGAGATATGATGGTCCTTGGTCAAACTGGTACCTTCGTCAGCCGTTCACCATCTCCAGTCTGACTATGCCACCTCAGCTTCCTCCATGTGCCCTCATGAACTGTTAGTCCTCCGTACGAGCTGTACCTTCATTGGCCGCATATCTTTCCCAGTCAGAGGATTCCACGTACTCTGAGCCCATGTGGTTGAAGAGCACGCGCCTTCACATTAAATGCTAAGCAGACTGCTCGGCTACCTCTGACAAACAGACACACCCACGTGCATATATTATAGCTTATAGCTTAACAATTAAGCAATCTTGGTAGTGTTGTGTTGTATTCTGTTGTAGCATAATTTGCTACTCCCACCTTTAATAGTGTGCCACACGTTGATGGAGATAACTTCATAACTAAGCAGTCTAAGAAGCGATGTAGTGTGTGTCGTTGTAACATAATAAGTTGCTCCACCTTTAATGTTGTGCCATGTGACATAACAGATTTTTGGTATCCACAATTTATATTAAGTTTTGTATTAAAGAACAATAAATTTGATGGATGTTGATGACGAAAACCTAATGTGATTATGCACAATTGATTTACACTAGGATCTGATTAACAGGTGGAATGAATAAGAGCATAGATAAAAAAAAAGAAAAAAAAGATGATAGCGTAATAAATAAGAGTAGAGGCGGAAGAAAAATAGGCGTTGGTGGTTCACGGTGGAGAATGATGGTGGAAATGGTACCTGTGTCCGTGAACAGGAAGAAAAAAAAACAAGGTCAAAGCCAAAAACAAGGTCAAAGCCGAAAACACAAGTTTTGTGTAGAGCCCAAAGATGGTTCAAAAAGGAAAAATAAAGGAAAAAGGGAAAGAAAACTACCGGTGGGGAAAGGGAGGAATGCGTATCCCCGTTAAGTGGAGGGTGCACAAAGTCACTTCGTTAACCAAATAAAAAGCACTGGCGGAGACCAAAAATACAACCAAATTATGGAATAATGATGCCGTGGGAACCACTTGAACCAAATTTAGCAATCAATTGCGTTCTCTCCAAAATCGAATTTTACTTATCTCTTTCTCTCGTACACATTCATTTCCAAAAACCTACTGCACTTGGATTCACAAGGGCCACAACTTCCCTCATTTAACAAGTTCCATACTTTTGTGTTTATCTTTTCTCTCAACTAAATAGGCAATCTATATCAGTATACCACCCAAGATAGATTTGGAGAAATCAAAGAAGAAATAATCACGATAATGAATGCTCGAAGAAGGAATTTCGTGATATGGAAAGCTCCCACTGAGGGTGGAGTTAATAACCAATTATGGCCAATTATGTGGAAAGAATTTTTACACACGGTTAAGAATAATTAGACTAGTTAAACTGACGGATAGCAGACTAATGGATTTCGCAATCATACCGATGGAACTAAGTATAGAAAAAGAGAGGGCTAACAACACAAGATAGCAACAACAACAAGCTAGACCTTAGAGGAGGGTACTTACAAAGGAAACTTAGACGTTAAAAGGTATAACAAAAAAGATGGGTTAAGGGATAGTACACTAGCTGTGTCCTGGCTGCAATAATATATACTATGTCGGTTAAAACCATATAGGAGTGATTGTAACAAGTTGCGAGATATTCCGGTAACGAAAAAGGAACATTCACTGGTGTCAAAAGATGCCAGAAACGGCTTTGGCAATGCTTATTTAAATTGAGTGTTTGATTCCTTTGACTTGGTGCCTGGCTCATTCACTATATCCAGTTATCACGTACATTATTCTTAACCTTAGAATTCCAACAGAAAATTCGCCAAGTTCATAGCTAGGTTTGCTACCCTATCTTGTGCTCGGGTCCAGTTAAGCTGTGGGGTTATATGCTTTTCAGCTTGCCATGCAAATAACATGCATACACGTAAACAAAAACGATATGTAGCGATTGAGAATAGTCCTGCATCATTGTATGGGCATCTTAAAATCCCACAGATCTGTGGGAAACCTTATCCTTGTAAGAGGGTTTTCAAGGTTAGTTGTGCTCATGGACTTCAATATGGACTATTCTTAACATCACGATGATATATGTTTTTCACAAAATTGCTCAATTAATCCAATAATGATAATTCCTGGGTGAAAAAGATATGTAAAATTTGATACTGTTTAAATGGACGAGAATGCAAAAACAGGCAGGATGTAAACAGTTTCATCATACTCATTTTTAAATATTTTTTCTTATTTTTAATTTACATGAGGATGCATCCAGTTTCACCCTTGCTATTTTTTAAGTTTAAGCCAGGATGAATCCAGATTCATTCTTGCTATTTTTTTTTTGGTGTCCATTTCACCCGTACTAATTTTTAGTCGTCTATTAGAACCATGTTTTAAAAATATTTGGGCAATTGACCCAATTTCCATATATTTTTTACGTTGAGGATTACTTGATGATATACGTACACGGTCACCTTCAGAATGGTTCGATGGTGATTACTTGTATTCCTCGTTAGCGATTTCTTCAAGGTTTACTTCGATTCTTTCCGTATCCAACTTGCAAGAATATAAGAATATAATCCTAGATGCTGGTGCCACTATTACGATAGAATATATATACTCCCTGGTAAAGTCATTGGATGATTACTTGATAGTTTGATCTGCGTCAACAAACTTGCTTGAAACCATAAGTTTATTTTAAAATCAAATTCTTTATCGATAGAAAATATATATATGATCCCAGATGCGTATTGAGGTAGCTAGTCAAGCTCTCTGCTAACTGCACGCAGGGCCGTCTTGGAGTAATTAGAGGTCCTACGCAAATTCGCTCATTACTTCATTAGGGACAAAATTATACATCTAGTGAGACTAATTTTATGTATTTTTTGGGCAAACGTATACATCAAGTGAGACTATCACCGCTTTAAGTGTTGACAACATATTTTCTCTCTAAATGTATCAAGAAAAAAAAAGAAAAAAAAAATCTCTCTAAATTTATTTCAGAAAAAAAAAAAAAAAAAAAATTCTCTATAAATTAATCTAAATTAGTAAGATTTCTTTATTAATTTGGGCCTTTTAATTGTTGGGATCTGCCTAGCCTCTAACACTGCCTCGACTTTGGTACGTGCATGTATCACTAGCTAGCGTTGGTGGGATGGTGATTAATTTGTTTTTCCTCGGTAGGAAATAGCATTAGGTCCTAGGAATGATATATTAGAGAGAGTCTAGTTTATTTGACACGATCAAATGTCATTTAAGTCTATTTGGTAATATAAATTATAGTTTGGTCCTAAAAATTATTGTTTGGTCCTAGGCTGATGTCATTGATGATGTAAATGTCACCTAGTCACCTCTGTTGCTGCTGCTTTTGTTGAAGATGATGGACGATGAATACGATGAAGACTATGAAGATTTTTATGTTATTTGGATGTATTTTTTGATTTTGATGTTGAAGATCTTGATCTTGATTTTTGCCGCTCGTGTTAAGGATGAACTTCACGCATTTGTTAAAGACGATGATGTTTAGGTTTTTATATGGACTTCATTTCTGGAATGAAGTCTGTTTTTTTAGGTTTTTAAATGGACTTCATTTTTGGAATGAAGTCTGTTTTTTTTTAGGTTTTTATATGGACTTCATTTCTGGAATGAAGTCTGTTTTTTTAGGTTTTTATACGGACTTCATTTCTGGAAGGAAGTCTGTTTTTTTAGGTTTTTATACGGACTTCATTTCTGGAATGAAGTGCTACAAAAAAATAAGTAAAAATTAACACGGAAATGTATTTTTGTCAGGTTAATATTTTTAAATAATTATGGACCAAACAGTAAAGGCATTTGACCAAAAGACCAAACAGATATGGGCCCACCTAAAAAAAGACCAAACGGTATTTTTCTCTTTTTCTTAACTTTGCAACGGCGCTTGCGCATGCATTATTAGACACATTAGGCAGATACTGCAATAGGCCTGTAGGCTTTATATAACATAATGGCGATTAATATTGGACGGTTTTGATGGTTTACCAGCAAGTAAAATACTCCCTCCGTTCCATTTTAGATGATGTTTTAGGGTTATTTTTTTGTTCCACAATACATGAAGGTTTTCATATTTTTCCACAAAACTTCCAATAACACCCTAACATTTTGTCTTGGAACTATAAATTTAATTTAAGTGCCCTAATAGTAATTAATGTTTGAAGACTTTTCTTAAGGGTATAGATGGAAAATTTTCATATCTCTCTCCATTTCTTAATATGCGTGAAAACTCCAAAAACATCATCTAAAGTGGAACGGAGGGAGTATAATAGTCGAGAGATACTAAAATTTAATACATGCTTCAAAAAAAAATAAAAAAAAATAAATTTAATAGAAGGGTTAGATACTAATTTCGATATTTATTTTTGGATTAGATGCTAAACAGAAACAACATTGAGTTGTCTATAAAGGAAGGTGGTACCGAGCTACTAGAATCACATTCTTCTCTGCTGCCTTGCTCATCCTCTTTGCTAACTATATATGCAGGTGGTGGAGTAACTGAAGAACAACAACATGTAACTGTAAACTTCTCCGACTTTCAATAGAGTGCTTTCTTTTTGAAGTAGTAGTTTGTGCGCATCTGAGCTCTTCCTGGAGTTATTTCTCTTGTTAAAGCAACTTCCAAACTAGAGAAATGGAGAGTGCAGATATTTATCCAGCAGAGCCGAAATACTACTCATCATCAGCTAATGATCATGAATATCATCAAAAAACCCAGACTATGACGACGACAAGGACTTCCTCAACTGTATCATTATCAATATTATCACCGGTGCTGGAAGAACGTCGACGAACTACAACTTTAACTTCATCAGCTTCTTTCGGGGAATTCTTCAGTTTCTTTCGTACTGTTTACGAAGAGCATTATCCACCAGGCTTTCTGAAAAAGGTTAATAATTTTCACCACCTCCGTTATTGTTAACGTAATACTCGAACTTTCACAATATTTATTTCCTTAATTTGGATCCATATATATCAACAGGTAGTAGCAGAGATTGTAGCAACATTTCTTCTGGTTTTTGCAACTTGTGGAGCAGCAGCATTGAGTAACAGTGACGAACGCAGACTCTCCAAGTTAGGAGCTTCAATCGTTGGCGGGCTTATCGTAACAGTTATGATATATGCCGTTGGTCACGTTTCTGGTGCTCATATGAACCCTGCTGTCACATGCGCTTTCGCAGCCGTAAGGCATTTCCCTTGGAAACAGGTGATTATTCTAAATAATTCATTTAGCTCCATCCTGTAGATTTTACGGTGTAGTTTCTTCTTGTGCTGACATTGGTCTCTACGTCACAACCAAGTTGCATGACCTAAGTTGTTACATATATATATAAACTTATGACAATAGAATTATCATCCTTAATGCTATAATTGATCAGTAAAATATAAAGTTCAATTTTATTGTGATTGATTAAACAAGTAACCATGAGAGATTGGTAGGACGGTTTGACACCATGTTAGCTTTGTATTTACAGAACTAGTCATAAAAACCCAAGGTGACCAAACTTGTGGTACAAAAACACCGTTCAATTGTTGGGATCCATTAAAACTACATCTTAAACAAAAACCCCAAATTTTTAAAAATTGATACAAAAACCTCGATTTTCAAAATTAGTTTTTATGATGAAACCATCAAATTCTATGATGTTTCATCAAATTCTTTGGATTTTTGATTTACTTTTATTTTTTTGGGGGTTTTTGTGTTACTTTTGTTTTGATGGGTTTTTTGTGTATAGATAGTGACACCTTTGGGTTATAACTTGCAGACCGTTGTATTTATATACTAAAACATTTATAACATATGGTAATATATATATATGGACATATTTTCAACAACCTCCAAGTTTGACGTACAATTTCATATCAAAACTATGTCATCCTTGAAATAATTACAACACAAAGAATAATAAGAAAAACAATTTGATCCTAAAACAAAAAACAATGACAGTTTATTTTTTAAAAAATTAGCTTGACAAAATCAAAAATAATTAAATAGTAAAGACGTGTCTTCTCAAGATTGGCTGTTCTAGCTAGCTCAGTAATAATAAACTTGATCTATTTATTCAATGATCGTTTAAAACTATCAAGCGTGAGTTCGACGGGCTTCGACCCTCATCCTCTTTTTGAAGTTAAATGTAAATAACTGCCATGCCATAAAACCTACCCAGCAAAAAGCCTCTATAGCTTCACTTGACTAACCAGTCTCCGATTTGTTTGTATGCAGGTGCCCATTTACGCTGCAGCTCAATTAATAGGAGCTCTGGTTGCTTCTTTTACCCTCTTAAAGATACTGCACCCAATCAAAAATGTTGGAACTACTTCCCCTTCTGGAACTGATCTCCAGGCTTTGGTCATGGAAATTGTTGTCACATTTTCCATGATGCTTATCACTTCGGCCGTTGCCACCGATACTAAAGCAGTAATTATTTTCGCTTTCATTTTAGTTCTTGAAATCATAAGAATCTCACTTTAGGTTTTTGTTTATTCTAGAAGATTTTTGAAATGAATAACTCCATTTTCCAACCTGGTGAAATCTTTTCCATTTGCATTTTCAAAACTACAAACTGATTCATGGCAGTGAAAGTTTAGACAGTAAAAGTAACGGTAGTTGCAAAAGAGGAGCTCTTCTTTCGCTTAGACTTTTTGCGCTCCCCACTTACACTTCTTACAAACCGGGTGTCGACCAACCAAAAGGATCAGCAAAAGCAGACTCCCCCTATTTTGAAACTTGCAAAAAAATTCTGTTTTTAGCTTTTGCCAAAAAAAAAAAAAAGACTTTCTATCCTGCTTGGCAACCAAAAGCAAAAGCCATTTTGAGAGAGTGGAAGCTAAGTTTTTACTTCACGAAAAGAAAAAAAGAACTTTTTTGCTTTTGACTTTTGTCTTTATTAAGCAAAAATATTATTTTTAATGTGGTATCCAAACACCTAAATATAATGTCACAGATTGGAGAATTAGCAGGAATAGCCGTTGGTTCAGCAGTGTGCATCACTTCCATCTTAGCTGGGTAATTAATATAGCTACCCTTACAATTATGAAACAGGGATGAACCTAAAGTCTAATCCTTAATTATGTTGGTTTTGTATTAGGCCGGTTTCAGGTGGATCAATGAACCCCGTGAGGACAATTGGTCCAGCCATTGCAAGCAAGCATTACAAAGGATTATGGGTGTATTTTGTTGGACCGTTAATTGGGACACTACTGGGTGCATCGTTTTATAACATAATACGAGTCTCGGATAAGCCAGTCCATGCAATTTCGGCATCATCATCATTCAAAATTCGAAGGATGAGCAATGCGGAAGAAAAACGTGAGATTGCACATGAAGATCCTCTCGAAACAATTTAGTTGATCTTTTAGTGTGTCTGTACCCAAGTATATGTGCGTATCTACTTTGTGTTCACGTATCAAAGTAGAAAACCTTACTCGTCATATCATTTGTGCCTATCTACTTTGTGTAAAAATGGGCTTTTCTGTATCAATAATAAGGTAGACTTTACTACCTGGCTTCAATATGCCTCTGCCTCTGGTCTTTTCCTATTCCAGATGCATGTCCTTCAATACTGTTATTGTTCTTTTTTTTTTCCAATTTTTTTTTTCCGATGAAACAAATTAATCTAATATCGTGTGAGCCGATGGGTCACTTATCAAATATTAAACTGATAAGCAAGATTGTGAAATCGTAAAGAGAAACGTGAATCGCTTTTCATTTTTTTTTGAATCGAATCGTATATTGAATCGTGAATCGAAGATTCATGGTTGATTATCAAATCAATATATTTATGCTAATAAATATAATCAAGAATATAAAGAACAGTTTGGATAACTTTTCCCATGTAAGTGGTGGTTCAGATTTTTCCTCACAAGAGATAAATCTAGGGATGTAATCGTTTGTCATAAGTGATGGTTGTGATTGAGATTTAAAATGCATCTAACGGACAAAATTTATCATGTCACTAAGGTTCCATAATTCTTCATAATAAATACTCTATGAATTTGCCATCACAATATTTTATTAAATGTCAAATTAAAAATGATAATATATAAATTATTCTACTAATGTTTTGCAGTAGAATATAAGGGGGATCGAAAGAGAAAGAGGTAGAGAAAGAGAGGGATTCCATTGATAAGAGTTATGTGGTTACATGGATATCATATCTTTGTATACATGGAGAAGGGAAAACCAAAAGACTCCCGTTTTGGACCACACATCCATGGGCATGGGCCCTTTAACGCTCCCCCTTGTGTGGTTCAACAACAAAACTTTATACATATTGCTTTGAATGTAGTTCTTCAAATGTCATTCTCTCCTTGATGACTTGTGCCGAAATCAATTGCCTTACTAAAACTTTGACAAGGAAAAACCCAGTGGGATAAAACCTTGGTACAACTCTTCACATGTAGTACTTAACATGTTGTCTCTTACTTTACATGTAGTTCATCACATGCAATACGATCTTCACATATCGATGAGTCTAAGTTAATTGCCACGTTAAAACTTCGCCAGGGAAACCCAGAGGGACAAAGCCTGAACTAAAGAAAAAGAGTACAATATTAAGCAAACTTGGAACATAGTTGGACTCGAATATGTTGCCTCATTAAAACCTTGACAAGGAAAAACCCAGTGGGATAAAACCTTGACGAAGGGAAAAGAGTACAACGTGACAGATGCAAGTAAAGGTGATCACTTTGTTCCGTTGAAGTTGACTAGTTGCTTCACAACTCCTAAGGCAGAAAATCCTTGTGGGAAAGACAATAGCCTTAGTTGGAAAACTACTTCCCGGTGTTTGTTGTTGTCTCATTAAAAACCTTGTCGAGCAACAAAAATGTGACGCCCCAACTCTTAAACCTGCTTAGCTAATAGAATTACAACCTAATTGAAGCATCAAAAACTAGATTAAAGGTCTTAAGAATCACCAGTCCATAAACTAGTCTCAGAATAAACCCATATACTTTGATATTATTTAAATGAAAATCTCTCAAGTGATATGAATATAATAATGTGTTGTTTTACAGAGTAATAATGAATACATATAAAAGATAACACATCATATTTATAATCGTTAAAGCTTTAGAGAAAAAAAAAAACGATATATCTTCGCGCGCACCATTTATTCTGAAAAACTGAAACTGAAGTGGGAATAAGTGAGCACATCATCCCAAAGGGGCGCCCAATGGTAACACATAACTTTCAGGTAATCATTAACATGCTTCACAGTTCTAAAAGATAATGAAATTGAAACAAAATAATAGAAGAAAGCAGATAACATCTTTTACATACAACACGAAGCAGAAGATTGCTTCAACTCTTTTCCCCAGATATTGCGTCCATCGTGGCAATATCCATGAAAGATCCACCACCAGATGGATCTACGAGAATTGAATTAAACAACCTAAACATATGTTATCCTAACCTCGTCTCCCTCAATGGAGAAGAAGATGCCAGGAATAACTCCAGTCTCAAATGATAACATGAAATCCAGGTACCGTAAGATATTATTGTGGAATGCGTACACCTCATAAATCCCAATGCCACCATCTAAGTCTAGAATATAAAAATATTTTGATTACTATGATCTGACCCCGCACATCAGGTTCACAAAAGGCCCAATCATTATTCGTAGGTCGAAGTCTCCAAATAATAACCATATCCAGTCATGAACCTAGAATTTCTTCCTAAGTCAAGATCATAGTAACCCAGTCATACTACTAAGACTGAACAATCAAGTATGATATGCACAGAGTGACTTCCCCAAATAAAAAGTAGTATATATAATAATCAACCGGGGTAAAGTCGCACTACTAAGTAATAATCAACCGGGGTAAAGCCGGACTACTATCTTAAGACAATAAAATGTAATACTATTTATCCGGGGTAAAGCCGGGCTACTAAGTAATATCAATGTAGCATTGCCCTACTAAACTTAGCAAAGAGCTATGGGGAATCACAGACAATCTTCGCGGAGAAACACCCAACGCATATCACACAACATACCCATTCAATTACAAACAACATGCTAACAGAAAATAAGGACTCATCATGCTCGCAGATAAAGTAACTTAATGATTACAAAAGTTTACAAGGTTCCCACCTGATTTGATGTCAAGCCATGCCTACCTCGAGATCTACGATCCACTGGTTCATCCTTTGAATCGATCGTTTTAATAAAGAGTAACTGTTAAGCACACAAGCACTCTAAGAAATTAGCCAATAGGCTCATACACGGTTCCTAACATAATATCATACAAGTCTCCAGTTATAGGCTAAGTGAAATAACTAATGGTTCTAGTTCTATTAATAATCCTATAATCTGGTAATAAGTAATTTCGGTATAACGCAATATCTACTTATCCAAATGGGGTCAAATTTGATATCATTGGAAATCCCTTGAAAAACCCATTAACTTTACAGAAGGAACCGAAAGCTAATTCAAACCATAAGTGGTCCAAAAACTCAAATTAAGAAATCAGGCCAAAAGCCCAAGCCCACGTGCCAATCTGGTCCGGCCCATCAAACCGGCCCACTAAACTGGTTTAGACCTATACCTATTTGACCTGGACTGAGTCACTGAATCGGTTCAACTCAGCTGACTCACTGAGTGAGTCTTTCACTCTCACAAACACTTAACATGCACTTTCTTTTGAGTATTTTCAATGTTTATACAACTTTACATAACACAAAGGGTCAAGTTCTGGGTCTCTATATTTCACAATACTAAACCAAAACTATCACCTGATGGCTCAATAGAAAGGTGACGGTTCCCTCTACAACTTTGTAGTTATGACCGGAAGCTAAATCTGACTCAAACATACCTAACAGAGTCCGTTTAATCGCTTAGTCACCACTGTTTCCAGATTTTCAGACATAATGGGTGAACTTCAAAAATTCATAACTTTCTTTACTTATCCAAATCATGCAAACTCAGTCCCTATAAAAAGATGAGAGACTCACCTACAAGTCTAACATATTTAGAACAACTAATTTACGCATTGAGTATATCAAAATCAAACGAGAAACAAAGGCAGATACACTTAAAACACATAAAATAATGAACTTCAAAACATAAGAACTTGATGGCTTTTCACCTATTCTAACATTCAACAATAACCCAATCATGATTAACATATAATAACTGGTTAGAGATGTTACCTTTGTGTTTTCTAAGATTGTTCTAATATCACCAACACCATGACCATCCATAATTCATTATCAATATCATCATCAAGAACATCATGTTTCCCTTTCATTCACACATAATGATTCACCTACAACCTAGACTCTAATGATTTCATAGAAATCATTACTTTATCACTCTCTCATATGAACTCTTTCACCAATCCTAAAGCTAACTACATAATTATATATGTTCAATATCTCTCTACTACCATTATACCTATATTTGTTTTCCATTTCTTCATTGAAAAGAAATGTGTACTACTAACTCTAGTTTCCCCCTTCTCTTAAATCTAATGAAATGGTGTACACCTATCAATCTCTTCTCCCGGTCTCTGTTTTCTCCAACTAGCAACAACACCACCTTAACTAAACAACCCACGTGAAGAGGAGATATGCTTAAACTTGATTCTTTTGAAATTAAAATAAAAGTGTTCTTACACTATACTTACACCCTAATTGGTTCTACTATTCTAACCCATAAAGAATACTAATGACTAACCTTTTACTAAGTACAGGTCCAGTCTATTTCATAGGTGCAGTCAACGGTAAGAGTTGACTTAGTCAAACATCGACACTCAAATTTCCGATAGTCGTTTCTCCCTAGTCCGATGTCCGGTTGACGCGATCTAGTAGTTCATTTCACATAACTTTTCGAGGTATATTCAGTGGTACTAATTTCATGTCCAAATTATTATTTTATTAATTTCCATTGAATTTATTGTTCATATTTAATTAATTACGTCATTATCAGTTAAATTGTCTATTGACTAGTCTAATAGCATTGCCGTGATTTACGGGTCCTTACAAAAAACCTGTGGGAAAAATTAAACTCGATGAAGGAAAAGAGTTCAACACACCATTAGATGCTCCCCCTGATGTCAGACAATTTTCATTAGTCTAATGCAGTCAAAAGGAGTTTATCACACTTTACTTTGGTGACTTGGATGTTTATAGAACCATGTTGTTGATTTTGGAAGTTACGTTGCTTAACGGACTGTCGTGTTTCATTTCTTTGATTCAGATATTTTCAATAATACCAACGCGATCTTTATGTCTTCAACGTTCAACATACTTGATGTTTTTAGTATTGTCTCGCTAAAAACCTTGTCGAGTAACAAAACCCTTTGGGAAAAAACTATTCTCGATCGAAGGGAAAAAGAGTACAAAACAACTTCAATTTCGAAGTAAATTATGTCGACATCATATCCTTGGATCCTCCCCCTGATGTCGGCATCTCCCCCTGATTACTTTCAGAGTTGTTCCAGACTGTTCCTTTAGTCATGTACTTTTCGAAACTCAATATCAGTAATGACCTAGAAAATAGTCTACCGTATCTCCCCTGATTACTTTCGTTGGAGAAGAGATTATTGTTCCTTTATAATCAACAACCTTTGGATTGCACTTTCATTAGCATTCCTTTTTATGTCTTTGCATGGATAAAACAAATTTATGTCAATGGTTACTTTTAAGCACATGATTACATTCAATATACCATTCCAATGACGTTGCGTTGGAGCTATATCTATCTAACAAGTTCATTGAGGATGTAACATTTGGCCGAGCACATTATTCTAAGTACAATAATGCATCTATTATACTTAGATAAGGAAAGTTCATCTCCCGACCCAACTTAATTCGTCATCTTCCTTTAGACGAATTGGTCATTTATGTACATTTGAAACTCGATTAATCATGGGAGTGCTAGCAGCATGCACGTCCTTGTTAAATTGCATGACAATGGACATATGCAAACTGGTGGATTAATATACCACAATCTCAGTCTTCTAGTTTAGAAAATAGATAAGATCAAAAATTTCCAGGATTTTCATCACATATTCAGATTTTAAATAGCTTGTAAGATCTCTTTTTCCATTAAGAGTACTTATCATGTCCATACCATCGACATAGATAGCTATAATTCTGAATCGGGAATTTATTTAATACGCATGGCACGAAACCTTACTTGTTTATCCCTTCCCAACCAAATAGTCACGTAGATGGGTATACCACATTCGCCTGATTTTTTAAATCAATAAGTGAGTGTTCTAGTGTAACTGTAAACACACTCCGTGGTTTAGAGTCATTCGACTTGGGAAGCAAAAGGCCATCATGCACTTTTGCAAATATCTTTGAGTCTAAATCTCCAGAGATATAACCACATCTACTATGTTTCAAGTTCTTTTGAAACTACCAAGCAAACTAATTAACTAAACATTATGATGTTCAAAAGAGTAAGCGATCCAAGGGTTTGTGAGAAACCTCGCGCCACAAGGTGATTCTTTATATTTTAAGACCTCATTCTTCTCACTACACTTTGTGACAAATAACCAAATATGTCCCACAGGATTTACACTAGGTTGATTAGCACTACCACACCAAATACCCGTATATTTGTCAAAGAACTAAGTTCTACCTGGATTGTGTAGGCCAAATATGCTATTTATTTGAAATTAATCAGAATAAAGCATGGTTCGATCTCATTGTGCTCTACTTCTGGAGCAACTATTTATGGATTATATCATCATTGTGCACGCCATTGACTCATATGCATTCTCATAATCCGTCAAGATTTCATTGTTCTCTAGAATCATTTAAAACTTCAGAGCGTCCTCCAGTTTGATTCATGGACATATTCAGAGACAATCTTATGAGATGATTTTTGATGATATAAATAAGTTGTGACTTACTTTCCTGCTTCCTTTCTAGGTGAGGATTGATCGAACCAAGTGGTCTCTCCAACTTCCTTTATGGATCCACGGCCTCAACAACACTTCCACTGAGTGTAGTTGCAACACCTTAGTCTATGGTGTATATCCCGTATTGAGGATTTGTAACTTTGCAACTGGTATGTGTGATCTCATCACTTTAGCAACATCAGTGTACATTCTGAAAATCGAATATTCTTTATAACTTCACATTTACATTTGTGGAGTACAAGAATAAATATGAGACATAGTGGGAACACACCACGACAATTCTTGTCGTTCCCTTAGAAAATACTTTTTCTTATCTCCCCCTAACGACGGGAAGACTGTCTCATTAAAGTGATAACCCGCAAATCTAGCGGTAATATATCTCCTGCCAAAAGTTTTAAAATGCGGATAATTGTTGGGAACTCATTTCCAACATAACTACTTAACAGTTTTGAAGACCCATCATAGTACGATGTGGAGTCGTAATGGCACATATATAGTGCAACCAAAAATGCGTAAGAACACGAATGTCAAATTTAAATCAAGTTACCAATTGGTACGCAGAAAAGGTTGACTAATATTGGGTTCTAAAAATGAATTAAGTAAGATGCGTGTAATATTTCATATCCCCAAAGCAATAAAAGATAGCTTGGTACGCATAACATATTCCTTATGCACCATCTGTAACCTTTGATGGTAGCCTATGCGAGACCATTGGGTATAAGATGCTCTATATTGATCCTATTAAACATGCAATATTCATCAAGTCCTTTTGATGTAAATTCTCTAGCATTAATAAGGGTGGTGAGCCTTTGAACTTTGTATTGTGTAATATGTGCTAGGAGTTTTTAAACGCAAATTTCTTGGGAACTAAAACTAGTCCAAAATGTCAAAACATTCAACAGAGCCATAAGTCACTTTAATGATCCGCATTGCATGAATATTTTTCTAAATTTGATCACCTTGTTATCTTTGTAAGATGGATTGTTTACCATTTGCATCTTAGGATGGTCTCGATCCTGTTTTACTGAAGACTTTGTAAAATGAGTGATATGCTCTCTTACTTAAAAGCATAATGGGAGGGAGGAGGGGGTTGTGCATCTGGTACTTTAGAAAACACTTATTGAGAGATATGCCGTTACTTCGTATTTTTTTAATCTTTTTCCCGTTGTCTTGTCCATTCAAACACATCGATGTATGTATGAGTCCTTTCAAAACGAAACATCATGTCACAACCAAAGTGCCTTTATGGTTATGTCAAAGTCTATATGAGTCAATGCCCAACATTTCATCGTTGGAATCAATATGGATTCAATAATCCAAATACTATAGTGATTTACATTTTACTAGTTGACTCGTTAGTTTTTCTAAAATATATTTCCTTCCAAATATATTAGAGACTATAAAATATGTAATCAATTACATTCTCACCACTGTGAGGTTCCACATGATATCCATTTGCATGGGTTTGTTTGGAATTTAACAAGGTGTGATTATCTGTCGGTACATGTAGAGATTATGTGACGTCTTTGTTCTATCTTGAAAACAAATTTTTGAGCAGTGCTGCGCTCGATGATCCAATTCTCATAGTTACATTATAAGGAAATAGTTTCAACAGCTAGTGTACATTCTTTAAATTAGTGGGAGAAAAACCACTATCAGTAAGTCTTGAGAGATTTAATAAGTGGTGTGGCCTTATAACGTAACAAAAATGGGATTCAACTCAAGTACTGTAGAGTGAATATATGTTACGTTTCAGGGGGGATAATATACTTTTCTTCCAGATATATCTCAAGTGCTGTAAAGAATTTTTCGTCTCGTGATATATAATGATGTACTTTTCATAAGTGCTAAAAATGGGTCTAGTTCAACTGAAATCAAATGGCCAGGCAAAGTTCTTCTTGCCAATTAATTTGACGTCTAGAGTATTCCTACGGAATCTATTGTTATTATGGTACCTGCATTACATTGCTTGTACCAATACCAGTAACTAGATTCATTCCCAACTCTTTTATTTTGATGCAATCTAGAATTACATTATTAGCTTGATCCAATATTCGGTTGATACCTGTACTTTGGTGTCATTACTACCGGGTACAAAAATACATCTTTATCTCAGTATATATATATTTCCATTTTCACATGCTTCATATGAGTCGGTACGTCTAACCTTCTTTACTTCGGGGTACTTTCCATTTTCACTTTCTCTACATTTAGCTTAATTTGAGAATATTCATTATCTCAACAGGCCAAGAGAATCTCACTAAACATGTACTGGTTCGTTAGTATCATGGATGAAGTAGAGAAATGGAAATTTTCTGACTCATTTCACCTTTTGTGAGTTCTTCCACAAAAATTGGAATACATGTGATTTTATTTCCAACGTATCTTTTGAAAATACCGACTCTTTAATAATCAAGCAAATGAATTACATCCCACAAAATATTCAAATTTATGGAAAAATAATGGTGCTCAAGTATTTCTAAATTTCAAATGAATACATTGGAATCGAGTTGGTACAACCAATTGAACAAAAGACACCATTCAACTAAAGCCAATTCATATTCAAGAGAACAAAATAGTATTAAGAGCAAAATTCTTAATGATCGAGACCAACAATCATAATTTAAATTGACCATTTATATGATATGGACTTATCTTAAGGGGAAAAAAAGGGAAAAATATCGTTTGGTCCCTTTTTAAGTGGGCCCATGTCAGTTTGGTCCTTTGGGAAAACGCCTTTACTGTTTGGTCCATAATTATTTAAAAATATTAAATGGACCAAAGTACTTTCGTGTTAATTCCAACTTATTTTTTGTAGCAATTCATTCGTCAAAATGAAGTCCTGTTAATTTCTACTTAATTTTTCAGAAATCACCTAAAAACGAGTTCATTCCAGAAATGAACTCCATATAAAAAGCTGAAAAAACAGAGTTCATTCCAGAAATGAACTCCATATAAAAACCTAAGAAAACATAGTTCATTCCAGAAATGAACTCCATATAAAAACCTAAAAAAACAGAGTTCATTCCAGAAATGAACTCCATATAAAAACCTAATAAAACAGAGTTCATTTATAGAATGAACTGCAGCATCATCATCTTCATCTTCTTCGACGTCTTCAACAGCAGCAGCAACATCGTCGTTTTCAAACACCTAACAATTCAAGATCTAAAAACATAGTTCATAAAAAATCAAAGATCCATAAAAAATAGATCCATAAAAATCAAAAAAGATCCATAAAAATCAAAGTTCATCTTCATCAACACGAGATATTCAACATGATTTCACCAAAAATCAAGATCCATAAAAAAGCACCATCGTTTTCATCAGCAATAGCACCATCATATTCATCATCTTCTTCAACTTCAACATCATCTTATTCATCATCGTTATCGTTTTTATCATCTTCAACAGCAGCAGCAGCAAAAAAAACACACAAAACTCTTCGTCTTCAACAGCAGCAGAAAGAAATTCTTCATCAATCATTCTTCAACATATTCATAAACATTCTTCATAATCAATCTTCATCGTCTTCAATAGCATAAAGAAATCTCATCGTCTTCCGTAATCAATCTTCTTCATCTTCATAAAACCCTAGAAAAAATTGTTTATCGTTTTCATCGTCTGCAAACAAAACAGACGCACAAAAAAAGAAGAAGAAAAAGGAAAGAGAAAGTAGATCTGAAAAAAAAAAGATATTTTCTCTTGATATTGCCTATATATATGGTCCCAAATTAAAGGTTATTTATGCCACTATAAAAGGAAAATTACGTCATCCATGACGCCATCCCGCATGGGTATTGTCCACCCTAGGACCAAATAATAATATCTAGGACCAAACAATAATATATATTTAAAAAAAGGACCAAATAGAAAGTTGACTGGGTCAACTGGACTAGACTCTATCTAATATATTATTTCTAGGACCTATTGGTATTTCCTACAAAAAAAAAAGAAGAACTAGGCATGTTCTAAAAACCAGATAAATAAGCCCAACAAATACTCAATGTAAAGATCCACATTAGTTACATACCTCAAGTTTTGGTTCCCGCTGTACATAGCCAAAACCGGAACATCTTAGTCGCGCACCATCCATCCAAAACCGAACGGGTCAAAACAGTACCGGGTCAAGTCGGATCGGAAAAGTACTGGGTCAAGTCGGCTCGGAACATTACCGGGTCAAGTCGGATCGGAACAGAAATGGGTCAAATTGATGCCGGGTCAAATCGGAGCTTTTAGACAGAGATTTTCTTTCTCCTCCGTCTTCCTTTTCTCTTTCGTTTTCAAACCGCTAATCCTTCTCCTTTGATCCCCACGTGATTCCATCGTCCAGGACTAATAGTCCACAATTAATGTAGTCAATATCGGATTTCGGTGAATATCGGTCGAGTACCGAGACACGATATTTCGGTGAATACCGGTGAAATATCGGCCAATATCGGCGAAATATCGGCCAATACCGGCAATATCGGCATCTCGGTGAAACACCGAAACCGATATTATCGGCGGTATCTCGGCCATCTCGGCCGAGATTAACTACATTGCCCACAATACAGGCACACAAATCCATTATTATATTATACTATAAAATATTAACCACTCAATTGAAATTGATGGGATTTGCTTGCATACATACAAGTTGTGCAAGACAGATTACTACATACATCAAATCAAATCCCTACCACAAATTCAATATCCCAGATACGCAGGGTTATACAATCACAATTTCAAATCAATTTTCTACCACAGATTTAATATACCCAAAATTGAAATCACAAAACAGGGCAGATTCCAAAAATGAAATCAAAAATAGGGAAAAGGAGGAAAATATATATATATATATGGGACAAAACAGATCCAACTTATCTGATTTGATTCCAGCGATTTCAACGTTAGCTTGATGTTAATTACAAAATTGTGTTGATGTAAATCATCCATGTAGAAAGAAAAAAATCTACCAATCCAATCTAGCTTTGCGATATAGCATCGTGCATGATAACGTTTTGCAGTAGAATATAATAGGGAAAGAGAAAGAGGTAGAGAAAGAGAGGGATTCCATTGATAAGAGTTATGTGGTTACATGGATATCATATCTTTGTATACATGGATAAGGGAAAACAAAAAGACTCCCGTTTTGGACCACACATCCATGGGCATGGGCCCTTTAACATAATGATGATAATAAATATATTTTTTTATACTCAGGATTAGTTTGGTATTGCTGCGAGCTTTACAAAAGTGTTTTTCCGATATAAAAAAAGCAATTGAATGGTTACCGATGTACGTTACTGTGCCGAGCTCTGTAGAAAAAAAAAACAATTGAATGGTCGGAAATTATACACTAAAGCTAAAATTTATTCTAGTGGGAAAATATCAGGTTTAGCTATAGCTAGTGAGAAAATGACAAAAGCAGACATATATGTAATATTAAATTTACTAATTAGTATTATTACTAAAAAGTATTTTTTTTTCTTAACCACTTTTTAAAAATCAATAATTTCTTAATATTTATTGTTGATAAATTAAAGTATATTTCAGTGATAAAGTATAACATAAAATGTAGTTTGAAAATAAAAAATAGTTATCTTTAAAGAATAAAATATAACGAATAAAAATTGGTGATATATAGATTCAAGAATGATTGTTGTCAGTTATAAAAAAAAATGGGATAAAATTGGAAAATAAAATTTGAAATTAGGGTGAACTATATCATTTGCTTTTGAAGCTTTTTAAAGCTCCTTCTCCCCCACTTTTTTAAAATTATAGATTTTGGAAGTGTTTTGCACAAAAAACGCTTTATGAAATCTTTGCTAAACACTAGGATGAAAAAATGTTGCTATAAATATGTTTTCAAAGTATTTTTTTTTTCTAAAGAAAAAACTAGTACCAAACTTAGTTAGATTGGCTAAAAATTATATAAGTGGGCCATAATGACGGTAGCAAGTATTGGTACCTAGTGAGTAATTTCACGTTATTTTTATTCAATGATGATGTATAACAGAGTTTATTGTTAGTATAGAATATTGTTATTAGGTTAAGTACTTAACTATTTGACTTACTAACTAATCATGGTTTTAATATTTTTATGCAACGAATAACCTCACATTTGGAAGCGTAATGTATTAGAATGTAATGGCTGACCCGCTACCGATAATGTCCTCACTTAGCCACGGCGGTCATCTGATAGTATGGGGTTTTCAATGGTCACTGTTGTGGTCATCTAGCAGCAGCTTCTCAAGAGGTCACCCATCCCAGGATTACTCAATATTGAGCATGCTTAACTATAGATATTTTTCGCCAACTATGAATCCAATTATGATGAAAAGGTCTCGGTATTAGGAAAGGACGAACCATTACCTATATTCCATTTGATGAATCCTACCTGCTGAGTCGGAGTACTATAATACCACCAACTTAATTTGGACCCGTCCTCGGCTCCGGAATATGTTCAATCCTTGACTCTGACACTTTTTCTCACTCATGAGACCCTTCCCCGACACAATCCATCAAGCATGCTCTTTCACCCTCGACAGGTAACCCGTGGTCGACTATAATACCATTTGTAAGGACCTGATCCTCCGCGAATACTGTCCCCACTTAGTCACTGCGGTTATCCGACAGTGTGGGATTTTCAACTGACATTGATGCGGTCATCCATCAGCAGTTTTGTGGGAGGTAGCCATACCTAGATTACTCTCACCCGAGAACGCAAAATACAGTAATTTTTACCAAATCTGGATCCAACTATGTTGAAAAGTCCATAATATTACGAAAGGACAAGTCATTACCTATATTCCATTTAGTGCACTCTTCTTACGTACATAATATATCTGGGAAATTTGAAAAAATAGAACTACATCGTATGTGAATAAAATGGTTGCCATCGGAAATGACTTAACATTTTAAAATATAATAGCTTAAGTGAATGAATTAGCTTTTTACTATGTCATTGAAATAGTAAGAACATAAAATACGTTATGTATTGTTGATTCAATTTGGGTTTACTCTTTTGGACTATTCTTAAAGGGGAAAAAAACAACAAGGATCCGAACAATGTTAATATCTACGCCATTATTCTTGAGAAGAATGAGTTCAGGTGCTGTAATTTTGTTATAGCTTACATAGTTTAATGTTTTGGTTCCGCTCGACTGTTGGAGTATGTGTCTGATAAACCACATATGTATAGCTAGGTATAGTCCCCCATGGAATAAATAGGAATACATCTGGAGCTTAATTAGCTTGGGAATCTCCATGCAGAGCACCAAGGAATTTTAGTTAAAAACTCCACACCTCTTATCCCAAGGTGTCCAAGTGGGGTTCAGGGTTATGTGGTCGGGCCTTGAGTAGTGTCCGATGGTCCGTGAAGATCCTAACAATTGGTATCAGGTCAGAGCCCATGGTTGGGGATACTGTCCGAACGTAGAAGTGGTTGTGGATGTCACCCGGTTTAGAGCGCAAGTGGAGTCAGACTCAAGGTGAATGTAGTTGCAGGAAATCCCACACTACACCCCTCACAAGAATCCACACAATCAGATCATTTTAAGATGAACAGTTATCTTTTTATTTGATTAAACTTCAAAAATGTTACAAGATGAAAAGGAGATAAACTAAGAATTACAACAACTCTAAACTTTCTCTCTCTTAATGACTTTCTCAACACTCGAAAAAGATCTCTCTCTCCTTAAGTCTATTCGGCTCTTTATATAGGATATTACATAGTGGATGACAGCTAAGCTGTCCTTTATTTTCGGGTATGACTTGCGAAGTATCGCAAATGTACAAATGTAAAACCTCGCAACACTCCTCGATCTCGCTACATCTTCACATCTTTCTTGTGTTTTGGCTGTCGTCATCCGTTACATCGTTTTTATTCCCAGCCTGCGATGTCTTCGCAGTGTGTCGTTTATGGATTTCGCGAGAATCTTGATGTTGCGATATTCTGATCCTACATCTTGCCTCTTCTCATGTATTCTCTGTGAAGAAGAGAACGTCATGAGAATTAGGATTTTCAAAATGCCGCAGCTGTTCATTTCTTCATATTTTTCTGTATTTGCATGATTCCGTACTATTACGCAGAATTTATTACACGTATCTCTTCTTCCACCCATTTCTTGACACGTCTCTTTCAACCGTTATTTCTCAACCGTTCACGTCCCTTCTCGCATTAAATGCGTTTATCTTCTCGAGAATTCTTCTCTATATATAGTTTTCTCACCCTCCTCTTCTTCTTT
Source organism: Papaver armeniacum (assembly GCA_023531295.1). NCBI lineage: Eukaryota > Viridiplantae > Streptophyta > Magnoliopsida > Ranunculales > Papaveraceae > Papaver > Papaver armeniacum. The sequence continues at coordinate 223,347 of JAJJWW010003906.1, forward strand.
TTTACTTTCTCTCTGCATTTTTTCTTCAATTCTCCTCCGTAATTTCCGTTTCTGCTACTGTAAATCTTCTCCTTCTTCTTTCTTTTGATCTTCAGTTCTTCATTCATTCCCATACTGAAAATGGCTCCAATCGGTCGCAAATACGAAACTTCTTTTGAAGAAATTCAAAAATATCTTCAAGGAAAAGGTTTACTTTAACCACCATTCCCGGTCAGGAACCTAAATCCATTCTTTCTGCCAAGTTGTTCACTGATCATCATTGTGATGATCATGAAATCATAATTTCGCTTGGTCAAATTCTCGTCGGCCTTCCCATTCCTCTTTATAACCCTAACTTTCCGTTATTCTATGGAATTATTACTCATGCGAACTTCTCGCGAGCTCTATATCAACTAAGCGGGGATTGCATTCGCTTAATACTTGACTTCGCCAATCATGGCGCTGGTAATGGGTCTCTTTACCCAACAGAAGTTAGAGATCCAAAATTTAAGGAATTGGTGATACTCGCTGAAAGTTATACAGTTGAGAGTATCTATGAGAACTATGAATTCATTCCTATGAGGAGGAACAATACTCGCTGGGGTGTTCGTCTGAAAAGAAGGGATGATGTTGTTGACGATAAGCTCCTTATGCAAGACATCAATTGGCATTCTGGTAAAAACAATGTCTCGCGTCATTCTAAAGACGATAGATGGTGTGTTTTTCCATTGGTGTTAAAGGGGCCTTATATCGCAGGCTCGAATGTACTTCCTGCGAACTTCGCTGCTTATCGACCTTGGGTATTCAATTGGCTCGAGAGGAATAAGGAGGTATGTCTTCTAAGTTCGCGTACTTTGTAATCTTTCATTGATTGCTTGCTCCCTTATCTTTTGATTCTCGTGAAAATTTATAGATTGAAAAGTTAAGATCGAGCTACAATCGGACCGGGAAGGATAGCACTTTAGCTGCTATTCGCTCCGTCATGGATGAAGTAAGAAACACTTTATATATTTTTAACAATATTGTTGCATCTGTTTCTTATCTTCATTTATGTGCGAAGGTTGGTGTTGAAGCTGTTGGAGAAGAAGAAAACCCTGAGGATATGAAGGCCAAAGGTAGAGGTAAAAATCCTCTTCGCAAGGAGAAGTCTGTTGCTCCGCCTCTGAAGAAGTGAAAACTTCATCTCCCCTCTCCTTTGAATCCTCAGTCAGGTGAAAATTCGGGTGATGAGGAATATGATGATGTGGATATCCCTTCTTCAAATTCTCCAGCTGGATCTTCCATGGCACAGCTGTCTAGCATCTTTTCGATTCTATGCAAGGGATGGGTGACGATCGCCTTTCTAGTACATGCAAGGCTCTCGCGAGTATTTGCGATTCACCTTTACTTGAGAGTGATAGTTCTCTTCATGGGGTCTGCATATCAGTGACTCCAAGCTTCTTAAATTCACTTAGTGTCTTGGTATGTTTTCATTCTCTTATTTTTTTATAGTTTTGATTTTAAATTATATCTTTTTAATTTCTTTGTTTTATTTTTTAGTCCGGGAGAGCTTCCTTTGTTGTTGCCTCAGATCTTGAAAAGAGGCGCAGTATTCTCGAAAAGAAGAATCTTAAGTTTCGCAAGAAAAATGAAGAATTGGGAGTTGAAGCTACTGCTCTTCGCAAGAGAAATGAAGAATTGGAAACTGAAGCTGCCATTCTTCGCGAGAAGACTAAGCAATTAGAAGCTGACTTTGCCACTCAGAAAAATAAGATTTCTAGCCTTCAGAGCTCCAACCAACAGCTTTATGGTATGAAACTTTTCCCTTTTCCTTTGTTTTGTTCTCTTGTTATCTTCCCTCATCTGACTTATCATTTTCGCAGACGTTTATAACCTTTCTGATGAAGCCATTCTTCTTCATTCACTTCCTGAACCTATGGATGATGATGCTCTTCTTGCTCATCTCAACGATTCTTTGGATAGTTTTTCAAATAATAAGATTAAATCTCTTCCTCTAAATGAACTTCAATCCAGATTTCGCCTCTTAGAACTTGATCATAGATCTAGCTTAAGCTTAGCCAACCAACTTAAACGTCTGTATCTTAGTTCTAAAGAGAAAATTAGTATTTTAAGGAAGAAAATTAGTGATCTCATAGATGATAAAGATCGCATTGCTAGACAAGGTGCTCAAGCATTAGAGAAATTCCAAAAGACTCTTCTTGAAGTTCAAATTGAACAGGATGAATCCATCCGTCAAAATGCTATTCTTAGCGAAAGAGAGAATCAAATCCGTTCCCTTCTTCTCATAAACAATGATGATGAATTTGCTTGGGCTGCGAAGGTTCTAGATGATGCCATAAATAATTTAGGTGTTAACATTAGTCTTCAAGCTGAGCATACGGCCTTGGTTAAAGATATGATTTCTGACAGAGAAGGTTGTTAATTATTCTTCTTTATTTAATTGTTTGCATAAAGTTGTCATCAAGTTCTTTGATTCAATGTTATATGTTCGCAGGTTTGAAGCAAGGTTCGAAAAAGAATTGAATAACTTGAATCGAGAAAGAGCAACTTGCCAAAAATCTTTCTTCTCGGGATGATAAATATTCTAGGGTGAAGAATCAATCAAGATCACTATCGCAATTTTAAGAATGATGCTATTCTTTTCGCAATCAAACTATTGAGATGGTCTCTGCGAGGACAATAACATCCCTCGTCTAAGTACCCTTGCCTTCTTGATGAAATCCCCCAAAATATGCCTTCTCCGGATATTTCTGATAGCGATGCTAGTGATGAAGAAGTTGAAGGATCTGATGAAGATGATGAAGAGGAAGGATCAAATGAGAAATAATTTTATTTTCCTTTTTCTTCCTTTGTAATATTTGTACATTCATTTTTTCAATCTCCCATCTTTGGGTGTATTCTTTTGCTGCGAATTTCTTGAGTCTTTGAATACAATTTCTATCTTTCTTGTTTCTTCCTGCTCATAAAGAGCAATTCTTTTTTGCAATATGGTTAATCAATATATGCCTAAATCTGTCGTATGAAGACAAATAACATGTTCTTGTTCATTCCCATACTTGCCTCTGTTATTTGTATTCGAATGGCAGATGAAGCATAATTTCGCAGATATTTACTGCTGAACTTTATCATTGCAATAAGATCGCAGGACGTCCTTACATTTTCATGTAATGACCCATTGATCTTGCCTTATCATTTCTATTGTGTGGTCTTATTTTTCCTTCCTAGTTAAAGGTATTATTTTTCCACCTCTCATTTTTGCGACAAAATTGCCAAACGTCTTTACACTTTCATGTAACGACCCATTGATCATGTCTTATCATTTCTTTAGTATTATTGCCTCTGTAGGATATTTTTCTTGCGACAATATGACAGACCTAAATATCCTTGCGAACGTAAAGCCCCATGACATTGTCGTCTTTGCGACGAAATCGCAGGACGTCCTTACATTTGCGTGTAAGGACCCATTGATCTCGTCTTATCTACTCTTTTGTATTTTTGCCTCTTCAGGATTGTTGCACAAATATGACAAGCCTAAATATTCTTGCGAACATAAAGTCTCATGACATTTGCGTCTTTTTTGACACTTGTTGATGGTGGGTTTTCATTTGAGGTTAAAATTGTAAAAACCGGAAAAATTATGCGCTGACATCTTGTAAAAGATAAAGCCATTAATAAGTGTTGGATACTCCCTCACTTACTTCACCAAGAATGGAGTATGTGGCAACAATCCCATTCTGTGAATACATGAAATTCCTCCAGGTTGGAGCATGCGGCAACAATCCCATCCTGTGAATTTCTAATCAGCCTTGTATTTCCAAAGACTCATTATCGGGTGTGGCATGACGAATGAGTGTTACTCTTACAGAGTAACACGAACCTCCAAGCATTATAATGAAACCATGTACGAAATACCCGCATGTGCCGACTCTCGGTGTGTTATACTAGCCCGATTGAGCCCCTCTCGGTGTGTTATACTAGCCCGATTGAGCATCCGGATTGACCGTATCGGTCCGGATATGATCGCAGATCATCCAACTCCATAAGCATGATTGGATGACCCAGATCAATTCCATCACCCCCAAGCAGGTATGGAATATCCACTGCCGAACCAATGCGGAACCCGCACGGTTGGCCATTGATCGCTGTCGTATGCGTCAAAAATAATTTCACTTTCCTAAAGTATATGATAAGAAAGAGTTCGTTTCCACAGAGAGGCGATTGTAGTTATTACGTATTCAATTTCTTAAAGTAACCAATTGGGGGGATTTCTGAATTTTATGTCAGCAATAAAAGTAAATTAAAAGCAAAGTAAATTGTAGAAAGTTATCAATAGAGAGAGATATTGGTCAAGAAATTCATCTTCAATCTTAGACATGTGCTTGCATATATGATTAGAATTACGATTTAATCTCTTGTGTTATCAAAAGCCTATCAAGAGAGCAAGATAATCTATTAATTTCCTAAGTTCATCAACATACACATTAGAGCTGTGTATGTGAATTCTACCTAAAGAATAACCTAACGCCTTGCGCTAATTAAGTTCAATTCCTAGGAGCATTAAGTTTCAGAAATAGGCTAATCAATGCAATTGTCCTGCGTTGCGCATAACAATTCGGACAATGGTCAAACTCTACATATGATTACGAGAGTGTATCACTACAAACCGTAAACATATCATGCTACTCGTATTCAGGGTTATCACTTGATGAAAAACCCTAAAATAGCTATGGACTAGGATGAAAGTTCAATTAATTGGCCACTTAACTAATCAAACATCATAATCCTATCACAATACATCAATCATGTGATCATAAAAACAGTAGAGAATTGAATGATAATCAAGATAGAAAACTAATACATAAAGCAAACACAAGTTTTAGAAATAGGACTACATCCTTAACCAATAATGAATAAATTAGATACTCATAGCTATGGAGTTCATCACCAAAAATATAAGTTGAATAAAGAAGAAGATGAACAAAAGCAAACCCTAGAAGCGTAAACAAAAGCGGCTCTCCAAGTTCCCAAGAAATAAGATGTCTTTCAAAAGTTGCAGGATTTCTCTTTTATAGCTCCTCTTGTTCCAAAATTAGGTCTAGCCCTCAAAGTCCATTAGATGAAAATCCACCAAGCCCACAAGAGAGAGAAACCCATGTAGAAAATATGTCCAAAAATACGTCGCCGGAAATCTGGTATTGTGGCCGGAAATCGGCCGGAGAGGTGGCCGGAAAACGGTTCAGGTGACCGGAAAAATCCGCCCGGTCACCGGTCAACCGAGTCGAATCGGTCAGGTCAACCGAGTTAGCAAACTGAGTCAAACCGGGTCACTCACCGAGTTAGATGACTCAACTCAGTGATGTCATCAGATGAGTCAGAACCATGATTTAGACCCGAATCAGATGTGCTGATGAGCTAACTGGACTGACTTTGTCAGGCCACAGTCTTGCACAGGCCAGAGCTGTCTCACAGCCAAGATGGCCCTGCATTCACTCAATTCCTCCCTGCAGTTCTGTAGCTTCAACTTCATAATGCCTGCAATTTCCAGTCATTCCTTCTCAGACAAACACACGCATTCACTCCCTTTCAACCACCATCTGAATTGCAGCTCCAACAAATCCTTTGCTTCACTTCAGCCACAACTCAGGTTCAAAACTGAGCTCATCACCCTCTTCTCCATCTATATCAGCCTGTACTCCAGCTTCCTTTCACATTGCAATTCATCTCCAAATGCTCATCACAAGCTTAAGGTTAACTTCATGACCTGCAAATTCATATCAACCTAACATTCATCTATTATTTAGAACCTGCAGCTGTACTCAGCTACACCAGCTGCATCACTACCTTCTCATATTCATGCCTTCATACCAGCATTACCAGTTAACAGCCTCAACTCCACTCTGCCAATTCCATCTGTATCTGTACCACCAGTTTCATTCTCCACCAGCAACACCAGACCAGCTGCAATACTTGTAATATGCATCTGAGCCTACAACACACCTCACAGTCCACCTGCAAAATGCATCACAACCTGCAAGAACAGCTCCCATATCTCTTAACCGTAAAATCATCTGAATTCATTCCATCTCTCTGAGATTCAATAGCTGTTTCATCACCACTAACTCAACATCTGCAGCTTCACAGATTCATCCAACAGTGAAAGTGCATTTCCAGTTCCATGGCTGCAACACATTCATCTCTGCACAGCCATCTGACTCCACCAGTCCTGTTAACCTCATTGCCACAACTGAAATATTTGCAATCACCATTTTCAAAACCTGCAATACCAGCTCAACTCCCATCCACAAGCACCATCACCCCCACCTGAAATGACCTCAAGCAACAACCATCTCTAAGTCTCATTTGAGTCCCCTTCAGCACATATTATTGCCACAGCCACTCAGCCTTGTAACTCATACATTCTTCAACCCTGTAAAAGCATCACCAGTACCTTCTTGACTGCAAACTTGAATCTGAGACATGCCCATGTTTCTAATTCATCTCAAAACTTATTTCATTCAATCACCAGATTCAACAGCAACATCATTTTGAACTGCAACCCTAGCCAATGCATAACAGCATCATCAGCTTCTAACCCTTTCTATGTGACCACCATTCCATTTTGAATTCAACCCTAGTCTTTAGTAACAACATCAGCATAAGCTGTACTTCATCTTATTCATGAACCAGTTCAAGTTCATCCCCTTCATGCTTCATCTGCAATTTCCTGTCTCAAATTCACAATCTCATAGACCCATCACATCTCTCGGCTTCAATCTGTGTTCATTTCTCAACTTCAACTTCTGTGACTCAAAAACCTAATTGAAACCCTAATTCCCTTCTTCTGGTTCTTGCAAGCTTGAAATAGGTAAGAACCCATCACTCTCAAACCAACCCATCTCTGCAATTCTCGGTTAGAATCATAAACCATTCTCATCCCAGTTAATCTCAGCTTCATCTTCTCTCGATTCGACAGCAAACTTCTCAATCAAACCCTAACTTCTAATTCCCGAGCAACACAACACAAGTACATGAACTCAAGCTTAATCGATGAACATCATCATTCATTCTAAAACCCTAGCTCTTGAGATCCCAAATTCTCTCAAATTTCTTCAGATCTAACTCCTTCTTCTCTTACAGAAACAACAGACTAAAAATTGGGGATGAGAATGATTTTCTTCTTCACGACCAAATTGATAAGGTTGCGTGTACGGCCGGTATTTAGGCACCCGGATAATGGATATGGGTCACCCAGTGGCAGCCCATTAACTCTCCTTTGAACAAAAGCTAGCAGCCCCTTATCGTTGATTCGACTCCGCATAGTACTCGTCGCTGAACACTTTCGCTCTCCTTGCTCCTTTCCGCTCCAATGCACGCTTTTCTCCTTGTTTTGCTCATAATGAATCCATTGCACCTAGTAAACTCAAAATCAATCATAAAATACATAATTTATAAGAAAACTCGCAAAGAAAGCATAAACAATAGATGAATACCACGGTGTTTACAACACCTATCAAATTCCCCCACACTTAGACTTTGCTAGTCCTCGAGCAAATCAAACAAAACAATTCAAAAAGATACATACAACTCCGTGTCGTCGAGGCTACGGTCACTTTTAGCATAAATAACAAGCCTTTAAACCCCTAGGTGTCCCTAGTGGACGAGTTATAGTCTCGTGAGGGTTTACTAAAGATATACCCACAAAACCTACTTTTCCAACTTACTAGTTCTCCGAAATGATAGCATCCAACGCGCTAAGAAGACATATAGATTCTGCACACTAGTCATAAGAAGTTAGACACATAAATGAACACAATCTCATTCTTAAAAGTTGAGAGAGAAATAACCATCCCTTCTCGACGAAAATTCGGGTTCGGAGTGATCGAAAGTCTCGACTCTGCCTCACAAGAAAGGGTTTTTATGAATTTGCTCTCAATAATAAACAGCTTTTTATGGGTCACACATGTGTCCAGGTAGGAATGAAGAGAGAATCCTGCGACACGTTGAATGGTAGGAAGGCAAAACCCTCCGAATGTTTTGAAAACCCACATCTTTTATAATTTTTGAAAACCCATTTTTCTCGACGATCTCTTCGAAAGGAAATCAACCACTTAACGAAGGTGGGAATATGCTTACTTACCTCGTTATCCGTTCGGCGTGCAGCTAGCACCACTCTCACAAACATCCATAGAAACGTCTTCGGTCTTCTATCGGTGTCTTCATCTTCGTCTTCGGTCTTCAACTCTTGATGATAACTCTTGAACTTCGTAGAATCTCGACAATGTGATTCTTTCCTCTAATTCCTTGTTGCTTGAAACTTCATTATATATATTCCTTCTTTCCATTGGCTTTATTGAAAGAATACAAAACTAAAAACAAACTATACAAACCCAAAATTTACTTTTTTTTTTTTTTTTTTATATATCATTTTTTTTTCTTCTTCTTTCTTTTTTTTTTTTTTTTTTTTTTTAGAGAAAAGAAATTTTGTTCTATTTTGTTTATCTAACTGTTTAGAAAATAATCTCAATTATTAATGTGTTTCTCTACTGAGAATCATACAATGCTTTAGTTGGTAACCGAGCAACAAGCTGGGCACCAACTCCTTTTTGAATAGCTACACCTAGTCTATGAAAAATAAAACTACCAAAACCGCTACCAGCGTCATTGCTAACTAAACAATTCTTCAAACGCTTGAAAAAACAAATAGTGTCATCACCAAGCTCTCCCACGGTGGTGAAGGCTAAAACCCCCAAACCATACCCATGTGAGGCACATACATCCAAATACTTAGTACGTTTACGCGCAATAGCTTTCGAGATGGCTTGACCTGGAACGAAAGTACGGACCCCCTCCCCAGTAAATGGAGATACGCCAGTGACGTCCATGCACACATCTTGTCCGTTCTCCCAGTTAAGGACAAGGATATCCATTCGGACGTAAGTCCTTGTTAGCATCAGGACAAAAGGCCCAAATCAACTTCTTTACGCACAGGTACACTAGCTTTGTAACAAATATCCACAATTACATCACGAGCAAGGTCATGACGAAACTTGATACCCACATCTTTGGCACAATGGAGGGAATGGTCACCAAAAATATCCATAGGCTTATTACAACTAGAGCAAAGACTGTCCTCACCAAACAAGGGAATACCAAGGCGATAGCAAACAATCGCTCTGAACTGTCTAGGCTCAAGGCATTGATCTAATCCACTAATGGGGACAGCCAAAAGATAATCTTGTGCATGCTTAACCCGGTTACATTGCCACAAAATAGAGTCTCTTGCAGACAAGGAACATTGGACAGGGATTTTCTAATTTTCGTTTTTTTTTTTTCATTTTTTTTTTTTGAAATAAGAAATAAAACAAATACAAAAATAAAAATAAAACAAAATAATAAAAACTATTAACAAACCTAAACATTTTTCTCTTGTCTCTTTTTTTTTTTTATTTATTTTCGTTATTTTTTTTTTTTTTCAAATTTTTTTTTTTTTTTCAAAATTTTTTTTTTTTGAGACAAGAGAAAATAAATACAAAATAAAATACAAAGGCCATGGTGTAAGTACTTTACCACTTGATTCTTCACAACTTGTATGTCTTGATATCATAAACTTCTCGAACTCTCAACCTTGATAATTTCGCTCTTATACAATAGTCTTCAACTTATAAAAATGCTGCTCCTTGTCTTGTTGCTTTACTCAAATCTGAAATCTGCCCATTTCTGTATTGTTTCTTGTAAACCTTGAACGTCTTCAACTTTCCTTCAAATTTGTGATGCTCCTCTTGTTGATGATGATGGTGTTTCTATGGACCTGTTGGTGTATAGAGAGATAAGGTGGATGGTGCTAGCTCGCGAACAAGATTACAAGTGGTATGTAAGTTAGCAATTCGATGTCACCAACATGGTTGATAAAAATAGCACTCAAGAGATCAAAATAGTGCTTCTATGGTGGGAGGTTGGACAACTCACCATTCTGCCCGGAATTTACGTACGGTGACACACACTCTAAAAGCACAAATTTAGACAGGTACAAAGAATTGAAGGTTGGTGCCTCACATTATGTAGCATGGGTAGTCTCCACTATAGGGGATCACTACTCTAATACTGAATTTCAGTCTGCACCTTATTTGCCACTGGCATGATTAAATCCAACTTTAACTCTCATACAATTAAGAAACCCGATCATGTTCTCTGTCATCTGTAAGTTCAGTCACTCTTGTGAGATTCTCGATGTAATCTTAGCGACATGTATACTATGTGACTCTAAACTAACTACAAGTTGGAGTTTTCTTATTCACTAATTACATAAAAGTTGAAAAAATTTGAAAAATTTACAAAGCAAACCACTCCCCCACACTTAAACTTTACATTGTCCTCAATGTAATTGAATCTTCCAACGAAAGTCAAGGTGGGAAATCCTAACAGAAAAGTGACAAAAAATCAGAAAAAGTAAAAACATGACAAGAAAAGAAAATAAAAGACAAGAGATACAAAACCGATGGGTTGCCTCCCATTTAGCGCTTGGTTTAAAGTCGTCAGCCCGACTATCTCTTTGCTTTCTATGACTCCTCCAGAGGGAGTACTTCCACAAGATTAACTCCTTCCACGACATCCGAAGAGAAGTTCTCATAATATGGTTTCAACCGGTGCCCATTCACTTTAAGTTCATTACCTGTAGCTAAACTACGAATTTCCACTGCACCATGAGAAAACACATTAGTCACAATAAAAGGTCCAATCCAACGTGACCTTAATTTACCCGGAAATAATTGCAAGCGAGAATTAAACAAAAGCACTTTCTGCCCAATGCAAAATTGTTTCTTTGTAATCATATTATCATGAAAAGCTTTCGTCTTTTCCTTGTAAATCCGTGAGCTTTCAAATGCATCATTGCGAATCTCCTCTAACTCTTGAAGTTGTAACTTCCTTTGCCTTCCAGCACCATCCAACTCCATGTTGCATTGCTTAATAGCCCAAAATGCCTTATGCTCAATTTCCACGGGTAAGTAACAAGGTTTACCATAAACAAGCCTAAAAGGAGACATCCCAATAGGTGTTTTATATGCAGTTCTATACGCCCACAAAGCATCATTGAGTCGCGAACTCCAATCTTTCCTTGTTGGATTCACCGTCTTTTCTAGAATGGATTTCACCTCCCGGTTAGACACCTCGGCTTGTCCATTTGTTTGTGGATGGTAGGGTATTGCAATCCTATGCGACACATTGTACTTCTTTAACAAGCTTTGCAAGAACCTGTTTTTGAAGTGTGAACCTCCATCGCTAATTATAGCCCTTGGAATGCCAAACCTTGCAAATATATTAGCTTGCACGAAAATGAAACAACTTTAGAATCATTAGTTGGGGTGGCCTTAGCTTCCACCCATTTCGAGACATAATCCACAGCAAGCAAGATATAATAATTCCCACTAGAATTGACAAAAGGGCCCATAAAATCAATTCCCCATACATCAAAAACCTCGACAAATTGAATAATAGTTTGCGACATTTGATTTCGAGCACCTAGATTGCCTGTTCTTTGACACCTATCACATGTGATACAAAATGCATGTGCATCCTTAAACAAAGTTGGCCAAAAGAAACCACATTCTAGTACCTTGAGAGCGATTCTCTTACTCCCAAAGTGTCCTCCACAAGCATATGAGTGGAAAAAAGACAAGATAGAATTAAATTCAATTTCGGGAACACACCTACGTATTACTTGGTCACTACAATGTTTCCATAAGTATGGATCATCCCATATGTATTGGTTTCCTAACTTCTTAAGTTTGTCCCTCTCAAAGACGAGACAAGTTCTTTGGGATTTGTTTAGACACTAAGTAATTAACAATATCAGCGTACCATGGTTCTCCAAAGGCAATTGAGAATAGTTGCTCATCCGGGAAACTTTCACGCAACGGGATAGTCTCCTTTTCCACAGCAAGACGGCTCAAGTGATCCTCAACGGTGTTCTCAATTCCTTTCTTTTCTTTGGTTTCAAGATCAAACTCTTGCAAGAGTAAAATCCATCGTATGAGCCTCGGTTTCGCCTCTTTCTTTGTAAGCAAGTACCTAAGTTCTGCATGATTAGAAAAGACAACAACTTTTGTACCAATTAGATAAGAGCGAAACTTTTCTAAAGCAAAAACAATGGCTAATAACTCTTTTTCAGTGGTTGTGTAGTTTTGTTGGGCCTCATTTAACGTTCTAGAAGCATAATAAATGGCATGAGGTATCCTCCCCACACGCTGCCCAAGCACCGCACCAACCGCAAAATCACTAGCATCACACATAAGCTCAAAGGGCTTACTCCAATCCGGTGGTTTAATGATAGGGGCTGAAATCAAAAGTTCTTTCAAACGATTAAATGCCGCCATACATTTCTCATCAAAGTTAAAAACCACATCTTTTTGCGATAAGTTACAAAGTGGTGATGCTATCTTGGAAAAGTCCTTGATGAATCTACGATAGAAACCTGCATGACCAAGAAAAGAACGTATCTCCCTCACCGTAGTGGGAGGGGTTAGAGCACGAATAAGGTATATACCCTCAAGATATGCAATGAATCCCTCTTCCAAGAGGTTACACCTCTCCCCAGTTCTCCCTCTACGACGGTACTGGTAATGCTCGTGAACATGTCTCTCGATTCTTGGAATCCTTGGGGAAACATGAATACAATCATGTTCTGCGCCTGAAAGAATTTTCGAAATCACTTATGGGGAGGGCGTACACCTGGTACAACAGCATCGCGCCTAACAACATATCCAACTGGAGCAAGATGGCCAGTGCTTTCTACAGAAAGTATTTCTTCGTGTCTGAACAAATCACCTTCTCAGATCTAGGAAGAATTCTTCAGCGGAACAACGAGCATCCTAACGACTTCGTCAAAAGGTTGAGAACTCAAGCGCTGGATTGTCATGACCCGAACGTCACCGAACGACAATTGGTGGAGTTGTGCATCAACGGGATGATACCCATATACCGCGCTCTGTTAGAGAATCTGGGCTTTCAAATGTTCTCTAAACTCCATGAAGCTGCAAGCGTTCAAAGAACAATCGCACCAAGCATTGCTAGAAAGAACCAGAGTCGTTCAAGTGAAGATTCACGTGAAAGTCGAGGGAGCAGCGCCTCACAAACAAGCAATACAACACTGGTCCTTCTGTGAGTGTAGTGTGCGGAGGAGAGAAAAGGAAAGCTCCAGTGACGGAACAACAAACCAAGCGAACATCCCCAGCACACAAGACTTCGTCTCGAAAAGGAACAGATAAAACTCCTGCACAAAACACTAAAGACACGGGTTTTCCTTTTCCCATGAATGAAGTGATAGAGCTCTTAGAAGCGTGGATCCAAGACGACGTCGTAAAAGCTGTCCCCTATCGACGTCCTCCAACCGAGGAAGAAATGGCAGATCCTAGATATTGTTGCTACCACGGTGTTCTGTTCATCATCCAACCAAAGATTGTAACAAGTTGAAACAAATATTCAGGGAAAAGGTAGAGACAGGGGAACTCCAGCTTGGAAACGAAGGTGTTCATAGAGACCCTCTACCTATCGTGAACCGCATGATTTCTCGGGGATTCTGCGTTCGCAAAACCGTACAATCTATGATGGAGCACATATGTGAAATCTTGTACTTCTCCCAAAGGACAGCGTCAATACATATTTACGGCCCTCAACCATGTTGTGTCGTAGTCGTAGCGTTTATATCCAGAGCAGATCCCAGAACCCCAGTCTTTTTCAAGGACGTGAGCAATGGAAACTGGGGACTTCTAACTGCCACTCGTTTGAGAGACGTTGAGTTCGATAACGCGTTGATTGATACGGCTTCCGAATTTAACATTATTACTGTCAAGACCTTGAGAGCGGCAAAGATTTCGAAGCAGGAAGCTACTCGTCACCCGACTGTGGTTAAAGATTCAGCAGGCCAGAGATGCATATGGATACATCGATCTTGAAGTCAAATTGGGTGATGCCTCGACGCAAGCAAAGTTCTACATAGTCAAAGATCATCCCAACTACGACATGATCCTGGGACGCTCTTGGATGCATGACAACAAAGCAATACTAGGAGTCTGTCCTCTACCGGTTTCGATACTCCGAAAGAATCTCCAACACGCCTTGGACCTCCCGATGATCATTCGTTGCCGCACCAAAGAACTTACCAATGTGACACAACTTCCTCGGAGAGAGCTGTCAAAGCATACATTAAAAATTTCGATCTCAAGTAAGTCTCGCCACGCAACCTTCTTTACAACCTACCGCCCCTCATTCTGACAAGTCCTGGGGACTGACTCCAACCAACGAACCAACCCCGACTAAGAGATGTGAATGGGAAGCCAGCCCTTTCAATCGTTTTATCAAGAGTGTAGAGGCTGTCTTGGTCAAAGACGATAAGACGAAGGTCCAAGTATTTGCACGCTCAAACCCGTTTGGAATTGGAGATCTGGTGACGAAGACGGCTACATTCAAAGTCGGGAGCATGACGGTGAAAATGGCCACTCCACCTGACTCACCCACCGAAAGAGAAGATGAACCATACCTGGTAGCAGATGTTATCCTAGGAGGCTACTGCAAGCTCATTAACTCTGATAAACTAGAAGGCATAACAATTCACTCAAAATGGCTCAAACCCTACCGAACTTAAGACGCTGTGCTACCACTTTCCAACGTCCTCCACCCTTTAAAACGTTGTGCTATTTTTTCCAGCGTGTCTCCTTTTACAATTTCATGTCATATTTGTAATTCCCCCAAAAATGATTGCAATACTTGCATTCATAGTTAGGGTTTCAATTTTCAATTTTCAATTTAGTTGAAACACTATTTCCATCTGAGAACCTCTTTACTCCTAAAGACACAAAGTCTTGAGTCAGCCTAAATCAACCCACTAGAGCAAGAAAGGAAACCCTAACCAAACATCTAATGGGAAAAAGAAAATAGAACGCGTGCACAAAAGGAAAGTGATTTGAGCCATCTGCCCCAGCAAGGCCAGGAAGATCTTGCATCAGGAACACAGGTCTGTAAGTATTCCATTATGGCATTACCTCTTTTATCACAAAGAATTACGATGTGAAGGCACACCCTTGCGCCTGAGAAGATTCAGTTGCAGTCTTGGCAAAGGGTTATTAAAAAAAAAAAAAAAAAACTTTATTCAAACAATCAAGTGGAAGAAAAACCTTGAACCCGGCCGCCACCGAGTACAAGGAAGATGTTCGAGTGTACAAAATATACTTGGAAATAAGAAAAAGAAAAGAGGTTTTAGTCGCCAAGAGGGTCGGCCTCGCCTGCACCACCATTGGGTTCTTCTTCATCACCTGTTGATGCTCCCCTCTCCGGATCTCCCTCAGCTTCTGCATCAGGCATCTCCGCAGCATCGCGCTTCATCCCAACATCATCAGCGGGAGTATCAAAAAGCACATCAATATTAGGAGCCACGCAGATTGCTTTCAAATGTTCAGGTTCGTCTGTATCGGAATCAAGAATTATCACGCCGTCCTGGACCGGGTAATCACACTTGCCTTCATTCGGAGGTCGCTTATGCTCAACTCTCCGCCTCTTCAACCGCGCTGCAAATCTCTCTGCCCTTGCGCTTACTAGTGTCTGTAGCGTTTCCTCGCGCCTCCACCGCTCCTCCATGTCAATCGCAGTGAAAGTGCATGTATACGTCCCTCCGGCAATACGACGGTGTGAAATAGGCATCCCTCGTATAGCACGGCCGACTTCGCGAAACGGAAGATCGATCTTAGCCATTACATCTTCGTGTGCACGGTTTTCGGGCTTGTCAACTTCGAAACTTCTTTCTGGGGAAGCAACAGAATGATCGTCCGCCGCTTCCATGATAAACTGCAAAGGAGAGGAGGTTATGATCGCACAAAAAAAAAAATCAGAAATCAAATCAATCGATCAGTCAATCATAAGATCGAGCAATACCGAGATGTAGAATAAACGACCGAGAGAGATGATCCTTTATAATCTCGCAAGTCGACAGAATGGAAAAGGAGTCTTTACTTACCACCTATGAAGGCTGATAATTCGGGATAACAATCAACGAGGCTTATCAGATATACCTGAGGGAAGACGTGTATGATGAAAGAAGTACACATGAAGAAAGGGCCGAGCTCAGATATATACAAGAGGAACCAAAGCGACTCACCAGATCAAGTCCTGTTTCCTTCGCATCCTTAATCAGAACCAACCAGTTCGTGGCAACACCCGACGATCCAGAATATGTATTCACTTTAGATTGGTCATTTCAGTATATAAATATGTCACAATCTGATGCCTACCCCACAATAATGTAACCATTATGTGCTAGGCAGGGGACTTAATGTTGATGGTGGGTTTTCATTTGAGGTTAAAATTGTAAAACCTAGGAGGAAAAATTATGCTATTGACATCTTGTAAAAGATAAAGCCATTAATAAGTGTTGGATACTCCCTCACTTAATTCACCAAGAATGGAGCATGTGGCAACAATCCCATTCTCGTGAATACATGAAATTCCTCCAGGTTGGAGCATGCGGCAACAATCCCATCCTCGTGAATTTCTAATCAGCCTTGTATTTCAAAGTACTCATTATCGGTGTGGCATGACGATCGAGTGTTACTCTACAGAGTAACACGAACCTCCAAGCACTATAATGAAACCATGTACGAAATACCCGTATAGGCTGACTCTCGGTGTGTTATACTAGCCCGATTGAGCCCCTCTCGGTGTGTTATACTAGCCCGATTGAGCATCCGGATTGACCGTATCGGTCCGGATATGATCGCGATCATCCAACTCCATAAGCATGATTGGATGACCCGGATCAATTCCATCACCCCCAAGCGGTATGGAATATCCATTGCCGAACCAATGCGGAACCCGCACGGTCGTCCATTGGCCTAGCTTGCCAAAAAACGTTCATACCAAGCATTATGGACAGAAAACCCTAAATTAGGGTTTGCGGCATATTACATGTGTCGCAAAACAGCCTCAACCATCCATCTTCGTAGGTGTAGATGGAGGGTGTAGATGTAGATTCAAAGGGCCCAGAGCATGTCAACACGATCACCGTGGGCCCGACTACACACTTGACCGATCGGTCAAGACCAAACATGTTTGGTCGTGACAAAATCGTCTCCCAAACAAGAGAAGACGCACGGCTTTGAAACCCAAAATTAGGGTTTTGAGCATCACGAGCGTCCATCTTCTCCGGCATGAATGGAGGGTCCAAGATTAGATTAAGTGTCCGGCCATACCAAAGATGACCACTGTGGACCCATCTATTCCCTAACCCAATCGGCCAAGGCATATCATGCCTGGCTAATCCAAAACGCAAGCTCAAACTAGCGTGGTCACACCTCCCAAACCGCAAACTGATCTCGACCACTCAACTTCGCCGGACGATTTGGATGACTCAGATCACGTTTTCATGGGATATTCAGGTATAGGCGTGGACATCAGCCTACCACCTTCACACCAGGACAATCGGCCAAGACCGACCAAGATTGGTCATCTTGGAACGTGCGCCTGAAGAGGGCGTGACGTGCGGCCCTTGCGGCACTAGTTTTTTGTCGCAAATCGATCTCGACCACTCGATTTCACCGGATGAATTGAGTGACCCAGATCATACTTTCATGAGGTAATGGGGTATAGGCGCCTACACCATCATGCCATCTACACGCATGTATGGTCGGTTAGGCCAAAGTTGTATCCCATGCTTGGTTTCGACCAAGCTGAAGAGTGATGCCTGCGCACCTCTTCAAAACCTTGATTCCATCAACGGTCGCAGATGAGGGTCTCAAAGATCATCTCATCCATCCAACTTCATCAGCTTGGTTATACAGCCCTGGTCGGGAGTTAATTGGTTAGTAAGGTGTCATTACCCATCACTTTACCACACCATGATGCAAAGATCGCATAAAATACACACGATACTTTACAAGTATCGACTTCGAATAACGCAGATTATTCAATTCAAAGATTACATGCTATCTTTCGTGGATCCACGATCCACACATTCCAGACATCAATCATGTCACAAAATGGGGGGATACATACTGGGGTATTGGTCTGGCGGTTTACAGCGTGGATCGTGCAACGCGCCATCACAAGAACGTGCTAGGAAGTCATGGACGGTTAGAGATGAACAGGAGAAGTGGGCAAGGCTGGTCGTGTATCACCAACGCACAACTCCACTACTCCATCACTCCACTTCCTCCACTTCCCACGAGAGACTTGAATAAGACTCAATGACTTGTATAAATAGGTTCTCCGCCCTATTTCCAAAAACAGAGAGAGAAAAACAACAAGAGAACACCGAGCCGTTACACCAACCGCAAGCTTGTTCACTTTCCTGTTGCAAGTCATAAGCAAGTCTACACCTTCACAATATCAACACCTTCTTCGCTTCCCTCCCTAAGATCAACCCCATATCCTTCACTTTGTGACCGAAACAAGTCTGGAACGGCCATTTCTTGGTTTAGGCCGGACTTGCATGCATTGATCTCTCGAATCTACAAGCACTCATCGCAGCAGTTGCATTTGTTTAAGGTTTAAATTCATTCCTCATCCACACCCCAAATTACCAAATTCTGCGCAGGAGTAGTTTTCACCCATAAACAACACTATCAGCTCCCTAATGGAGGGTGTCGCCCTTATCTTCCCCCTGGTTGCCCCTTCAAGGAGGCGTACTTCTGCCATACAAGGATAGCTCCTCCCATCCGGTCTTAACAACAACCAGTTGTTTTCGTAGCCTCTTATCCCTTTTGCCTATAGGGCTTATGGTTACGAGACTCCACCCTAAGTGGAGTTTTCTTCGGGCCGAGTGCAAAGATAAGCCGA
Organism: Papaver armeniacum; assembly: GCA_023531295.1. Taxonomy (NCBI): domain Eukaryota; kingdom Viridiplantae; phylum Streptophyta; class Magnoliopsida; order Ranunculales; family Papaveraceae; genus Papaver; species Papaver armeniacum. The sequence continues at coordinate 242,145 of JAJJWW010003906.1, forward strand.
TACTTGCCAAGAATGGCCGAGACACTTCAAATGCCCCGTGCACCCTTGGCTCAACGGTGTACCTCGCCTTGGTCAAATGTCGACTCCTTAGAAGAGACCCCGGTCGTCCAATCTAAGTCACTAGCTTAGATTGAAAATCCAAGGTATCTCTCTTGGATGGGTTTTATTACCCCAATCTTCATGACTCGGGTTCCGGGCGGTGTAACCTTTTCCCCGAGCCACGTTACGTATACCCCCTTACATGACGCACTTTAGGTACTTTTCCTCTTACGAAATTTTATTCGCGAACTAGGTGTACGCCATGAAGGTTCGTCCCATTCTCGATTATTTTGTTAATTCTTTAGTATATGTAATATAGGTACCGCCTACTATGACGCACTTTAGGTACTTTGCCTCTTGCGAAATTATGTTCGCGAACTAGGTGTACGACATAGTAAGTTCGCCTCTTTCGATTATTTTGTTGATTCTTACGCATATATGTAATATAGGTACCGCCTACTATGACGCACTTTAGGTACTTTGCCTCTTGCGAAATTGTGTTCGCGAACTAGGGTGTACGCCATAGTAAGTTCGCCTCTTTCGATTACTTTGTTGATTCTTCGCATATATAAGCTTATTTGTACTTTCGCAACGTATTTGCCATTTGTAAAATATACTTTCTTCTTCTTCATATCAACTCTTACACAACTCCATTTTCGCCATTTGCAACATATTTGACATTTGTAATTTTTTTTTTTTTTTTTTTTTTTTTTTTTTTTTTTATCGATCAATAAGCACATTCAATCCTTAGGCCTCTTATTTTTGCTACTTTCTCGCCTCTATATCTTTGAATTTTCTCGTTATTTTCCCATCTCTTCCGATATTACCGCCACTTCTTTTCTTCAACAAACATTGACTTCGCAGCATTTCTTCTTCTCTCCATTCTATGGTATCTACCATCAATCTTTCACTTTTTTGCTTTTCCCTGATGTTGTGTATGCAATCTCTCTTCTTCGCATCTCTTTCTTCGCAGGATTCTATGTCAATTTCATAACACCTTTTCCCTTCTACTCAGTCTCCTTTTATGATGCCAATACCAGTTGGATGAGGGAATTTGATACATTGATGAAAAGTCGATGCTACACCTAGAATCTCATGTAACCAAGGTCGCCCAATTAACGCGTTGTATGGTGATTCCACATCAACAACACAGAATAAAATTTCGTAAGAAAATCCTTTCAAGTGGAATTCTCATATGAACTTCTCCTTTAGGCTTGTTTGCAAAGTACCATTAAAACCATAAATTTTATAGGTTGAAGGTATCAAATCTGCATCTTTTCCTCCTATGGTTTTGTAGGTATGATAAAAAAGGATATTCAGTAACTCCCCGGTATCAATTAAAAATTCTATTAATTGCCCATGAGTTTTCCGCTTTAATCATCTTCATCATCACTAGGTTTTGGGTTAATCTCCAATCTCACCACCAATGGGTTGTCATGCATTTCTCCGCCTTTAGGTACTTCTTCCACGGTAAAAGAAATGATCTGCTTCTGCCATTCTTCCAGTTGCGACGTCTTCGCGGTGTTCATTATTTCTTTATCATTGGCATCCCTTGCGAAAACCCCGCCGAGAGTAATATCGTGGAAATCTTCAATTGTCTTGTATGAATGTACAATTGAATTACAAAACAAATTTTTTGCTTTTGCCCCAACTTCTATCACAAATGTTTCACGTTCTTTTGTGGTGTTCGCCCTGGGAATTTCTGGAGGAGGTGGTAATGCTTGAGGTTGACCTTTCCTTACTAGAAAATGATTTAATTTTCCCTGATCTATCATCCTAAGAATGATTCTCTTTATATTTCTCAGGTTATTTGTTGTATGTCCATGGAAATGGTGATAAGAACAAAATTCATGGATTCTCTCGCTTGGAGGTGGCTCCTTTCCCATGTTCCATGGTGTTGGTATATTTTCCATCAAGATTATAGCTTCCCATATTTTCTCCACACTAGCATTCGAGGTGGCATTTCGATTTCTTCCCATACTATCTCGCGGCTTCCTTGTCCCCTATGATAATTTTTCCTTTGACCTCCATAATTTTCTTGCGGCTGGTCAAGTCTTCGAATTTTGTTATTTCCACCGCGTTTATAGAAATATCTTTCTCTCTCGTATTCTTCTTGGTCAGACTCCCCATAGCTACTAGCTTCCGTTGATTATCACCCATTATTAACTCGGTTGTCCTTGCGAGGTGTTCGCCATCAGTATTTATCAACTTAGGTAATAAGCTTGCATTCGATGCATTCGAACTTGTGTTCGCAACCGGGTATGATTCCATCTCATTTTGCTTTTCCTCGAGAGCAATATATTCTTCCCGTAATTATCGCACTCTACATTGTGATTGTGTTCGTAATTCGAAAATTTGAATGTATAATGATTAGTTGCGAACATAGCATTAATGAATGATAAAATGAGATATCTCTCATCAACACGACTCGCCATGTCGCTACACATTGTCTTCCACCTCATGGTCAAATGTTTCAAACTTTCACCAACCCTTTGCTTTAATCCAAATACATCTTCAATGCCAGTGTCGAGAAATTGTTACTTATGTACGCCCCTAAAAATATAGCCTGTAAATGATTAAAGGATGCTATAGTGTTTTTTGGCAGGCCTTCAAACCATTTCGTAGCTTCTCTGTTAAACTTGATGCAAAGTATTTGCACAATATAGCGTCATGATTTTCTCATTGTAACATACATCTCAAATAAGCTTTGATATGTTGTAATGCACAAGTTGATCCATCAAAAATGCTGGTTAATGTAGGAAAATTGCATTTAGGGGGTATTCCTTCTAATTGTATTCCCGTGTGAATGGGGTTTTCGCAGCTTCTTCCATAGCTTCATCTAATTGTCTCCTGCCTCATTCTTTCTTATTATTTAACAGTCCTTTCATTTCCGCTAGCTCTTTCAAAATTTGTTCATTTACACTAGAATTAGTTTCCATTGGCCTTTTTAACTCCGCCTATCTTCTTCTGCGTTCATATCCGTTTTGATTATCTTGATCATCATTTTCTTCTCGTCTTTCTCTGCGATCTTCTCTTTCATTCCTTTCATGAATTCGCACACCATTATATCTCTCATTTTCTCCTCTTTGCCGTCTTTCATTCTTCTCCTTAGTACTCTATTGTATTCTTCATTGATATTAAAATTATTGCGATTACGCTCACGCCTCCTTTCTCGATTATCATGATTGTTTTGGCGAATTGCCTCTTGTAATTCTTGTTCTTCCATTTCTTCTCTTAGTCTTTCCCTCTCGCGAGCTAGATGTGCTTGTTCAATATAATGCCTTTCAGTTTCATCCCGAATTGCTTGGTGATTTCTTTGTACTTCTCTCCCATGGAATATTCTCATTCCTTCTTCCTGATTTTCTCCATCCTCTTGACTATTTCGCCTCTGTCGGTGTCTATCTCTCTGATTTCCATCATTTTGCCCATCTTGGAGAGTTTCACCATGTTGGATATAATGATCTTCCCTTACTTCTCTTATTTCGCGGCGTTCCTCATGAATTTTGTATTTCTTCTTGAATTTCTTCATTAGCATTTTCTACAGGCATATTTAGTCTTACTTCTTCCCTTACTGATATTGATCTTGTAGTGCTCCTCGACCTTCTGTTCTGTAACCTTATGTTTTCCATCCTTAGCTCATGATTTTGCCATGTCATATTTGCACGTTCTTCCTCGCTTCTAATCGCCTTTCTTCGCGTATTGTTTGTCTCAATGCCTCTAACGCTGTAATCTCTTCGTTTCCATGAGTTGTTCCTCCAATCATTTCTTGGTATCTCTCCTCTTGTCCATTACCTCCTAATTGCTGCTCTTCCCCTATTTCATCTACAGAATCTGATCGCCAAGTGTGTACGCTCACTCTGTCATAATCCTCAGTTCTATTTTGTATTGGTGTATGCCGAATTGGCGATTGAACCCGATTTTCTCCATTGTTTCTTGTGGTTGCTCTTGAAGATTCTCCCATTTCATTTCTTTCTTCTCCAGCAAGTCTTCTACTCCTTCTAACAGTTGTTGGTTGTTTTGATGTATGTCTTCTTCTTGCCATTCTTTATTCTTAATGAATTGTTGAAAATTATATGAAATTCTTTATCTACTACTTCAAATCCTTCCAAATCACAATATCAATCTTCACAGGTTCAATCCCTGTTTCTAGCTCCATTATGTAGTTGCAGGAAATCCCACACCACACCCCTCACAAGAATCCACACAATCAGATCATTTTAAGATGAAGAGTTATCTTTTTATTTGATTAAACTTGAAAATGTTACAAGATGAAAAGGAGATAAACTAAGAATTACAACCACTCTAAACTTTCTCTCTTTTAATGACTTGCTCAACACTCGAAAAAGATCTCTCCTCTTTTAAGTCTATTCGGCTCTTTATATAGGACATTACATAGTGGATGAAAGCTAAGCTGTCCTTTATTTTCGGGTATGACTTGCTAAGTATCGCAAATGTACAAATGTCAAATCTCGTAACACTCCTCGATCTCGCTACATCTTCACATCTTTCTCGTGTTTTGGCTGTCGTCATCCGTTACGTCGTTTTTATTCCCAGCCCGCGATGTCTTCGCAGTGTGTCGTTTATGGATTTCGCGAGAATCTTGATGTTGCGATATTCTGATCCTACAGTGAAGCAGGTAAGGCCCAAAGTTGAACTGGCGCTCAAGGTGGAGTTAGTGTCTCACCCATTAACTCAGATGGAATAGGGTTCTAGATCGGCAAGGAGATGCTCAAGGTTGAAATGAGGCTTAAGGTGGATCTAATGTCTCACATTAACTCTCAATTGGAGCAGGGTTCTAGGTGGGGAAGGAAATGCTCAAAGTGAAGTTAGTGCTTGCCTTCTCATTAACTCAAGGTGGAGCAGGATTCCATGGCGCATAGTGACAATAATCATGATCGATGGGTAGCATATACAAATGGTAATCATATGATGGAGTCTGATTGGACTGGTAAAGTGGCTAAGTATCGCAAGGTGGAGATTGTTGGAGTATGTGGCGCGATAAACCACATATGTAGATAGGGATAGTCCCACATGGAAGAAAGAGGAGTACATGTGGAGCTTAATAAGCTTGGGCATCTCCTTACGTAACACCGAGGCCTTTTAGATTAAAACCGTACACCTCTTATCCCAAAGTGGTCAAGTAGGGATATCATCAGTGCTATGTGGTTGGGCCCATATATAGTAGGTTCCTATGGTCAATGAAGATCCTAACATCGTTCACTAAAATAAGGAAGATGAAGAAAGGTAATACCATTTTAAAGGATCGATAAGATATCTTTGTAAACTAAAAAACATATAAAATAATGTTTTTTCAGGGGAACAAAATATGTAAAAATTAATTCCGATATAATTTCATGGCTCTTGAGGATGCAACTCGAGAAAGAATAGGCATGGTATGGGATAATTTCAAGGCGGAAAATGATGAAAAGGATTTGTGGAGTGAAGAATATAAAAATATTTATTTTGTAATGATAATAAGGGTAAACTTGATATTAATAAATATTTAATATTCATATGTCGGAAAATGCATAACTAAATAAAAATTATGCAACGGCACGGGTTAAACCCTAGTTAGACTACATAAAATAGTTTAATGTTAATATGTATATGAAATATGTTGATTGATTAGCATCAACATTCTAGTTGGTACAATGGTAGAGAGTCCATTTAATAAGGAAGAGCTCACAGGTTCGAATCTCAAGCTTCCTATAAATTTTTTCTTCATTAATTTTTTGTTTTCAGTGGAAGAAACAATAGCATTCCGAGATCTATAAGACCACCATCTACCATTTTGAATATCAACCTTTGAAGATTAACGGTTGAAATTAAAATTTATGGATGCTGAAGTTTCGTATTTCAGAATACTCTCATTTTTGGTAGGAATGTATAGTTTTATATGAGGAACATGTCACCAAAATCTTAGCTTCATCTTCGTTAAGATTTTTTAGAAAAAAAGGTATCATCATGTCGTGATAATGTCATTCTAACAAATGTAATATCACCTTCCTGCATAAATGCGTTGTCATCCATGCTTGTCGTATTAACTTGTCCAGTTGAGTCTTCAACTAGATTATCTTAGTGGTTTCTGCGAAAAAAATCGTCCTACAAACTGTTTTCTCACACATGGGAGGATCCTCCGTATGGATTAGTAGGGGTGGTTTTGGGTCCTACCCAAGAGAATAGGCGGCTTTTAACGTTAAATTTTCACTGTTTTTAGTAAGCATCATCTCAAACTATTTAATCTAAATGCTATATTTACTCTTTTATTTCATTTTATTTTGATTTTTTTGGGAAACTTATATAATCTCGCCATATTGAGGTATGCTAAAACTAATCTGGGATTATGTGAATCGATTTTTTTTTAAGGGGCAGAAAGAAAAACCCTTTAGCCATATATCTTTGATAATGATAATTAAAATTGCATCCATATAATTATTACTAATCTATTTAGTTAAGTAGACATAGTTAGATTAAATTAGTTAATTAATAATATTTGGATTATGGCCTTGGGTAAAGACAGTTTAGAGCTATTGTTTGTTATCGCCTGGGTATTCCTTTGTTTGGTGAAGAAGGTCTTTGTTCAAGTTGTCTTTTGGATTGAGAAATAGAGAAGTAAATGAAATGATTTAGATAAAACCAACCAACAAATATGCCAGTTTTAATTAGAATTGGGCAAAGGAATCAACATTACATTATACAATTTAGACACCCCTTAACATACCTTCTAAGTCCACTTAAATTTCTATATCCCTAATTAGTTTAAGTATACTCTAATCCGGCGAGTTTATTAAAATGCCTCATTTTTCCCTTCTTTGTTAAAAATCCCTAAGGGGTATATATATATATATTGATGGGCAAAGAAAATAATTTATTGATTAAAAAGGAGAGGTATAAGAGGCTTATACCAAACTGAGCATACAAGAGGAAAAAGAAACAATAAAAGGACTACAAGTAGCCCTTACCTAAGACTACTCAAATAAATCAATATGATGATTTTTCATTCCATCCAAAGAGCATACAGATTCAAATTCTTTCCCAATAGAGACCAAGAATAAAGGCGGAAGAGGTCGTTAGTAACCGCCACTTCATTATTAATTGTATCAGTGAAAACTCTAGCATTTGTTTCTTTCTAGATGCATCACCGAATTGCTGTACGTATGAGATTCCACACAATGTTTAAAGTGCGGAAGATTGATCTAAGTTCCAAGATTTCAGAAGAGTTGAAACATCCACATGCAGAGAGAAGAACCCCTTTAACCAATCTAGAAAAGTACTCCAAATCTTTGTAGAAAAAGAACAATGAAGAAGAAGATGAAAGGTGCATTCAGACTCATTGCAGAAAAGACAACCAGTAGGGACATTAATACCTCATCCTTAGCAAATCTCCAGGTTGGTAAACTTCCATGCAATTCGAAAAAAAAATCATGTCTTGGGAGTTGGGAGGATATTTTTGCTTCCATATATGAGAAAAAATTGCACATACATCATTGTTATCTTTCACAAAAGTAAGAGAATCATATAGAGATTTGATTGAAAATACTTTTTTAGGATCAAGATACGACTACAATTTATCCTTTAGCTCATGCTTAAAGGAAAAAGAATCTAATTCAGAAATGAGAATAACTAACTCAACAGAAGCTAATGCATTGAATCTTTTAGGAGTTCTTAAATTCCAAACTATGTTGTCATTCTCCAAAACACCCAGTTCAACAATCTTCTTATTCTTTTATCTTGAGACAAAATACAAGTTGGGATAACAATTAAAAAGATGAGGGTACCCAAATACACCACAATATTTTATTTATCAACCTATAAGTCCTCTACCGAAAGTGATTGTCTATGGACAGAGTCAAGACAATACAACAAATTCGGTTAACACTTCGTTTGATCGTCTATGGATACGAGATCGAGACAATACAACAACAAGATCACTCGTGTGATTGACTATGGATGCAAGATCGAGACGATACGACAACAAAGTGTGTACTTGATAATAGGTTCAGAAATAACTGAAAATCTATAGGATGAATATCATGTATTACGGAGTTAACGTACTTGTGTATTTTACTTAATTATAATAACAATTATAATGCGGAAAGCAAAGTAAAAGATACATCAAGATTTTGTTAACGAGGAAACTACAAATGCGTAAAAACCCGGGACCTAGTCCAGTTTTGAAAACTCGTAATTAAGCCGTTGTACAAAATCAAATACCAACTTCATATAGTTGAGACCATGCAGACTACCCCTAGCTACATAGTTCCCGCAGATCCATGCGCCTTCGAATTCTAGAGTCACGCACGTTAATAGCAAGTCCTTTGAATCGTATTAAAAAGCAAAGGAAGAATCTGTTTGGTAATCACTCTAATCAATCTTGCTAGAAGATTGTGAGTTGTTGACAAAGGATCTTATGTTTCATCTAATAAACTCCTTTGTCTGGTTAGATCAATCTAAATATTGAATACTGAAATAATCAATCTTTAGATTTGTAATCAATCAATATAGATTTCAAAGAGAAACTATAAAGTGATGCCGATCTCACGCAACTAATCAATCAAGTCCATCAAAGATAAAACGATTCTAGTTAGATCCCAACTGATCAAGGTTTGTGCACTAAATCCACAAGATATAAAAACTAATAAGAATTTTTTTTTTGTCTTTAAATCTTCTATTGCCTTAAAATACCTGCACAACAACACTTGAATATTCTTGTGATCAATCACACATAGAACGAAGTCTGCTAACAATGGATTATCACAAGATGTCTTTAGATTTAACAACATTTCTAAAGATCTCGTCAATACTTTGATCTAGTTTGAATGAGCCTTATATCAGAAGAGAAGGTTCTCAAGAATAAATAAAATAGGTGCAATCAAAGTTTCAACAACCATTAGTCAATCCAATCAATAATTGAAAACTAATAACACTGTAATTATCTAGCTAGTTTCCCACCAACGGTACTTGTAGAGCTTTTTGATCCCGCAGAAGTCTTTAAACGAGCGGTCGTAAGACATTTCTCCTAATTAGTATACTTTCCTCTCCGAATGGACGGCTCCACCAGAAACAACAAGAAATTAAGTTTGCCTGACTCTTAGGATAGTTTGCTAACAATGAAAACTTAGATATTTATAGACCAAGGTTGTTTGGACACCAAGGAATTTCCAATACCGAAAATATTCTTAAGATATGCAATGAATGCCCAAATTCAGTTTTCCTAATTTCAATAAATGTAGTCCAATATTTTCCGAAATCTCCCATAGAAAATCTCCAATTAGTAAATGCACATTACTATTTTTTATTCTCTAGAGCTATGCATTAATTACTGGTAATTAAAGCATATGAAACCAAAAACCTTAATTAAAAGATTCTCAATTTATATCGGTACATGATCACCTTGAGTACCAAGGAATATCTTTGAACAATAAATGATAAGAGTTAATGCTCATGTTCAAAGTATGTTGACATCTTTACACAACAAATTCTAATTCCGAAACTACACAAGTTCATGAAGAAAATATGTAATTCATGGAAAACGGATTTGTATATTGGTTCTACCACACTTCTAAAGAAGTTTATAATTGGTTATACAAAAATTCCAAGTCTACTATGTGATCGGTCACACCAAGTCACAATGGTTAGTTGTGATCGGTCCTACCAAGTCACATACATGGGTTTGGATCGGTTATACAAATCACATGGATCGGTTCTACCTAAAAATGGTACCTACTTGTGATTGGTCATACCAGTCACTAGGATTGGTCATACCAATTACAAGGATCGGTCACACAACCTTTTATGATCGGTCACACCAATTACAAATATCGATCATACCATATCATGGTGATTACTTAGGATCGGTTACACCAATTACCAGAACTGGTCATACCAAATCATAAGTCTAGGTATTTTGATCGGTTATACCAATATATATAACCTGAGTTAAGATCGGTTCTACCAACTCACACATATTGGTCATCCAAAGAATATGCAATGAATAGCTGGACAGGTTAGGGAAATCAATATACCTATTGATTTCCCTTTCAACTCGTGAAACAAGTTCAAGAACCTACTTCCTTTAATAAATGTAAAACATTGTTTCCTAGGATGAAATCTTCACCATAAACCCATACACATAATCATAAAACTATATACAAGATTATGTCGATGTCATATCTACGAAGTGAAAATACGGGGGTACAACAACCACACCCAACAATTCGTTTGGAAATCTGAGAGGACTTACTCCAATATACTTTCTAGAGAATCAACTAGACAGTTAGACTCAATCTAAAGTAAAGTATATATAAGAGTTTATATCTATATCTCTTAATTCAATCTGCAATCAACAAATAGAAATTTGCGAGCCCGATTGAATATAAGAGTAGTAACTTGAACGGTACCAAAGACCAACGTTCAAGGATCAATCAATTTCAATCAACAACCAAAGGTTGGATTTCATAATTGATCATACAACGCACAACCTGTGATATTTCAATTATATAACAAAATATAATGCGGAAAAGAAATAACACAGACACCAAAATTTTGTTAACGAGGAAAACCGCAAATGCAGAAAACCCTCGGGACCTAGTCCAGCTTTGAACACCACATTGTATTACGCCGCTACAGACACTAGCCTACTACCAATGATCTTCGGAATGGACTGTAGTTGAACCCTAATCAATCTCACACTGATTCAAGGTACAGTTGCATTCCTTACGTCTCTGATCCCAGCAGGATACTACACACTTGATTCCCTTAGCTGATCTCACCCACAACCAAGAGTTGCTAGGACCCAAAGTCGAAGACTTGATAAACAAATCTATCTCACAGAGAAAAGTCTATTGGAATAGATAAATCTGTCTCCCACAGAAATACCTATGAGTTTTTGTTCTGTCTTTTGGTAAATCAGGGTGAACAGGAACCAATTGATAAACCGGTCTTATATTCCCGAAGAACAGCCTAGTATTATCAATCACCTCATAATAATCTTAATCGACTAGCGAAACAAGATATTGTGGAATCACAAACGATGAGATGAAGTGTTTGTGATGTTTGTGATTACTTTTCTATCTTGCCTATCAGAGAAATTAATCTCGAGCCAATTTTTCAATTGTACTCAACAAGATAGAAACAACAAGATCAGATCACGCAACTACAAAGAAAATAGTTGGGGTCTGGCTTCACAATCCCAATGAAGTCTTAAACTCGTTAACCTACAGGGTATCGATAGAAACCTAAGGTTAAAGGAGAATCGACTCTAGGTATGCAACTAGTAACACACAGAAGTGTGGGGATTAGGTTGCCCAGTTGTTATAGTTCACCTTTATATAGTTTTCAAATCAGGGTTTGCAATCTAAGTTACCTTGGTAACAAAGCATTCAATATTCACCGTTAGATGAAAAACCTGATTCAACCAAGCTAATATCTTTCAACCGTTAGATCGAACTTAGCTTGTTACACACAAATGACATGTACCCTCATTTAGGTTTATGTAACCGTACCTAAAAGTGTACACCATGTTGGTTCAATAATATTTAACCGAAGTTAGCCATATGATCACTCTCATGTCAACCTTGTTCATCTTAATCATAACTAGTTCAAATGACTCAAATGAAACTAGTTAAAGAGTTGTTCAATTGCTATATTCTCATAGACGTATACAAGAACACAATTGAAGCAAAATCGGTTTGATTCACTCGAATAAATTCATGAACATTATAGATAGGGTTTGCAAAGATTTCATTCCTTACTATATAAATGTTTATGTTCATGAACACAACCGATTTTAGAACTTTAACCTTCAAGTATGCAAACGTGTACGCATACTTGAAATACCAGTACCAAAATTGGGTTTCGCCAGTACACAAACGGGTAAGCGAACTTCCAATCCCAGCATAAATATTCGGACATAAACCCTACGCTAGTACGCGAACGGGTGCGCATACTTAGGTTCCCGGATTTCTCAAGCCAACAGGTACGCGTACGTGTACGCATACTATGGTTCCCGGACATGGATTACATATGTGCAAGAGTACACAACATGACATATCCAATAATGGTTAAGCATTCTAGAATCTTATTTGAATCATTGAAACTTTCTTAGAGGATGACAATAGCCGTTTTCACACACTATTAGCATCAAAGCAATTTTCAAGTTCTTGAAATAATCATAACGAAATATTCCAAGTCTACACCAAATGATTGTACCACACAAACCATATAAGATGTTACTCGGCAATTTTCACATGATCATTTTTTGACTAGGTCGAAGCGAAAGCTTGCCAACACATATTACGAGAAATATGTAAGCGAGTTAAACTCAGCCCGAAATCTCAAATGTATATAATAGAAACTATATTGTAATGCGACCTATGTATCAATCTAGGATATAAAGTAGAAATAGACTTTCCAAGTGATAGATGAGTTTCAGTCTCCACATACCTTTTGTTGATGAAGTTCCACAACCTCTCCTTAGTAGTTCTTCGTCTTCAAATGATGAACGCCGAGAAGTCTAAGGCTCAACTACACAATCTATGTCCTAGTCCGAGACATTGATAAGTGCATAATTCATATGATTTTAGTATCCATTCCATACTTGTTTTAGCTATTATTCTTGCATGTATTCGTATTATTACTATTGTTTTCTCTTATTTTCCTCTAATAGGTGAATCATCCAAAAAGGAGCTACAAAGTGCTAAAAAGAGCTAGGAAGATAAGTATTCCAAGTATCCAAGTTCCCAAGTCCAACAGAAGTTGAAGAAAAGCGACGAAAATGAGCAAAACGCTCAAAATCAAGAGAAGGGCCAAAGACCGATCTTAACTCATTCAAATTAAGGATTTATCATCAACATATTTATTATAATTGAAATATAAAAAGAATTCAAAAAGAATGAGGTCATTCCGAGTTCCGATGAAGAAGTTGTGGCCAAAACGAGTTTTTATCGAATACCGAAGACAGTAAGGTACGCGTACAGGTACGCATACCTAAGTTCCGAAAATTTCTGCTGGAATTTGAGGTACGCGTACTTAGCAAGTAAGAAAACGTGTGTTAATGCCTTGGAATGCCTAAGGTCACGTTTGGGAGTCTTTATGTCGTATTTTCGGGTCGGGTTCTTGAACCGAACTAGATACTTGATGGCCAAGCAATGTAAACCTATAAAAATAGGTATTAGGCCTTTCACATGGATTGAATCTCATATCACAAGTTCTATATCAAAACATAGGGTTTACCCCTTTAGGGGGGAACTACCATTATTCATCTTCTTTGTAATATGAGTAGCTAAATCCTTTGTTGATTAAGGATGAATTCAATGTTCTAAGCGTGAAGCTTTATAAATAATACAAGTCTATTTGAGGTTTTAATCATCATCATTTGTTTTCACTATATTTAGGGTTTATGATTGATTTCTAGATTGTTCAAGTGTACAATTGGATTAATCTTTTGATCATTCTATTTCTAGTAACGGGTTAGGATATCCGTGTAATTGTTGAATAACCCTTACACAAGTAGAGAACGTGAGTCCTCGTAGAGGGATTCTATTGAGGAATCGTGTGTGAAGATAACACTAGTAAGTGGACCTTGCGCTAAGAGTCTAACTGATAGGATCAACCTAAGTTCACATAGCTTAAAGCTTCCGATTGGGTTACATCTTGAGCGCGCTAAAAATTGGTGGTTCAGTTGGATATGACTTGATATGCGAGCGCTTCGGTATCAAGTTACACAAGGAGCTTTGGGGATAACACTGCTCTAGTTGTTATTCTTCGGTTGGTGATCAATGGTTCTAATGGAAGATAGATAAGTATATTAATCCAGTTATCGCTTGGTAACGGCCAAGGATTCCTTCATCATCTCTTTTCTTTATTATTGTCTTTATAATTATCTTACAACCAAAACCACCTTTGTTATTTACTTTATATTGCTATTTCAAATAACCTATCAATTACATAGCTCTCTGTGGGAACGATCTCTTACTACTGCTATATTACCAGTTAATTAGTGGGAAATATATTTATTAATTTGTTGTGCCTGTAGCCCATCAAATTTTGGCGCCGCTGCCGGGGAGTAGTCGTTAATTGATTTGTTATTTTTTTAGCTTGTTTTTATTTTGTTTTTAGATTTTTGTTTTGATTTTCTTTTTCTTGTGAGTCGTCATGTTTCCTCAAAGAAATAACATGTACGGAGCACAAGATCAATCATATAATAGTGGTAATCAATATGGTTTTCAATCTCATTCATATGACAACTACCAGCCATCTTATGGGTATAATCAAAACCAATCTTTTGGCTATGATCAATATCCTACGGAACCTTATGGGTACTCTCATGCATATCAACAACCTTATGATGGGTATGTAAGTAAGAAACCACGAGGATGGGAGGATAGTTTTTCTTCTAATCGTTTACCTTCTAATGATGAGCAGAAGCTTGATTGGTTGATTCTTCAGTTAAAGGCCAGTTTTTCAATGCCGGAACCCATCAATGAACAAGTAAGCGTGGAGAATAACACATCAACCGGATCTTACTACAATATATCTAACCAAACTCCTGATCGTTCACCTATTCAAAAGGAGGAGACGTGGTCTGGAAATCTTGTGGTAAGTGAAAGTGTAGGTTTTGAAGAACGTCTTGACCAACTGATCCAAGAGGTGACAACAAGGGTTGGGCCAATACATTCAAAATTCGGATGAACGCAACAAAAAGATGGAAGAATCATGCCAAGAATTTCAAAGGAATATGGAAAATATAAAGATACAAACTGCTCAACTCATTGAGAATAGGAATGAGGAAGACGTTTGGCCTCAAAACCAAACCAATTTTGAAATTTCTGAGGACGATAGCAAATATTTTGGAGATGAGCAACCTTTGGAAATTTCTTGTAACAATGGTAAAATTATTCCAGCTCCGGATATTTATAATGATCATTCACCTATTCAAAAGGAGCAGCCTTGGTATGACCGAACCATTGTTATGAACGGTGTGACATACTCAGATGCATATCAACGTTACAATGAATATCCGAATTACAATATTTTTAAGCCGGTTGATTTGCAAGAAGTAGACCCGATTATTCCCTCGACGGATACTCAAACAGAATACCCCATTTACACTGGAGAAGAGTTCCTGAGAGCGGAATTTGATTTTGATGACGAGGTTGTTGAAGATATTGAGAGTGAGAATGAAATCAAATTGATTGAAGTCGTGGAAGACCCAATTGAGCTAGATAATAATAGATCGATAGAGGAACACGATATACTTGAGTTAAATAATTCACTAGAGATAATTAATGAGGATCCACACAAGGTTTGTCTAATCCTTTGCATAATTCTATATCTATTGATCATTTTCCTCCAATCGAAGTAGTTCCCGAAAGAGTTGTTAACCCAACTTTTAGGAAAATACCCCACTTAGGATTGAAGTTGTGTGCTTCTAAATTTTTAACGGATTATTTTTATTTTAAGTATCTACCACTTGATGTGTTTGACTCGAGTATTGTGCAGGTTCACCAAGCTGAGGAACCTTTTGAAGTTCCTAAATTCTATGCTCTCTATCCACTTTCGAGTGTAGAATGGACTAAGTGTGGGGGACACTTCAATAAAGTGATAGCTTCATTATTTAGATTTCATGCTAATGTTTTTGTGAAGCTATTATTTGAATTGCAGATTGTTATTTGGAAGGATTACCAAATTTTTAGATTGTTGGTGTACGGACGATAACAATAACGTCAGGCTGACGACGTTAAACCAAGCGCTTCATGGGAGGCAACCCATCGGTTTTGTATCTCTATCCATTTTATTTTTATATTTCTTAGTTTTTCATCTCATATTTTTCATTCCCATCTTATATTTTACAAAGTCCTATATCTATAATGAAAGTTTTGACGAATTCTCGTCAGAAAATTCTAACTGCGCACTTTTCACGAAAATAGCTCTCGAGACTTCATATAGAGTACGATTTGAGTGATTGACCCCAACTTTTAAAGAGAACAGACGTACCTTTCTTTTAAAAAAAGAAAATCGTAATTTGGAGTCTGTTAAGTTGGAGACATAGGCCTGGACATTTGAGTTTTGGTATTTTTCCAGAACTTTTTCAGATTGCATGTCTGTCAGTCCGGAGGCCATAAAAGTCAGACCGTTTATTAAACGACTGTTCCCTTTTGATACCTTATATAAAAGACGTAGGTGAACAACCTTTGTTTAGGATGTTTTTCCTAATTCCCTACCATTGGTACAGTTTTTGAGTTGTTCGGGTTTGTTATGTCAGAAATCAGAATTTTCGGTTTTGAACATTGAGGACAATGTTGAGTTTAAGTGTGGGGGAGTAGTTAGCATGTTTTGCTTGCATATAAAAAAAATAAAAATATACTCTTTGATTTCTTGCATTCTTGAGACTTCATCTTTTGGATTTAATTATGAGCTATTTAGGATGACACTCTAAACCTTTTTAAGGTTGAAAAGATTCTTACAGTAGTAGATTGAGTTCCACTTTATCGTTCTAAAATCTTTAAATATATACGTTCATAATTGAATGCGAAACTAAGCTATGGTAGTCATTTGAAAGATTTATCCTCGCAATTAATCATTATCGAATCACTTTCTTTTTATTTTTACGGTTATATGTTTATTTAAAGTGATTTGGTGGGATCTTGATACTGCCATGGATGTTGTAGCAAGATAATCATTGGTTGAGCATATAAAAGCCCCATAAGACAATTGTCTTACACTCATAAAGAGTGAGCTTAAAAAAAAAAAAAAAAAAAAAAAAAAAAGAAAAGAAAGAAACATATATATAAGGCTCCTCTTCATTTATCGACACTTGGATAGCAATACGTGTGAAACGTTGTCCCTGGCTCCATCGCCTAAACAAGCGTGGAACGCAGGATCCAAGGCAACTATCACGTATTTGCTTAAAAGTAACATGCTCTTAGAATATCTAATCATGAAGTCGATGAAACAAAAACCATATCATCATTATATAGCAAGTCAAAAAGACTATTGATGAGGTTCTTGACACTTGGGTGGTCAGATGCGTGAAACGTTGTCCCCGTCTCCGTCGCCTAAACAAGTGTGGAACACAGGATCCAAGGTAACTATTGCATACTTGTTGAAAAGGAAACATGCGCTTAGAGTATCTAATCATGTGGTCAAGTTAAATGGATGCTTCTCTCAACTATCGCGCTATAAATAAGAATCCTTTGACGACATTCATACAAGTATTGTGGGTAACATCTTTCACTTTATTCAACATTTGCACACTTCACTTTTCTATTTTCATTTTCTTATCTATCCATGTGATTTCAAAGATGCGAGGGTTGTGACAAACGTTGCAACAAGTACGATGACTATCTTAGTAG
Source organism: Papaver armeniacum (assembly GCA_023531295.1). Classification (NCBI taxonomy): domain Eukaryota; kingdom Viridiplantae; phylum Streptophyta; class Magnoliopsida; order Ranunculales; family Papaveraceae; genus Papaver; species Papaver armeniacum. The sequence continues at coordinate 259,538 of JAJJWW010003906.1, forward strand.
AGTTTTGCAATCAGGTTGAATGTCACACATAAGTAATTGCTTGTGTGTGATGATTGAAATGTATGTGGGATGTTTGCAGCTAAAGAACATATGCGAGATAATTATTTGGCTTTCTACTTTGTGTCTATCCTTAGTGGTTCTTCCAAGGCGAGAAATTGGAGTATGTTTTGTGGGTATACCTTTTGTAAACCCTCACGAAACTATAACTCGTCCACTAGGGACACCTAGGGGTTTAAATGCTTGTTATACATGCTAAGTGTAACCGTTTTCTCAACGACATGGAGTTGTTATATTTAGGATTAGTTTTATTTAGTTTGCTTTACGACTAGCAAAATCTAAGTGTGGGGGAATTTGATAAGTGCATAATTCATATGATTTTAGTATCCATTCCATACTTGTATTAGCTATTATTCTTGCATGTATTCGTATTATTACTATTGTTTTCTCTTATTTTCCTATAATAGGTGAATCATCCAAAAAGGAGCTACAAAGTGCTGAAAAGATCGAGGAAGAGAAGTATTCCAAGTGCCCAAGTCCAAGAGAAGTTGAAGAAAAGCGACGAAAAGGAGCAAAACGCTCAAAATCAAGAGAAGGGCCAAAGACCAATCTTAACTCATTCAAATTAAGGATTTCTCAACACCATCTTGAATAGAATTGAAATATAAAGAGAATGCAAAAAGAATGAGGTCATTTCGAGTTCCGATGAAGACGTTGTGGCCAAAACGAGTTTTTATCGAATACCGAAGACAGTAAGGTACACGTACGGGTACGCACACCTAAGTTCCGAAAATTTCTTCTGGAATTTGAGGTACGCGTACTGGTATGCGTACTTAGCAAGTAGGAAAACGTGTATTAATACCTTGGAAGGCCTAAGGTCACGTTTGGGAGTCTTTATGCCGTATTTTCGGGTCGGGTTCTTGAACCGAACTAGATACTTGATGGCCAAGCAATGTAAACCTATAAAAATAGGTATTAGGACTTTCACATGGATCGAATCTCATATCACAAGTTCTATATCAAAACCTAGGGTTTACCCCTTTAGGGGGAAACCACCATTATTCATCTTCTTTGTAATATGAGTAGCTAAATCCTTTGTTGATTAAGGATGAATTCAATGTTCTAAGTGTGAAGCTTTATTAATAATATAAGTCTATTTGAGGTTTTAATCGTCATTGTTTGTTTTCACTATATTTAGGGTTGATGATTGATTTCTAGATTATTCAAGTGTACAATTGGATTAATCTTTTGATCATTCTATTGCTAGTAAAGAGTTAGGATATCCGTGTAATTGTTGAATAACACTTACACAAGTAGAGAACGTGAGACCTCATAGAGGTATTCTATTGAGGAATCGTGTGTGAAGATAACACTAGTAAGTGGACCTTGCGCTAAGAGTCTAACTGCTAGGATCAACCTAAGTTCACATAGCTTAAAGCTTCCGACTGGGTTACATCTTGAGTGCCCTACTACTTGGTGGTTCAGTTGGACTGATATGCGAGCGCTTCGGTATCAAGTTACACAAGGAGCTTTGGGGATAACACTGCTCTAGTTGTTATTCTATGGTTGGTGATGAATGGTTCTAACGGAAGATAGATAAGTATATTAATCCAGATATCGCTTGGTAACGAGGAAGGATTCCTTAATCATCTCTTTTCTTTATTATTGTCTTTATAATTATCTTACAGCCAAAATCCCCTTTGTTATTTACTTTATCTTGCTATTTCAAATAACCTATCAATTACACAGCTCTCTGTGGGAACGATCTCTTACTACCGCTATATTACCAGTTAATTAGTAGGAAATATATTTATTAATTTTTTATGCCTACGACAGCCCATCAGACATCTATAAAGAGACTAGAAATCAAGACTTATAGTTTTGGTCACTAACATTGACAAACATGCTTGAGATAGGAACGCATGCGAGTTCGACCGAGCATTGATCTAACAATCTCCCCCTTTGTCAATTTTAGTGATAAAACTATCAATACATATGGATTACAAAATAAATAAAACTTTATAGCTTCTCATACAAATACTTGATCTCCTTGGCATCTTCAACACAACTCGAAATCTTCGTCACTTCCAAGTACTCCATGATTTTAAACGTGTTCAACTCAACATCATAGTTGTTGAAGATCCGTAGCGATAAAAATGAGAAAACAAATGCTCTCGATCATTGTTATACAATGTGATAGTATCATTACACAGCATCAAAGTTCAATTGTATCACAACTTTGACAACAATACTATGGTGATATGTATCACTCCCCCTTAGACAATACTTCATCTCAATATGATAACCACTCCCCCTTATATAATGATCCTTAAACCATATGTATTTGTAGTATGAAACTACACATTAATTATCCCCCTTTTTATCAATATAAATTGGCAAAGGTACGAAAACTAGTGGGATCCTCATGAAATTTTCATAGAGTTACTTCATGACCAAAAGAGAATAACATACCAACTTATTTAGATGCAATCATATAGCCGAAGCTAAATGCATGCATCAAGGAGTTTATAAAGATACAAGATAAACCCTATAATATTCCACAGCCGCACTCCCCACAAAGATTTGGCAATTAAGCACAAGTTCAAAAAGAACTCTCCCCCATAAAATGTCATTTCCGAAAGAACAACAAGAGCGACCTTACTTTTACGAGAAAAGAATGATTTCTTTGGAAATAATCAAATAACATGAGAACATGAATTTGTATCCAAAAATCACAATTGACAAAAATGATCAATTCAATTGGCTATGCTCAACATAAGAAAACATACGGAGCAACACAGTATATGCACAAAGATGTGGATCATGGAAAGACCAATACCAATGCTAATAATCAAAGATTCATTCTATTTTTCATCACTATTTGCACAATGACCTATAATAGACTTAATCTTTGTAAACAATAGTTTATCCTTTCTTCCATCAAATTAATGACATAAAAGGCTTAACTTTTGTATTCAAAATTTCATTCTATCTTTTATTGATACATTCATATCGACATAATAGAGATAACTTTGAACAAGTATGGGACAATCAAGGTTCACGGACGTAAACAGCATATCCCATAACAATTTGCAATATATGAAACCATAAAGATTAATACCGCAAAAAATCATCTTCCAAAAAACTTTAGAATCTAAATAAATAAATCTAAAAACATTGAAGATAAAAACGTTGGACATAGCTATGTGTACTCACAATAATGGCTATTCCAAACCCTACTTATCCTTCTTAAAAACTCAAGAATAAAATTCGCATAAGAAGTTTCCTAGACATTGAGACCTATTCTTTATCTTCCCCGAACTCCTTGTCGTCAACAGCCATGGGAACATAGGTTCGTGAAGATAGGAGTCAATTCCAACAAACCTTCTAGGCTGATGATGTCGAACCAGGGCCTTCTGAATTTCAAGAGTTCTCATAACAAAAGCCTTTATTTTTTGAATCTCCTTCCTTGTTTCTGTAGGATCAGAATATCGCGACATCAATACTTCGCGAGATTAATAAACGACAGCATTGCGAAGGTGTCGCAGGAAAGTAAAATCAATGACGCAATGAATGACGACAAATTTTAACACGAGGAAGATGTGAAAATCGGCGAAGGTTAAGAGTGCCGCGAGGATGAACACTTATACACTTGCGATACTTGCGAGTTATTCCCGAAAATAAAGGACACTTAGTCATCATCCACTGTGTACTACCCTATATAAAGGGGTGAGTAAGTCTGTTGTAGGTGAGGTTCTTTTTGAATTGTTAAGCAAGTCATTAGGAGAGAGAAAATCTGGAGTGATTGTAATTTCTTTAGCTCTGTTCTCGCGACATCAATACTTCGCGAGATTAATAAACGACAGCATTGCGAAGGTGTCTCAGGAAAGTAAAATAAATGACGCAATGAATGACGACAGCCAGAACACGAGAAAGATGTGAAAATCTGGCGAAGGTTAAGAGTGTCGCGAGGATGAACACTTATACACTTGCGATACTTCGCGAGTTATTCCCGAAAATAAAGGACATCTTAGCTGTCATCCACTGTGTACTACCTTATATAAAGGGTGAGTAAGTCTGTTGTAGGTGAGGTTCTTTTTGAATTGTTAAGCAAGTCATTAGGAGAGAGAAAATCTGGAGTGATTGTAATTTCTTTAGCTCTGTTCTATTTTCCTTTGTAAACATTTCAAGAAAATAATCAATAAAATTTGTAGTTATTCATCTTCAAATGGATTAGTTAAGTAAATTCTAGTGAGGGGTGTATTGTGGGATTTCCTGCAACTACATATGCGCTAGAAACAGGACTGAAAACAGATTAAAGATAAAAGATTGCAATCAAAATTATTCGAATCAAGAAAATGAGAGAGAAAAATGTTAAATCGATGAGGGAGAGAAGTTAAAAAACAAGGAATATGATGAAAATACGGAGTACAGTACAATTACAAAAGCAATGATCAATGAATTTCATGAAAACGTCAGAGGAAGAATACATAAACGAGATTTTGAAGGAAAGAAGATTACGGATAGGGAGAAGAAATCGTCTTTGAAAGAGTGGGAAAAGCAGAAAATAACATTCACAGCAGCAGAGGTACCTAAAGAGGGTTTGAGCCATACATCCCCATTAGTGATCACAATAAATGCATGCAAAAATGGAGAAGGACCAAAGAAAGGCGGCGGAAGAATGGGCAATAAATGTAACTTTGGTGGATACGGGGAGTTTGGTGAGCATCATGTTTTACCATACTTACAAAAAATTAGGATATAAAGATGAAGAAATGATTCCCCCAGCGTATTATATCCATGGTTTTGGTAAATCTATAACGAAACCTAAAGGAGAGGTAAAATTACGAATTCTGCTTGGAGAAATTGAAACACAAGTGACATTGAGTGTAGTGGATATGGAATCGCCATACAACGTATTGCTAGGGAGGCCATGGGTACATGCAATTAAGGCTGTAGCGTCAACATTTCATCAGCGTATCAAGTTTCCTATGCCAACTGGAATTGGTGAAATCAGAGGAGATACTGATAAAGGGAGAATATATCATCAAGACGAAGTAAAGCATTATGAAGAACAAGTGAAGAAGCAAAAAGATCGCAAGAAGATGGTAAAAGCAGCTAAAAAAGAAGAAGAATTTAAAATTTACATGGTAAGAGCAAAAGAAGGAAAAGGAATACCTAGCGCAATCTCGCAGGATAAGGAAATGAAAGGACCAACCCCTATGGGAGAACCGAAAGCTAGCTATATCGCAGCAGAACAAACAAAAGAAGTGAATGTTGGAACTCAAGAAGAACCCAAGATGTTAAAAATTGGGACTAAAATGGAAGTAGATGAAGAAAGAAGAACTATTGATTTCTTTGCGAGATTATAAAGATATTTTCGCGTGGGATATGGATGAAATGCCCGGTATAGATCCATCGTGGCTTGTCATAAATTGGAAATCGGCGTAAATGTAAGACCATTCAAACAAAGAATTAGAAAGATCGCAACAAAGATATCATCCTCAAATAGAAGAAGAATTAGAAAATGCTAGATGCAGGAATCATTAGACAAGAAAAATATCCCGAATGGATAGCAAATATGGTTATAGTCCCAAAGAAGAAAAAAGGGATAAGAATTTGTATAGATTTTACCGATCTAAACAAAGCTTGTCCTAAAGATAGTTTCCCGTTGCGGATATTCCACAATTGGTTGAAGTTCGAGACAGAAACGAAAGGATATCATCTCTTGATGGATATAAAGGTTACAATCAAATTCCTCTCGCCGAAGAAGATCAAGAACATACTGCTTTCTTTGCTCCAAGAGGATTATACTGTTATACAAAAATGTCGTTTGGTTTGCGAAATGCCGGAGCAACATACCAAAGAATGATGGAAAAGGTGTTCGCGAGATGGATACACAAAACATTAGAGGTGTATGTAGATGATATGTTAATAAAAAGTAAGAAAGAAAAAGATCACATACAAGATCTGAAAGAAATTTTTGAACAAATGAGACATTTCAACATCAAAGTAAATCCAGAAAAATGCACCTTTGGAGTTGCATCGGGAAAATTATTAGGTTACATCGTATCAAAAGAGGGAATCCAAGTCGACCCGGAGAAAGTACAAGCGGTTCGCGATATTCCAACACCAACATGACAAGTAAAAGATGTTCGAAGTTAAATGGGTTACTAGCTTCGCTAGGAAGGTTTATCTCGCGATCATCTGATAAATGCAAGCACTTTTTCAACATTCTCAAAAAGGGATCAAAGTTTAGATGGACAGACGAGTGTGAGAAAGCCTTACAAGGAATAAAGGAACATTTAATGGATATATCAATTTTACAAAAAGCAGAACCATGAGAAGAATTATTGATCTATCTTGCGACGACCTCGCATGCATTAAGTGCAGTATTGCTGCGAGTGGACGCAGGGGTAGAGAAACCAATCTATTACATCAGCAAAACTTTCAATGCCGCAGAAAGGAATTACTCAAAAATTGAAAAACTAATCTTGGAATTAGTTTACGCAACATTTAAACTTCGCATATACTTTCAAGCGCACATTGTTAAGGTAGTGATAAAAATACCAATCGAATCAGTAATGAAAAATTCAAAAAGATCGGGAAGAGTTGAGAGATGGAATGCTCAGATAAGTCATTGCAAACTCAAATACGAAATATTGTCTTCACCAAAATCATAAGTTGTCGCAGATTTTTTAGCAGAATTCCCTTTGGAAGAGGATGAACTAGTGGAAGAAATGATGGACATAGAAGAAGAACATGGAGATCCAAAGGACTTGTTAACAGAGCCAAATAGATGGGAAATATTAGTAGATGGGTCATCTAATGGAGAAGGTAATGGGGTTGGAATTGTTGTGATATCGCCAGAAGGCAATAAAATAGATTTTTCTTTCAGATTAGAGTTTGCGTCAACCAATAATGAAACAGAATATGAAGCTATAATACATGCTTTACGATTCGCAATAGAAATGAAATTGGAAAGTGTGAGGATTACCAGTGATTCGCAATTGGCTATTCGCCAAATAAAAGAGGAATATACTATAAATGAACCATCTTTGCAAAAGTACAAGAAACTTGTTGACGAGCTGTCGGTGCAGATACCAAGAATAAAATGGAGACATATATCAAGAAGAAACAATAGACTCATGAGATGCTTTTGCCTTTATATCAAGTATGATGACAGATCCGATCATGAGAAATATAAAAATACAAATACTTTTAACACCGTCAATTAATAAAGAAGAAGAAAAGGAAACAGATGTAATGCTAATAGAAGATGGAACACAAACACTTTGCGAACAAGATTGGAGAGCAGAACTTCATGCATACCTGATGAAAGGGGAAATACCAAGGAATAGATTAGAGGCACAAAAATTAAAAAGCCGTGCAACAAATTATGAATTAAGAGATGGAGTACTATACCGACGATCTTTTAATGGACCTTCATTCAGATGTATAACAAGGAAGGAAGGAGAAACCATATTGAAGATGTTGCATAGCGGGGATGCTGGAAATCATAGTGGTGGAAGATCTTTAGCACATAAAGTAAAAATGCAGGGTTATTACTGGCCGTATATGCATGAGGATGCGAAACAAATATCAAGGCGTTGCGAAGATTGCCAAAGACATGGGAAGAAGATACATGCACCGGGAGCGCCATTAAATTCTTCAACAAGTGTGTGGCCTTTTGGAAAATGGGGCTTAGATATTGTGGGGCCATTCCTACCAGAACAGTGATGAGAGAAGATATCTAATTGTCGCTACCTGATTATTTCACAAAATGGGCAAGAGGTGAAAGCGGTACAACACATTCGCGATAAAGATGTTTTTACTTTCATATTTGAGAACATTATATGCAGATTTGAGATTCCAAAGACACGGTTGGTATCCGACAATGGAAACAGATTTGAAGGACAAAATATAGAATTGTTGCTTAATGCATTTCAGATACGATGTGGAAAATCAACTCCTCTATACCCGCAGGCTAATGGCCAGGCAGAAGCGACAAATAAAACAATTGCAGACATATTGAAGAAGAAGTTAGAAGGATACAATAAAGGATGGTACGAACAAGTGCCCAATGAAGTATGGGCTTACAATACAACTAGGAGAGAAGCTACAGGAATGTCACCTTTTTGTTTAACATATAGGGTTGAAGCTGTACTCCCAACAGAAGTTATGATTCCAACAACAAAGAAAGAAGCTTGGGAGAAAAATCTTAGTGCGGGGAACATTTTAATCAAATTAGATGAATTAGAAGAAAAAAGAGAGAGAGCACTACAACATATGGAAAATTATCAGCGAAGATTGGCCAGAGAATATAACAAACGTGTTAAGATACGTGAATTTAAACCGGGAGATCTGGTGCTGCGAGAGACACCAATATATCAGCGTGAAAGTGGTGGCAAGTTGGCAAGAAAATGGGATGGACCTTATATCATTAAGGAAATAGTTGGCACAGGGGCATATAGATTAATGGATCTTGAAGGGAAAGATGTAGGACAAAGATTGGATAGACCATGGAATAGGTTGTATCTCAAGAAGTATTATCCATAAAAGATGGATGAAATGAAATGAATCTGGATGAAATGTTTTTGCGACAGAATGATTGCGAAGTTGAATAAAACAAAGAAAGATTGTGCGAATGTCTCTAAGCAATACATTAGAAAATGAATGATTGAATGAATTAACAAAAATGAATGAGTGAGTGAATGGGACGAACCTTTATGGCGTACACCCTAGTTCGCGAATGATATTTCGCAAGAGGCAAATGTAAGACCTAAAGTGCGTCATATAAGGGGGTATCTCTTGACATGGCTCGGGAAAAGGTTACACCGCTCCCGGAACTCGAGTCATGGAGATTTGGGGCCCATGAAAGCCTATCCGGGAGAGATACCTTGGATTTCCAACTATATATATAAGGTTATACCTGGTTGGACGCCCGAGGGTCTCTTCCAAGGAGTCGGTGTATGCTCAAGGCGCAGGGGTACGGTTGAGCCAAGAGTGCCTGGGGCATTTGAAGTGTCTCGGCCATTCTTGGAAAGTCTTGGTATATGCTGCACTCGGCCCGAAGAAAACTCCACTTAGGGTGCAGTCTCGTAACCATAAACCATATAGGTATAAGGGATAAAAGGCTGCGAAAACAACTGGTTGTTGTTAAGACCGGATGGGAGGAGCTAGTCTTGTATGGCCGATGTACGCCTCCTTGAAGGGGCAACCAGGGAGAAGATAAGGGCGGCACCCTCCATTAGGGAGATGATAAGTGTCAAAAGACGCAAATGTCATTAGGCTTTATTTTTGCAAGGAAATTCAGGCTTGTCATATTTGTGCGATGATCCTGTAGAGGCAATAATACTAACGCAAGGATAAGACGAGATCAATGGGTTTTTGCATGAAAATGTAAAAACGTCCTGCGATTTCGTCGCGAAGACGGCAATGTCATGGGATTTTACATTCGCAAGAGTATTTAAGCCTGTCATATTGTCGCAAATAAAATATCCTGCAGAGGCAAAAATACTTAAGAAATGATAAGACAAGGTCAATGGGTCATTACATGAAAATGTAAAGACATCCTGCGATTTTGTCGCAACGAGGGGTGGCGAAATAAGACCTTTAATTAGGAAGGCAAAATAAGACCACACAATCAATGATAAGACAAGATCAATAGATTTCTTCATTTGTGAAGATATCCTGCGATCTTGTCGCAATGATAAATTTCAACATAAATAAAAGTAAGCGAACACGCTTGCGAGATTAAAATTGCAAATCTAAAATGAGATAGAAAGAGAAGATAAGGGATTATTCATCAAGGGACTTGGTCTTTCCAATCAAAAAGAGTACTTCAACAGAAATTGAAAAGCATCTCATGCAAAAAGTCATACAGAAAAAGAGACTGGAAAATATAAAATTACAGGAGTAGCTTAATTTTCTACATCTACATCGGCATTCTCGGTAACAGGAGATGATAAATGTTCTTCAACAATTTTATCAGCTTCACCTTCGCTAGGTGGAGTATTTCCATCATAAGTTTTTTCATTTGGATTCTCAGCTTCATCTTCGCCAATAGGAGGATTTTCATCAGAAGATTTTTCATGAAGATTCTTATCGACAATTTCATTGTTCGCGATGTCTTCGCAGCTTTCATAATCGTAATCACTATCAGGAGAATTAGGAACTTCATCATCTTCAACTTCCAAAGGTTCAATAGAGACAGGTTCAAGGGATTTAGAGAGTAAAATCTCATTCACAAAAACTTCAGCTTTGGGATGAAATTGACAAAGAAGTGCCTTCTGTTGATTCCTACTTTGGATATCTTTAAGATGGCTAAGATAATTAAGCCTTCTTGTGGCACGATCACGAGAATGGGCAAGAGTAGCGACAAGTGTTGTATTTTCCTTGCGAATCTTGGCATGGGAGGATTCCAAAGTAGATAGCGAAGTGCAAAGATTTTTCTCAGATTCTGCGAAAATATAAAAGAACAGCAGAGTTAATAATAAAAAGTAATGTAAGAAATTAGACTAGGAAAACGGCGGATGAGGCAGTCAAATTTTATGACTACCTTCCTTTTGCGAGATAAGATGTTGGGTCAGGGCCAAGCAACTATTCTCCAAATGATCCATGGCATTATCAAAACCATCACCGACAAGACCTTTTAACCGAGAACGCAAGCTTTTTTCATTAGAAATCAGTAAATTATTTTCCTTCGCAAGGGAGGAATGAGATTCTTTTAACTTGGTATATTCATCCTTGAGCTGGTTTGTTTTCACACTTAGAGTTATTCTACCCTGAATAAGCTTATCTCTTTCGGTAGTGGTTTCTTTGAGTTTATTTTTCAATGAGCAGATAGATTGTTCTTGCTCATTCAGTGCTTTTCGACAAACATCAAGTTGTTGCGAGGATATCGCCACATTGTCCAACAAAGCTCGCTTCTCTTGAGATAAAGTTCCATTTTCATCTAATAAGGTTTCCAACTCCAAATTAGATTTAGTCAAAGAATATGAGAGATGCGACAATTCGTTACTTAATAATTCTTGCTTCTGGACTAAGTAGGCGTTTTCTTGGGTTAGATTATTTATCTGGTCAACAGAATATGTATGGAGGTTATCTAATCGATTATATTGCTCCATCAAAGCATCTCTTTCCGTTCGAGTTTCTTCCACGATAGATTCCACTTGATATATCTCCATTTACGTTTCTGATTCAAAGCTTGAAAGGCGAACAAAGTCTTCAAAAAAAAAAAAAAAAAAAAAAAAAAAGGGGAGGAAATGATACCTTTTAATTCTTCATTCTTCTTGCGAAGATTGTCACGATCTAGAGAAGTATTATGAAGGCTATTCTTTATGATCTTAATTTCTTGTTCCAAGGATGCTCGCGACATTGTATCAGAACCAAAATACTTACTCAAAGATTCATAAACACTAGATCTGATAGGATCAGTGGAGATTTTCTTAACATCATTCATGGTAGCCGATAAAACTTTAAAAGCTATATCTATCCCTTCTAAGTTTTCTTTAGTAAGAGAGATAGATTCAGAGGAAGAGGAAATGATGGAGGAAGAGGCAAAAGTTGAGTCATCCTTAGTCATAAGAATGCCAGTCGAAGGAACTTGATCAACAAGGGGAGATGAGATAGAGGTATTAAGAGTAAAAGTGGAGAGGGGTTCATTTTGAAGAATTTCATTAACGGAAAATTCAGGGACTAGTTTATCATGCGATATTATCGCAGGAGAAAGTGAGTTGTCCTGAGAAGAAGGAATTGGTTTATCTTGCGAAGACGTCGCTAGAGAAGATGAATTGCCCTGCGGAGATGCTGCAGGAGAAGTAGTAAGTTTGAACCCAGGAATATAAACAGCGGGTGCGACAGGTTTAAAATGGCGAGGTTTCTTGGGAGATATATCAGTATTTTTGTCATCCTGTGAATTACAAGTTAAATAAGAAACAGAGGCAACAATATTGTTATTAAAAGAGTAAATGTTTCTTAAATACCTTGTTATTCGCAGTCTTTCTCTTAGAAGCAAAGGATTTCGGCTGCGAGCCCATGGAAATATTTGGGTTTGCAACGGTGAACTTGGTGCTAGATTTGTTCTTGCTAAAATAAAAATGGCAGGAAAGTCATTAAAAAGAGGAGCAGTATCAGGATAAAACAACTTTATCAGGAAAGATCAATCACAAAATGATTAAATTCAGCAAAATTCACAAACCTTGATGCCATAGAAACAGTAACAGAAGAATGATAATGGAGAAATGATAAAGGAGGTGATGAAGAGAAAGAGTAGAAAAAAGTTGCAGACAATGAAGAAGATGAAGTAAAAGAAAAGAAAAATTGGATAATGAATTCTCCTTTAAATAGACAAGAAAAGAGTAACCGGATAGCATTAAAAAGTACTTAGGTAAAAGGGTAATTTTAGACACGTGTAGACGGTCATTCCTAAATTCACGGAACCTTGCTGACAAAAAATTTGGTGGAAAATAAACGATCGCGACATTTCAAAATATTGGTTCTCATGAAATTCTCTCCTTCGCAGAGAAGACATGAGAAGAGGCAAGATGTAGGATCAGAATATCGCGACATCAATACTTCGCGAGATTAATAAACGACAGCATTGCGAAGGTGTCGTAGGAAAGTAAAATAAATGACGCAATGAATGACGACAGCCAGAACACGAGGAAGATGTGAAAATCTGGCGAAGGTTAAGAGTGCCGCGAGGATGAACACTTATACACTTGCGATACTTCGCGAGTTATTCCCGAAAATAAAGGACAACTTAGCTGTCATCCACTGTGTACTACCCTATATAAAGGGGTGAGTAAGTCTGTTGTAGGTGAGGTTCTTTTTGAATTGTTAAGCAAGTCATTAGGAGAGAGAAAATCTGGAGTGATTGTAATTTCTTTAGCTCTGTTCTATTTTCCTTTATAAACATTTCAAGAAAATAATCAATAAAATTTGTAGTTATTCATCTTCAAATGGATTAGTTAAGTAAATTCTAGTGAGGGGTGTATTGTGGGATTTCCTGCAACTACAGTTTCCTTCAACTCTTCAAGAACACCAGAAAACTTCTGAGAGTTTGAAGGAATAGCTCTTGGCTTCCTCACATTCCTTCTTTTTCTTTTCAAAGTTGGAGGTAACAGAGATCTTTCTTTTTCCTTCATGATTGATGGCTTAACAATCATATTAACATATTTTCCATCAGAAGACATGATGCTTGGAGTCTCCATATGCGTACGGGTTTGTGAGAGAAATTCACAATTTAAACTCAACAAGCAATCATAAGATAAAAAGAGTTTCAGAGAAGGAAAAATGAATGTAGGGTTACGAAACCTTTAAACACAGGTTCGTGCACGCACAACTCACAAACCTTTATTGATTGACCAGGGAAGTCTTTTCCAATATCAATTAGATATGGAAGAATTCCAAACTTGCAAACACAACAAAGCTAAAAATAGAAAAAAACACAATAAAAAAAATTCTTTTCCTAAAGCCTGAGGTGTGCACAATCTTGTCTCTTTTGATCAGGCACATGAGACAAGATGCACCAAACAACACAATAAAATTGTGCTGCGGTGAACAACAATCTGTCCACCATAACCTTTTTGAAAGGAATTCATAGAACCCTGTCTCTCAGAATGTTTAGACCATAATTTCTTCTCTAGTGGTCTTGTCTTATCCTTGGAAAATAACTTCTTCGAAGAAGATAAAATCTTACATACCTCATCGGTTTTTTTGAACAAGTTTGAGCTTGTTTTCTAATCGATTCGCTCTTTGTTGAAGTTTGTTGACATACCTCATTTTGTGTTTGTACTTGAAACACTTTGAAAGTTCATGACCTTTGAGTGAACAATATGAGCATGTCAACCTGGAATGTGATTCAGACGCCCGAGATGTGAAAGCTGCTAGACACATAGTGGAACCTGAAACATCAAGACAGAGAGTTTCCAATGGAAAGGTCAATTTTTTATTTCAGATTGGTTGGGTTCTATTCTGAAAGAATATCAAGATTGATGTATGTATTGCTACAATTTTCAAAATCAATATTTTCACAAAGAAGCGAAACACTTGATTTTGCATCTTCATTAGAATCATAGTGATCAGACATTTCATCAAGAGTTGCAACAAGACCTTTGTTCCCAATGTATTTTTTGCGGTTCAGAAACTCATTTGCAAAATGACCAAAACCTTTACACTTAAAGCACTGTGGCATATCCTCGTCATTAGTCTCGTCAACATCCCTATTTTTAGGAGGGACACGATTGTGAGGTTTAACTGATGACCTAGGTTTATCTCTTGAGAGCCATTTACTTCTCTCAATAGAAGATCTCTAAACTGTCTTGTGATCAAAGAGACTGACTTGTCAAGATATTCATCTGATGAATCAGCCTCAGAGAGATCATCTTCAGAGATGCAAACACTTTATTTTTGTCAAGTAATTTAGTGTTCTTTTGTGATTTGAAAGCGACATCCTTTCCAGATTTGGATGTATGCTCATGATCAAAGATCTTTAACTTCCCAACCAGCGTATTTCTGGAGAGAACATCAAGGTTATTTCCCTCAACGATGGCATGCTTCTTAGAATCGTATCTGGATGGCAGCGATCTCAGAATTTTCATCACAATGTCCTTTTCAGGAATAGTCTTACCCAATGCAAAAGATGCATTAACAATTTCAGACACTTTGTGATTAAACTCATCATAAGAATCTTCATCTGCCATACGAAGGTTTTCCCAATCGGAATTTAAGTTTTGAAGCCTGGCTTCCTTTTCACTGGTATTCCCTTCAAGTATGGTTTCTAAGATATCCCAATGACCTTTAGACCGAGTGCACGTAGTCACATGGTGCTGAAGATCTGGGGTAATGACATGAATGATGGCGTTCAAACCGTCGGAATTTTGCTTTGCAGCAAGAATCTCAACAGGTTCGTATGCACCAATATCCTTTGGCCCGGTCGCATCTCCTACTGCAACAACGGGAGCATCATAGCCATTAACTACATAAACCCTTGATTGAAAATTACGCGCTTCAAGAAAGGCACGCATAGCAATTTTCCACCATAAGTAATTTGAGTCATCGAAGACTGGTGGTACGTTTATAGAGATAACACTTCTGTCCATATCAGATCGCTACAAACACATACTTATAAGGTCTTTAATGTGTTTGCCTGCTCTGATACCAATTGAAAATGCGGGGGTACAACAACCACACCCAAAAATTCGTTTGGCAATCTGAGAGGACTTAATCCAATATACTTTCCAGAGAATCAACTAGACAGTCAGACTCAATCCTGAGTAAAGTATATACAAGAGTTTATATCTCTATCTCTTAATTCAATCTGCAATCATCAACAAATAGAAATTTGCGAACCCAATTGAATATAAGAGTATTAACTTGAATAGTACCAAAGACCAATGTTCAAGGATCAATCAATTTCAATCAACAACCAAAGGATGGAGTTCCTAATTGATCGATATAACGCACAACCTGTGATATTTCAATTATATAACAAAATATAATGCGGAAAAGAAATAACACAGACACCAAAATTTTATTAACGGGGAAAACTGCAAATGCAGAAAAACCCCTGGACCTAGTCCAGCTATGAATACCACACTGTACTAAGCCTCTATAGACACTAGCCTACTACCAATGAACTTCAGAATGGACTGTAGTTGAACCCTAATCAATCTCACACTGATTCAAGTTACAGTTGCGTTCCTTACGTCTCTGATCCCAGCAGGATACTACGCACTTGATTCCCTTAGCTGATCCACCCACAAATAAGAGTTGCTACGACCCAAAGTCGAAGACTTGATAAACAAATCTGTCTCACACAGAAAAGTCTATTGGAATAGATAAATTTGTCTCCCACAGAAATACCTATGAGTTTTTGTTCCGTCTTTTGATAAATCAAGGTGAACAGGAACCAATTGCTAAACCGATCTTATATTTCCGAAGAATAGCCTAGTATTATCAATCACCTTATAATAATCTTAATCGACTAGCGAAACAAGATATTGTGGAATCACAAACGATGAGACGAAGTGGTAATTACTTTTCTATCTTGCCTATCGGAGAAATTAATCTTGAGCCAATTTTACAATTGTACTCAACACGATAGAAACAGCAAGATCAGATCACGCAACTACAGAGAAAATAGTTGGGTCTGGCTTCACAATCCCAATGAAGTCTTTAAGTCGTTAACCTATAGGGTCTCGATAGAAACCTAAGGTTAAAGGAGAATCGACTCTAACTATGCAACTAGTAACACACAGAAGTGTGGGGATTAGGTTTCCCAGTTGCTAGAGTTCTCCTTTATATAGTTTTCAAATCAGGGTTTGCAATCTAAGTTACCTTGCTAACAAAGCATTCAATATTCACTGTTAGATGAAAAACCTGATTCAACCAAGCTAATATCTTTCAACTGTTAGATCAAACTTAGCTTGTTACACACAAATGAAATGTACATAAACGTGTACACCATTTAGGTTTATGTAACCATACCTAAACGTGTACACCATGTTGGTTCAATAATAGTTAACCAAAGTTAGCCATATGATCACTCTCATATCAACCTCGTTCATCTTAACCATAACTAGTACAAATGACTCAAATGAAACTAGTTAAAGAGTCGTTCAATTGTTATATTCTCATAGACGTATACAAGAACACAATTGAAGCAAAATAGGTTTGATTCACTCGAATCAATTCATGAACATTATAGCCACGGTTTGCAAAGATTGCATTCCTTATTATATAAATGTTTATGTTCATGAACACAACCGATTTTAGAACTTTAACCTTCAAGTATGCAAATGGGTTCGCATACTTGAAATACCCGGACCAAAATTTGGGTTTCGCCAGTACGCAAACGGGTACGCGAACTTCCAATTCCATCAGAAATATTCGGACATGAACCTTACGCCAGTACGCTAACGGGTGCGCATACTTAGGTTCCCGGATTTCTCAAGCCAACAGGTACGCGTACGGGTACGCATATTATGGTTCCCGGACATTGATTATATATGTGCAAGAGTACATAACATGACATATCCAATAATGGTTAAGTGTTCTAAACTCTTATTTCAATCATTGAAACTTTCTTAGAGGATCAAAATAGCCATTTTCACACACTATTAGCATTAAAGAAATATTCAAGTTCTTGAAATAATCATAACGAAACATTCCAAGTCTACACCAAATGATTGTATCACACAAAACATATAAGATATTACTCGGCAATTTTTACATGATCATGTTGTGACTTGCGTCAAGAATATAAGATGAACTTGGTCGAACCGAAAGCTTGCAAACACATATTCCGAGAAATACGTAAGCGAGTTAAACTCAGCTCGAAATCTCAAATGTGTATAATAGAAACTATATCGTAATACGACTTATGTCTCAATATAGGAGATAAAGTAGAAATAGACTTTCTAAGTGATATGTGAGTTTCAGTATCCACATACCTTTTGTTCATGAAGTTCCACAAGCTCTCCTTAGTAGTTCTTCGTCTTAAAATGATGAACGCCGTGAAGTCTAAGGCTCAACTACACAATCTATGTCCTAGTCCGAGACATCTATAAGTAAACTAGAAATCAAGAATTATAGTTTTGATCACTAACATTGACAAACATGCTTGAGATAGCAACACATGCGAGTTCGACCGAGCAGTGCTCCAACATGAAGTTCAAAAGATAAGCGTTATACTTCGTAATTATAGTAGGGTAAAAAAACTAATTCCCCCCCGAGAATGGTAAATTGGGTGTGTTGATGAGAAATGAATTCAAATCCTAAAAAAATGTACTACACATGAGTACTTTAGATTCGAGTGATCAATCTGTAAGACTCTGGCCTAAACCAAGACATGGCGGTTCCAGATTCAATTCGGTCACGAAGGAATGAAAATGGTTGATCTTAGGGAGGGAAGCAAAGAAGGTGTTGAGATCAGAATGATGAACTATGAAGGTGTGGTTGTTTTATGACTTGTATCAGAATATAGAACCTTTTTACGTAATGTAAGCTATAAGTTCTTGGTGTTTCTGGATACTTGTGCTGATGACACTGTTGTCGGTTGAAATAGATTGACAACCTATTTATACAAGTCATAGTTGAACGCCCTGATCTCGTAGGAAGTGGAGGTAGTTAAATAGTGGAGAAGTGGGGATCGTCTAAAAGTGGTGAGAACCATGTCCCTGTCATGAAGGAAATACCGGTCAGCTTTACACCCACTACTCCTGTACTGCTATCAACCGTCCGCCTTTCCCGACACTTTCTCATAATGGGCGTGTTTCACACCGCACGCTGTAAACCGCCAGACCAATACCCTGATGAGTATCCCCCAGTTTTTGACATGTTTGATGTCTCGAGTATTTTTGTGGAAATATGGAGCAAGTTACATGAAGAATAAAACAATCCTTCATAGTAATTTCTAAGTGGGTCTTGGTGACTGATGAGTGCCAAATATTGCATATTTATACATCTATTTATTGGCATTTTACTCATCTTTTGCGCATAGAAATCAGATATTATCCCAGATTCTGTGTTTTCTTTGTTTTCAAGAATAAATATTTGTTTTAATTAATTTTGTATTTTTAGGTATTAAATAAAGCTCGGAGAATCTGAGGAGCCAAGGAGCGAAGAATTGGAGTCGAGCATCTATGGAGCAGATAGCCAAAGCCGCGCGCGAATCACGTTGCAACCCAACAAGGAAGACTTGGGCTAGAGCTACCCATGACCCGGATCCGAGCCCGCTCACTCTGAGCCATTGAGATCTCCCTCAGCTACATCCAACGGTCGCTCCATCACTATACATCATCTCTTGATGCTCCGTGCAACACCAGATCGCTCAAAACCGCTTACCATCCTCGACCGTTCAGATCTTCTCCAGCTAGATCCTACGCTCGCTAGGCCCTTCTCATCAAACCCCGCTGTGCCCGCTCAACAGCGAAATTGCCCATACCCCTATACCCCAATCGACCACCTCATTCTCTTCTTTCATTTCTCTTTCTTCTCTGCTCTCGTCTCCATCGTTGCAGAGCAACTTTACCACCTCCATACCCTGTCAGAGCCTCACCTCCGCCACCTTCTTCCCTGACACCACACCAACACCAACAGCTACCTATTCCGCCACACCCAAGCTTTGTTTGTCTTTAAAATAGCTTCTCATAACTCTAGAAGCTATGTTAAAGATAAACAAGACTAGGGTTTCTCATAAATCAATCAAGGGAGTCAGAGAAGCATGAGGAGAGCCAACAACCGATGCAGAGAGAGTATGGGTGCGAGAGATTAGGTTTGATTTGTTTTCTATGTTATTTCAATTTTGGGAATTAGGGTTTGAGAGTTTTCAGTGGCATGTATAAATAGAACCAAAGGGGGTTGATAGAAGACACGCCTGGATTAGCCAGTGCTGTCAATTAGAGTTAAATTTGTTCTTTGCTAATTTTATTTTAGTTGCTAGGGTTTGAGATGAAACCCTAACCTCTCACTGTGTGTTTCATACTCCATATGATTTCTTGAATGCTTAACTATTTTCAAGATGAAATTTGATCTTAGCTTATCAACCCTTAGCTCTCACAGTGCATACCAACGCCATGGATGCATTGTAGTTAGAACACCTCTGAGTTGATTATGCTTGCAACTTGAGCTTAATTGGACTATTGTTTAGCCTCCAGATTAATTGTACTTTAGTCGAACAGTTAATACTTAGGGTGAATACTTCTGTTGTGATCAAATTTATCAAGTGGAGAAACATCTTAGACATAGAGCGAGTTGACACCTCTCCTCCATTTGTCATAAAGACAAGAAGAATATTGTGAGTGAGAACATAGTGTAGGTTAAGGTGATTCAAAGACCCTAGTACCACCATTCTATCACTGCTTTCCTTAGTTTAGAGTCACCACACTACTACTCAGCCGTTTCGGCACATAAACCCCCTGTTGTCACATTGTCACTTAGAATTCAGTCGAAGAAAGCCTTAGATCACCTTAGAGCACCACAAGTCCTTGTGGGATCGACCCGTACTTGCCGCGTCTCCAATAGACGCCGTGCACTTGCGGATTATAACATGTAGGTCATAAATATAAACACCTTTAGAGGCCTACCAAGTTTTTGGCGCCGTTGCTTGGGACTTGGCGCGCGTGCCCCGTTGTTCAATTGCTTGCTTTACCGAGTTTCACCCCTGTACATATTCGCCCGCATTATTGTTTAACCTTTAGTAGTGTAACTCATAGTCATCTCAGAATTTGTAACTTGTTGTTAACCTTGCATCATCTTGTAGCTTAATATATCTGTCAGCATCTTGTTGTTAACTCTGATTGATCTTTGCATCATTTTTCTTTTAGTGTCTAAAAAAAAAAAAAAAAAAAAAAAAAAAGAGAACCGAGAGATCTTAGTGCATTGCACTTAATGTATTCACAAGAGATCCGGCTTAGTCTGTTACATCCGCCTCGGACCACTCATAGTGACTTTCAGTTACTCATTGCTAAACCCTCAGGTTAGCTGACTTTGTAGTGGTTCTGTTAAGTCTGGATACTAAACTTCTGTGTTGAGTAGCAGGTGCTTGCTATACCTGCTGTGCTGCTGAGCAAGCCCAAGGAGTGGGAGAAAAAGGTGCAAATCCCTGAGCAACCCCTGCACTTCAGGTGAGTGGCTCCGCCATGTCTGTGTGTTGATCTGTATTGTTAATGTGCACAAACCCTGCTCCTTGCTAGCCCTCCGAAGCCGCAAGTTTGAGCTAAGCCGCTCCGAGAAACCCTCTGTCAACCCTAAAACTAGCTTGTGAAAAAATAAATCGAGTTGAAGTCAACTCAGATCGTTGACATCAACCGAGTGAGTTGATGCAAGCGACCTTTGAGACATCCACTCCCAGTGTGATCTGCTGAGCTAATTAATTGGAAAATCTTGTATGAATTATAATCGCCCGGTGGTTCACTTGCTACCAGATCCCGCCGATATTCGATTTGTTGATAACCTTGTCGAGCATGTTGTGAGTTTGTGCTAGACCTTGAATCTTGAGACCATGTTAGCTGAGTACTTTTAGTGCCCCTGTCACATGTAAGTTTGAGTAAACCCCGAGCTTAAGATTGCTCTACCCCGTTGACTCGACTTCTATTGGCCCATTGGTGCACCTGAGCTTGCTAAGACCATCTGACCTACAAGGCTGAACCCATTTGCTATCTGAAGTGTGCAATTACATCTCAATTGAATAGCACTGTATTTTGTGAGTCTTTGGAAGCACTGAATGATTACCCTGTGACCTGAATGCATGCTTGAATGTGGCTCAATTACCCATTGTGTTGTGTGCTGTTAAGCCTCACTGTACATTGCCTTGAGCTCCCTTGCTAGCCCCCTGAAGCTGCAAGCTTGAGCTCCCTTGCATACCCTGGCATAACCCTGAGCATGAGCCATTAGAGCTGTTTTTCTGTTGCTTCTCAGATCTGGCATCAATATTGTGTGTGATTATCCATGTTCATGCTCTTGTGATAACCTGTGCCTAATGCTAAACATGATAATTTGAGCCTTACAAAGCCTGTGCTTGTATGCAAACCCTGGGTGTTGTGTTGTGTGGTGTTGTGAAAACCCTGAGTGAAAACCCTGTGAGTCATCTGTGCTGTGAAGGTCAGCTTAGGCCTGTGCTGTGTCAATTTTGAGTTTGTGTCTCTCGAGTTCCGTCTCCCGTGCCTTGTGGAAACCCCTGTTGTGCTCAACACAGCCCCTGAAGCTGTGAATTGAGTTGCACCTTGGAGAGCCAATTAAGATTGCAACCTTGTACATCTGCATATCTGCATTATCAACTGAGCATAAACTTGTGAGCTAGCCTGTTAACCCTGATTGCATGTTACACACCTTGAAGCCTGCACTTGTGTGAATTAGCCTATGAATGAGTTTTGATATCTACTGTGATTTGTTGAACATTGTATAACCCTGTGAATGAGTGTGAAGTATGCAAATCACAAGCATCTCAACTGAGCTGTGCATTTTCACAAAACCTGAACTCAACCTGGGCTGAAACAAACCTTTAAACAACTAAGCCCGCATCATCTGAGCAGCTGGGCTCTGACCTCATACTGCACGTTAACTCAGCCCAACTCAATCAACATCTGGGCCATTCAAACTGGGCTCTACTTCTGCACACCCAAACTGGGCTGTGCAATCGACTAAGCCCACCTAACTGAATCAAACCTGGGCTGCTCACAATCAAGCCACACTGATGGGCTGAACTGGGCTGAACACTTTCACTGGGCTAACTCAACCTAGGCTTTGCACAACCACTTGGGCTGCAACCACACAACCTTCAGCCCACATAAGCTAGACATCTGGGCTGTAAAGTTTTCACAAATTCTGGGCTTCAAACAGCAAATCCCAAACAAACCAAATTGAGCCCACAACAACCTGGGCCTCCCAAATAAACCAAACTTTCCCAACAAAACCAAATGAATCCCATTCAAACCAAATCCCAAACAAACCAAAGCCCATTTTCTTGTTATATTTGTTAATGTTTGTACATATTTTCTATTGGGTTGACCCTCAACTCTTTAGACTGTTAGTAAATCTTTTTAGGACTTGTTAAATTTTCTTTTCTTGAATCGAGTGAGTCTTCTTGTGCATTTTTTGTGCTAATCCGATATGATCACCACTGAGAATGTTGGATTTTGCCTTGACTAACGAAGCTCAACCTTGCTCCGCCGACATCCGGTAATCTCTTCCCTTTTCTCTTATCAGCATAGTTCTCTCGGTATGTGATTGTTTAAATTTTTTCTATATGTAGACACATTGAGGACAATGTTTGATTTAGGTTTGGGGGTGCATTTGCATTTAGAGTTTTTAGTTTTTATTTTGCATTTAGAGTTTTTAGTCTTTTATTTTACCTTTTATTTTCAAAAAAAAAAAAAAAAAAAAAAAAAAAAAAAAAAAAAAAAAAAAAATTTCAAAAAAAAAAAAAAAAAAAAAAATTTCAAAAACTCTTTTTGTAAAAACCTCCAATTTTAGAGATTTTAGAGTCACTAGCATGCTTTTAGCTATGTTTACATAGAGAATCTGACCGAAATAACAAAAGTTAGAAGTGCCGGAAAACGCAATCGGGTTCCTTAGTTGATTAGAGCGTTAAAGTTGGATTTAACCATACCGGAGGGCGAATTAGGTCTTTGTTTAGATATTCGGTAGTAGAATTGTGATCACCCATAGTGGAGACTACCCAATTTACATCAAGTGAGGCACCAACCTTCAATTTTTTTGCAACTTTCTAGAAAGCTGTTAGAGTGTGTGTCACCTTACGTAAATTCCGGGTAGGAATGGTGAGCTACCCAACTTCGCACCATTTTCAGCACTACTTTTGATCTCTTGAGTGCTAGTTTTTGTCAATCATGAGGGTGACGTCTAAAGATGAAAACTCCTTCTAAATACCGATTTGCCGTTAGCATCACTCTCTCTCAATCAGCAAGACCCATAGAAACACATCATCATCAGCAACCGGAGCAGAATCAGAATATTGAAAGAAAAATTGATATAGTCCAAGGTTTATGTGCAACAAAGAAAAGAAAATAGGATGAGAATTAATAAAATTTATAAAATCAAGACAATACAAGTTGTGGAAAAATTGAGTGATAAAGTCCTTTGTCCATGGAGTTAGTTGTTTCATTATTTGTATTTTTATTTTCACTTTTTGTAATTTAAAAAAAAAAAAAAAAAAAAAAAAAAAAAAAAAAAATTATAGTTTATTTTTGCTACCACCATGGTAAAGAGAGTTCAAAAAGAAAAATCCAAACAACAAGGATATTGAGTATAAAAGTTAAAAATTGTCAAGTTTTTGTGAAGTTTAGAAGTTCGTCATCAACAATTGAAGACCGAAGACCGAAGATTGAAGACGTTTCTATGGTTTCTTATGAGAGAGTGATATTAATTGCCGATCGGGTGAGAAGTGAGTGAGTACTCCCACCCTTACTAATGGTTGATTTTCCTTTCTTAGAGATCATTAGAAAAAGATTCTTTTTGTCCACACTTTTGTGGAGTCTCCAGATTTTATTTCGGAAGGTTATCCTTCTTACCTACAACGTGTGCAGGATTTCTCTCTTTATTCCTGCCTGCACACATGAGAGACTAAAAAGCGATCTTTTTGAGTGCAATTATCATAAAACCCTAATGGTGAGGCAGAAGTTGAGACTTATGATCACAATCGAATCCGAATTCTTTCATATGGTATGGTTACTTCTCGCTCAGCACTTAAGGATGAGAAGGCGTTCTTCGATAGTTCTAACTTCTGTTACTAGCATGCAGAAACTCTATGTCCTCATAGCTCCTTGGATGCTTGAGACTCTTTTACACTCTGAAGTTGGAGAAGGTTTTGTGGGTACACCTCTTGTAAACCCTCACGAGACTACAACTCGTCCACTAGGGACACCTAGGGTTTAAAGGCTTAGTGCATACGCTAAATGCATTCGAGAGACTGCTGACAGGGGTATAGTTAGGATTTCTTATTTTCCGTTTCACTTGAGGACAAGTAAAATTCAGGTTTGGGGGTATTTGATGAGTGCCAAATATTGCATATTTATACATCTATTTATTGGCATTTTACTCATCTTTTGCGCATAGAAATCGATATTATCCTGCATTCTCGTGTTTTCTTTGTTTTCAAGAATAAATATTTGTTTTAATTAATTTTGTATTTTTAGGTATTAAATAAAGCTCGGAGAATCCGAGGAGCCAAGGAGCGAAGAATTGAGTCGAGCATCTATGGAGCAGATAGCCAAAGCCGCGCGCGAATCGCTTGCAACCCAACAAGGAAGACTTGGGCTAGAGCTACCCATGACCCGGATCCGAGCCCGCTCACTCGAGCCATTGAGATCTCCCTCGGCTACATCCAACGGTCGCTCCATCACTATACATCATCTCTTGATGCTCCGTGCAACACCGGATCGCTCAAAACCGCTTACCATCCTCGACCGTTCGAGATCTTCTCCGGCTAGATCCTACGCTCGCTAGGCCCTTCTCATCAAACCCTGGCTGTGCCCGCTCAACAGCGAAATTGCCCATACCCCTATACCCCAATCGACCACCTCATTCTCTTCTTTCATTTTCTCTTTCTTCTCTGCTCTCGTCTCCATCAGTTGCAGAGCAACTTTACCACCTCCATAACCCTGTCAGAGCCTCACCTCCGCCACCTTCTTCCCTGACACCACACCAACACCAACAGCTACCTATTCCGCCACACCCAAGCTGTGTTTGTCTTTAAAATAGCTTCTCATAACTCTAGAAGCTATGTTAAAGATAAACAAGACTAGGTTTCTCATAAATCAATCAAGGGAGCCGAGAAGCATGAGGAGAGCCAACAACCGATGCAGAGAGAGTATGGGTGCGAGAGATTAGGTTTGATTTGTTTTCTATGTTATTTCAATTTTGGGAATTAGGGTTTGAGAGTTTTCGGTGGCATGTATAAATAGAACCAAAGGGGTTGATAGAAGACACGCCTGGATTAGCCAAAGATCTTGTCAATTAGAGTTAAATTTGTTCTTTGCTAATTTTATTTTAGTTGCTAGGGTTTGAGATGAAACCCTAACCTCTCACTTGTGTGTTTCATACTCCATATGATTTCTTGAATGCTTAACTATTTTCAAGATGAAATTTGATCTTAGCTTATCAACCCTTAGCTCTCACAAAGTGCATACCAACGCCATGGATGCCTTTGTAGTTAGAACACCTCCGAGTTGATTATGCTGCAACTTGAGCTTAATTGGACTATTGTTTAGCCTCGATTAATTGTACTTTAGTCAGACGGTTAATACTTAGGGTGAATACTTGTTTGTGATCAAATTTATCAAGTGGAGAAACATCTTAGACATAGAGCAGAGTTGACACCTCTCCTCCATTTGTCTGCAAAGACAAGAAGAATATTGTGAGTGAGAACATAGTGTAGGTTAAGGTGGATTCAAAGACCCTAGTACCACCATTCTATCACTTTGCTTTCCTTAGTTTAGAGTCACCACACTACTACTCAGCCGTTTGCTGGCACATAAACCCCCGTTGTCACATTGTCACTTAGAATTCAGTCGAAGAAAGCCTTAGATCACCTTTAGAGCACCACAAGTCCTTGTGGGATCGACCGTACTCTGCAGCGTCTCCAATAGACGCCGTGCACTTGCGGATTATAACATGTAGGTCATAAATATAAACACCTTTAGAGGCCTACCAGTGACAAGACCTGATAATTTCGACCAATCACGCGCAAGCTAGCCGATAGGTGGTCATATGTGATGAGTCAAGTCGTGAAAGTGAAACTTGATGTGAGTTAGCACTCAAAAATAGCATACGGTGCTTTTAGGTTAAATAAATAGTTAAATAATTAAATTATTTATTAAATCAATATTTATGAAATATCGTTTATAATCGATGCACGTAAAGCATCGCTTTTAAGCAAGCAACTCAAATTAAATCGATATATAAGAAGTGCCGCTATTAGGAACGCAACCATCCTTCTTTGGTTGAGCGGTTGGCAGCCTATAAAATCGACTGAAAGTGGCGTGACCGTCTCATGAAGAAGGGCAGCAGCTGACAACAATCACGGCGTCCCATTGGTCGCCTAAGATTGGATCTAAGCCGGTCAAATCATCTAACAAAGTTGGATGGTTAAGATGATTTTGCGGCAGTTGTTGATTACCGTTAATTAATTTATTTAAGACTCTTTTGGGTAGCGTGACCAACCTCTTTGGGTATCCGCAAGGAGTCGTATGGGTAGGCTGAGGACATGCCGATCAGTCCTCATGGAATAGGGGCTGCTGGAATTCACGACGGCATCTTATTGGCATATGAGTACTTTATATTCGATAGATCGATCTATAAGACACTGGCCTAAACCAAAAAATGGACATTCCTGATTCAATCCGGTCACAAAGTAAGGAAATGGGTTGATCTTAGGGAGGGAAGCAAAGAAGGTGTTGAGAGAATGATGAACTATGAAGGTGTGGTTGTTTTATGACTTGTATCAGAATATAGAACCTGCTTGCGGAATGTAAGCTATAAGTTCATGGTGTTTTCTGGATACTTGTTTTGATGACACTGTTGTCGGTTGAAATAGATTGAGAACATATTTATACAAGTCATAGTTGAATTCCCTGATCTCGTAGGAAGTGGAGGTACTTAAGCAGTGGAGAAGTCGGGATCGTGTAAAAGCGGTGAGAACCATGTCCCTGTCATGAAGGGAAGACCAGTCAGCTTTACACCCACTAACTTTACTTCTATCAACCGTCCACCTTTCTTGGCACTTTATCATAATGGGCATGTTGCAATGCATACTCTATACCGCCAGACCAATACCCTAATGAGTATCCCCCAGTTTTTGACATGTTTGATGTCTCGAGTATTTTTGTGGAAATATGGAGCAAGTTACATGAAGAATAAAACAAGTCCTTCATAGTAATTGCTGAGTGGGTCTTGTTGACAAGACCTGATAATTTCGACCAATCACGCACCAAGCTAGCCGATAGGTGGTCATGTGTGATGACTCAAGTCGTGAAAGTGAGACTTGATGTGAGTTAGCACTCAAAAACAGCATACGGTGCTTTTAGGTTAAAAAATTAAATTATTTATTAAATCGATATTTATAAATATCGTTTATCATCGATACACGTAAAGCATCACTTTTAAGCAAGCGGCTCAAATTAAATCGATATATAAGAAGTGCCGCTGTTAGGAGCGCAACCATCCTTCTTTGGTTGAGCGGTTGGCAGCCCAACGAATCGACTGAATATGGCGTGACCGTCTCATGAAGAAGGGCAAAGTAGTTTACAAAGCAATCATGGAGTCCCATGGTCTCCTAAAATTGGATCTAAGCCGTCAAATTATATAAGAAATTTGGATGGTTCGATGATTTTGCGGCAGTTGTTGATTCCCATTAATTTATTTAAGACTCTTATGGGTAGCGTGACCAACCGTCTTTGGGTATCCTCCAGGAGTCGTATGGGTAGGCTAAGGACAGGCTGACCGGTCCTCATGGAAGAGGGGTTGCCAGCGATCACGAAGACATCTCATTGGCTCCTCGAAATTGGATATGGGTCGATTGATTCGGTGGCGGTTGGTTGGTCGATATCACTTTGCGGCAGTCATCTAATGCCGTTAATTGGATTTCGTTCTTTTAAGCGTGTGACCAACCACTTTGGGTGATCGGTTTGGGAGTTGCTTGCGGAGTTGCGAGCAATACGATTGGTCTAAGCCAAAGGTCGGCCGCCGAGGAGTGTATTGGGACTTTGTTGGTCGCCCAAAATCAAATCTAGGCCGGTCGATTCGGCTTGCGAACTTGGACTGATACGATTGATTTAAGACTACCATGGCTGGTTTTAATTCGATTGAAGATCTTTTTCATCTCGTGCGGCTGGCTTATTTTGGCTAGCGGTTATGGTTGCTGCTGGAAGGCAAGGGGAATTCAGATTGGTTAGAATAAAAGTGGGCCCTCCGGTGAGTTCCACGGGACTTATTCGGTCGTGTTTGTAAGATCTAGGGTTAACTAACGGAGCTTACCAAGTTGTGTGATCACGATCAATTTGCGACCGTTTTGGACGGCGGATCCAATTTCTTAAGGATTGTAAGCACGTCGACCAACCTACTTCCTCTTTTAATTAGAAATGCTGGTTACAACTTTGGAGAGATCCGATTGGTCGATGGAAAAGAGGACCGGGCCGCCGCAGCATGGGGCGTGGCCGGTCGGCAAGGAGGGGCGCCGTTAGGCAAACCGACCGGCCAGAGTTACTGGTCGTGCCTCATTCCGCTACTTTCCAACTTAGTCGCGTATTCCTTTTTTCTTCTTTATTTGAATTTTGGTAGGATTTGACTCCGACGAGCTACATGGTAGCTTGGTTTCCTAGCTTTCCTAGGTTTGATATCGAC
The DNA here is from genome assembly GCA_023531295.1 of Papaver armeniacum. Taxonomy (NCBI): domain Eukaryota; kingdom Viridiplantae; phylum Streptophyta; class Magnoliopsida; order Ranunculales; family Papaveraceae; genus Papaver; species Papaver armeniacum. The sequence continues at coordinate 288,398 of JAJJWW010003906.1, forward strand.
CAATAAGGATCGAAAATTTGTGTAGGCTCCGTTTTAAGGTGAAAACCTAATTTTGTAAGCTGACATAAAATTATGTCAAAATTGATTTTTTTTGCGAGCTGACACAAAGTTAATCAATTTTAATGAATTTTGCGCGTTGACACAAAAATACTGATTTTTGGTTACTTTTGCACGTAGCACGTTTCTCGGTGGCACAACTTGTTGTACCTCTTATGCATATATTAATCTGAACATTAAGAAAACTCATGCCTTCAGCTTAGAACGAACACAAATTTAATGTCAGTTATTTAAGATTTCAGTTAGGTACATAGCATAAGATAGACTCTCAGCAAAACCATGCATTAATGAATAATGTAGGAAGGAGCTTCGACAAATCTACAGAATATTTGTGATTCTGCAATCAACACTATTTTTGTATATAAATATACTGAATTGCTCGGTACATATTGTAATCAGTGTAGCATAAGCGCTCGTCAGCTTTGAATAGCTCTTACTTCTTTGCAGAACAAAAGTACATAAATTTAAGGTTTTACGGTTTTAACCCTGAACTATAAACCACCATCAACATTAAGTCACATGCTTAGCACGTAACAGTGACATTATTGCAGGGTTATTGATGGTGGATTTTCGTTTAAGGTTAAATTTGTAAAAACCGGAAAAATCATGCGCTGACATCTTGTAAAAGATAAATCCATTTATAAGTGTTGGATACTCCCTCACTTAATTCACCAAGAATGGAGCATGTAGCAACAATCCCATTCGTGAATACATGAAATTCCTCCAAGGTTGGAGCATGTAGCAACAATCCCATCCCGTGAATTTCATATCAGCCTTGTATTTCTAGTACTCACCATTATCGGTGTGGCATGACGACCGAGTGTTGCTCTTACGAGTAACACGAACCTCCAAGCACTATAATGAAACCATGTACGAAATACCCGTACAGGCTGACTCTCGGTGTGTTATACTAGCCCGATTGAGCATCCAGACTGACCATATCAGTCCGGATATGATCTCGATCTTGATCATCCAACTCCATAAGCATGATCGGATGACCCCAGATCAATTCCATCACCCCCAAGCAGGTATGGAATACCACGGCCGACCCCGCATGGTCGGGTCATTGGCCTAGCTTGCCAAGAAACCGATCATACCAAGCATTATGGAAAAAACCCTAAATTAGGGTTTGCGGCATATTACATGTGTCGCAAAGCAGTCTCAACCATCCATCTTCGCAGGTATAGATGGAGGGTGTAGATGTAGACTCAAAAGGCCCAGAGCATGTCAACATGATCACCGTGGGCCCGCCTACACACTTGACCAATCGGTCAAAACCAACCATGTTTGGTTGACAAAATTGTCACCCAAACAAGAGATGGCGCACGGCTTTGAAAGCCAAAATTAGGGTTTCAAGCCATCACGCGCGCCCATCTTCTCCGGCACGAATGGAGGGTCACGCAGATTGGATTAAGCAGGTCCGGTCATACCCGGCATGACCACCGTGGGCCCACCTACCTCCTCATGTGATCGGCCAAGGCATATCATGCCTGGTTAATCCCAAACCGTCCCACCCAAACTTGCGTGGTTACACTTCCCAAACCACAACCGATCTCGACCACTCAACTTCACCGGACGATTTGGGTGGCTTAGATCACGTTTTCATGGGATAGTCGGTATAGGTGTGAACACAGCCTACCACCTACACGTTGGTATGATCGACCAAGACCGACCAAGATGGGTCGTCTTGAAACGCGTGCCCAAACTAGGGATGTCACGCGGTTTCCAACTCCTTTGCGGCAATGGATTTCTGCCGCAAACCGATCTCAACCACTCAACTTTACTGGTCAAATTGAGTGGCTTAGATCGCGCCTTCATGGGACAGTGAGGTATGGACGTGCACACCGGCATGATGTCTACACACATGCCCCGGTCGATCCTCTCCAAATCCCTTTCCATGCTTGGTTTCGACCAAGGCTGAAGAGTGATGCTTGCGCACCTCTTCAAAAACCCTAATATTCGTTAACGGTCGCAGATGAGTGTCTCAAAGATCATCTCATCCGTCCAACTTCACCAGACTTGGTTATACAAGCCTGGTCAGAGTTATTTGGTTAGTGAGGCGTCATTACCCATCACTTTACCACACCATAATGCGCACTCGCATAAAAACACACGATACTTCACAAGTATCGACTTCCTGAATAATACAGTTATTCAATTCAGCATTACATGCTATCTTTCGTGGACCCACGATCCACACATTCCAGACATCAATCATGTCACAAACTGGGGGATACATACTGCGGTATTGGTCTGGTGGTTTACAGCGTGCAGCGTGCAACGCGCAATCACAAGAACGTGTCAGGAAGTCATGGACGGTTAGAGATGAACAGGAGAAGTGGGCAAGGCTGGTCGTGTATCACCAACGCACAACTCCACTACTCCATCATTCCACTTCCTCCACTTCCCACGAGAGACGTGAATAAGGCTCAATGACTTGTATAAATAGGTTCTCCGCCCTATTTCAAACAACAACACAAGTTCAGACGAGACAGAAAACCAAGTGTTAATACAAAACGTATTCCAACACCCAGAGCTTGCTTGCATCAATCACAAGCATGCTCACCTTTCTGTTACAAGTCATAAGCAAGCCAACACCTTCACAATCTCAACACCTTCTTCGCTTCCCTCCCTAAGATCAACCTCATCTCCTTCACTTTGTGACCGAAACAAGTCCGGAACGGCCATTTCTTGGTTTAGGCCGGACTTGCACAGATTGATCTCTCGAATCTACAAGCACTCACCACGCAGTGCATTTGTTTAAGGTTTAGATTCATTCCTCATCCACATCCCAAATTACCAAATTCTGCAGGAATAGTTTTCACCCATAAACAACTGACCCATTTCCAAAGCTTCTAACCTTCTGGACAACGCAGCAAACTTAGCATCTGACCCGAAGCTTGAATATACCACATTGGTGCTACTTCTATTGACCAAGAGTATTTTAGGGGGTTTAACACAAGACTCCCACTGTTGGGATTTCTCATCAACAACTCCTAAGAAGGTAAAGGCATCCTCAGCACTTTTATTAGTAAACTCATTACACACATAGACTCGACCATGGCTTTGGTCGAATAGTCTAAACCATCATAAATAATTCCTACAAGTTTCATCTTATCAAATACATGGTGAGGACACTGAGATAGGAGATCAATGAATCTCTCTAAAAACCTATAAAGAGACTCTCCCTCTTGTTGCACACTAGCCCTAATTTTACGCCTAATTTGCGGTTTATGCTTAGGGTAGAATTTCATATAGAAAGCGACAATAAGTTCTGCCATGTTTCAATGGATCCGGATGGTAGGTTGTTTAGCCAGGTCTTGGCTTTATCTTTTAAGGAAAAGGGAACATCTTAAGTTTCAAAACTTCATCGGTAAGGTCTTTTATTCTAACTGTCCCACAAATTTCCTCAAAGTCCCTAATATGAAAATAAGGGTTCTCATCATCTTTTCCTAAGAATATAGGGATCATCTGAAGAATACTAGCTTTTATCTCGAAGTTAGCCGTATTGGCTGGCAATTTAATGCACGAAGCTCGGTTGGTCCCAGTTGGGAACATGTAATCTTTCAAAGTTGCCATCGTTGCTTGGCTTGAAGTACTAGGGGTACTTTCCTCACGAAGAGACATATTCTCAAAACTGAAGTTTCCAAAACGGGCTCTCAAAAGAAGAGTCTTTGAGTTCCCGCCTTCACAAGAAGAACTACTAGGTTTGTCACTAATCAAACGACCTAGAGTGTTTCTTTTCCAAGCCCGTTCTCTAATGACCTCGGGCATACACTAGAAAAACAAAATAAAAGAAAAATTAAAATTCTAAAAGGAAGGGAAGTTCTATGCAAACACAAACAAGGCTGACTCACCACAAACAAACCTAATGATATCTAGCAAACAAAAGCATGATGGCTCCACTTAGATTGTTTCTAGACCACTTCTAATCGTTCGAAAGGGAATTCGTTACAATTTAAGCAAACCCCTCTGGATCAATCCGAGTCAAAGTAAGTTGAATCAAGGCGAGGGAAGCTCCGTGGAGCTTTGATACCCAAGGCCTCACCGCTATTACAAGGCGGCGCAGTCACGCATTCAACTTCACAGAAACCATCATGACTTCGAAGTATGCTAAAAGAGTAACCAATATTTTTTCGAATGACTTTCCTATTAAGCTCGTTACCCTATCGGTCTCGTTCTATTCAAATTTTAAGGCTTAGGTTCGCGTTAAGTGTTGTTTTCCTAAGGCGGGCAAGAAGAGAACAGTGATGAAATCGAACCCTTATCTTGTATGGCCAGGCCTTGCCCTTTACTAGGAAATTAAAACAGGCCGTTTTCGGTTCCTCAACATATATGCAAACGAAGGAATACGGTAACTGTTGTGATTGGGGATTCGCGAGTGTTTCGACAAACTTACCTCCCGTACCAGACGGGGGATGAACCGTTGAAGTCGACTCGGGACACGACTCCTATGTCATGTACGAACCCGAGGGGCCGAGGTGATATCGTAATCACCGTCCTTCTCGCAAAATTGAGTTTGATATTTAATACTACCCTTAGTAGGGTTTAAAAATAAAAGAATGTCCAAATGTCCAAGTCCAAAGTCCAAAGAAAATAAAGTGCAAAAGAAAAGGAAAGTCTAAAAAAAAATTAAAAAAAAAAAATCTCCCTCTCTTTTTTCTTTTCTTTTTTTTATCTATTTTTATAAAATAGAAAAAATATTCTTCTTTCGCTCCTTTCGCTTTGTCTTTAACTCCAAATCTTTAAGTATCCACCAAAAGCTTTGGCAAATTTTTCTTTCGCTCCAAATCCCAAAATCTGAAAGGAAAAAGACAAAAACCCAAAAATGTAAAGAAGAACAAATAAATAAAAACCTAAAAGAAAATCTAAAAAATCTAGCCTAAAGACAAGTCCGCGTCGGCGGCGCCAAAAATTGATGAGACTCAATAATGTTGTAGTAAAAAGGTTCGTTGAGACTTGTGAAAGCAAAAGATTTTAGACTTATAAAACTTAAAAATAATGAAAACTTAACACTAAATTGATTCAAGATATGAGAAAATAACCAAGACACTGATTCCACTATTACACATGAATGAATAACGGTAAATAACCCAAAAGTCTAATTATCTTTCAAATCCCTTGTTTCTTAATTCACAAATAATCAGGCAAATTCTCAAAAATTAATTGTATCCCCTAAGTATAGATTATCTTAATACAAAGCATAATCTATCTAATTGAATCACAACTAATGACGAAAATTATGCAAACAATTTAAAACTCTGCAAAAGCAGTGATTGAGTGAATTATAAATTATAAATTAGAGAAAATAAAATAGTTACCAATTATTCATGCGTAAATAGCTTCCTCATTGCCTTGGTTGTGGGAGAATTAGCCGCTCATCATGTTGGAAACACGCTCAAAAATTATTATTATTGCTCAAAGGGTGTTTACAAAGATGAAATGGAGAAAATGATGAAAATCGGGTGTTTGCAACGTTTATAATTGTTGCAAACACTGTTACAAAGAACAATAGAGATGAAGTGTTGTTGTTTTTGTTGATCTGCGACCCTCATCTAAGTGTCGTTGTCACTGTAGAAGAACGACTTCCTCTGGTGGTCTATTGTTCTTCGTGTTCTTCACACCAGCAGCAATGGCAGTTTCTGCAACTTCGATTTTTTGGCTCTTGTAGTGTTCTCAAATCTCCCAAACTCTCCGTATCCTCTCTCTGCTATCCCATCCTCCAATTTATACTCAACAGGTACAAGAATATTGCCTCATTACTCCCTGAAATCTTTCCATCATTCGGCAGTAAAGAAAAATATTTTCTTCCCTATTTTTACCTCCTCACGCTGTTTTCTCTGGCAAACATGATCCTACACGTTCCTTCACCTTCTCAGATAGTATCAAGCACGCTGCAACTCACGTAAAAATTTCCCAAAATAGCGCAGAAAAGGGCCGAGAATATCTTCTTCCCCTGTTACGTGTGATTGCACGTTTCATTCCCTTTTTTTATCGAAACTAAAAGCATTACCGGCCCTGTTTTGATGTACAAGACCAATAACAACCCATATCCAAGACCATATCTCCAAAAATCTCGACTAAATCAATCCAGCTGAAATCTGTTCTTTAACTGAAATTTCAAATAAACTTTTCCCGCCAAAATCTTTCTTCCCGAGAAAGAAGAAGGTGTGCCCCTATCCAACATCCTGGGTGCCGAATAACCAGTGGGTGCTAAGAATAAATTTGGGCTATACATAGCCGTGGGTGCCCCTTAGCAAAAATGGGGATCCATATAGCAATTATCCTCTGAGGGTGCTCCGAGCAACTTTTCGAGCCAAATTTTCCAACAATATTTATTTCCAAAAAATACCTACAAACACATAAAACACCATAATAAGGAAAAAAACGAGTACTAACAATACGAAACATTGAGGACAAATTAGACACATAAATGCGTCTATCACGGGCCCGATTGCCTTTTCTTATTCGTGGATTAAAATAGGGAATCCTTTCCTTATTCGAACTTCAAAAGAATATTACTCCTATAAAAGGGTTGTTCTCATTTTATTTTATTTTTCATCTTTGTTCTCACGTCTTTGTGCTAGCGGCAGAGTGGTAGCAGCAAAACGAGCTAACATTCAGGTATGTACTCCAACGCTTCTTTTTTCTCTTTTTCTTTTGTCAGTGCAAGCCCTAGCCGTAGATATATTCTCCATGAACCCGTAAAAATATATTTTTTTTGTATGAATGATTCTTCCTTGCTAGTAGTATCATAGCAATATTAGTCGCCATGTCGATAGTAAGAAAACCAAGTATACAAAACATGCGTGCATGAGTAGGTTGTTGTTATTAGTTTTCTTCTCGTGAAAACCTAGCTTCAAGGTTGCCTTTCCCTTTTGTGGTCGTGTGAAAATATTCCTCCCTTGGTTGCGAGCGTATTTCCATGATAGACCATGACTTGACCTGGGTTGTACTTCCCGTGACTTCGCATGCTTCCCGTGGTACTATCTGATTTCGACCAATAGCGTATTTCCCTTGACAGTACATATGCCTCGTTGGGTAGCATCAGTACCCATTCTCCTAGACATGAATGTCGTGACGTGTGGCCAAAGAAAAATTTCCGTGACCAATACGTTATTGTTCGTAACCGATCTTGGTAATACTTTATGTATGCTTTTTCTTTGAAATAATAATTTTTCGTTTTGTTTCGTTGTAGTTACTTCAATAGCATAAGGAATTTTGTTAAGTTGTCACCTAGGGAGAGCCTTGCAACTGTACCGAAGAATATTAGCAACTCCAAGCCAAATGCGGATGATGAATTTTTTTACCATGTCTTCTTCACCTAGGAAAACCCATCCCAAGTATGTGGCGGTTCTTTTGACTGGTTCAGAAAATGAAGGAGAGGTCCAGTCGGTTCGGCCAGGGCGCATAATGCGATTTTGTCTGCAGAGGAAAGAATATCCTGCTTCTCCCATCGACTTCAAAATCTTTCAGAGCCCGTTGTGTTCTTTTGATAAGTGGATGCAATTCATGATAGGTCAAGACCGTGTGAGGGAAAATTTAACCAAGGCGCAGATTGTTGGAGCTGTCACGGCTTCTGCAACACTTCAAGTTAGGAAAGACATCCAGGGCTTGATCACGTTTGTCTCCAGATAGTGTCTAGATACTCATACTTCCATATGCAGGTGGGGAGAAATGACCATCTCTTTAGAGAGCGTATCCGTCTTGCTGAACCTTCCCATAACAGGGAATCTTGATATCACGTTGTCGGATGATGAAGAGGAGATGTGTGCCGCCCTTGTTGAGAAGTCAAACAGGTTCGTCCGAAAGGATCACGAGACGAAAGTATTCTACAGCTGGTGGGTGTCTGAGTGGTTCCCTGATGAGCCGGAGGTGGACCTAGAATTAGATGACACTCTACATGTTGCCACGTTTTTAGCTTTGTGGTTGTCCAGAGATATTTTTGATTACGGCTCTGGAAAGAAGGAGATAAGGCGATTGCTTATTAAATTTGCCATCAAACTGGCGAAAGGCGTCGTTCTTCCCATTGGGGGCTTGTTTCTTGGTTCTTTGTACACCCATTTGGATCATGCAGTTTGCGGATATGTATGTTTCAAACGGTTATTTGAAGGCAGACTCGTATGTTCACGTTGCTTTCCTCCAGGCATGGTTGTGGGAGCATTTCGCAAAGTACGCTCCTAAACCGTTGGCTCCGCTTCCCGAGTCTTGCGACGGCTCTCGAATTCTGCGCTGGTCTAATAGGCGTCTAAGATCTGGAGTGAAGCTCATTGATTTTCTTGATAATGTCTATGCTGTTACTTTTCGTCCCTGGGCTCCAGTTCACGCGTCCATAGTTCAGCCAAACACTTTTTCCGCTGCTCCGAACTTGACTTTGCTTTCGTCCGGGGAGAATACAAGTGTTGGAGAAGTCGTATTTATGCGGAGTTGTATCCTTGGACACGTGCCATCTTTCTTTCGGGGATGTCACAAGGCGGTCCCTTATAATATCGACAAGGCGGCTCGGCATATGAATTTTGACCAAGGGGTCCCATTTATTCGTTAGTCGGTTACTTCGGAAGAACTGTTGCCAGCTGTTCTTAACGCCAGTGTTCTCACGCCAGGTAAGAGCCTTCCTTTCCTGCTCCCAGATCGAAGTGCAATGACAACCCCTAGGCACAACAAGTTTTGGCAGGATGAGTTTCTTGCCATCCATGGGTTTGCGGGCGATGTTGTGGAGAATACCCGCGACAGGCCTTCCTCTGTGACTTTAGCGGAACATCCACTGTTGAGGGAGCCTTCTACTGCTAAGCAAAATCTCCCGACAGTTCTCAAAAAAAGGAGCGAAGGTCTAAGAACCGTGCGGGTGGTTTCTAGTCGTATTCATCGGCTCTCGTGAATTTCATTTCTTTCAACACACGAGTATGGGCGGCTCCTTATTGATTTGACTGATTCACACAAATCTTCTGTTTCGTTGCTAAATATCTTTTCTTTTCCGATTCAGGGCCTTGACAGCGCAAACCCTTTGCCAAACTCGCGCATAGTCAGAAATCGGCTACTAAGTCTCCTGAGGATGTAGAAGAATCCGGGGAAGAAGAAAGATCGGGATCTAGCAGTAATGATGAAAGTGCTTCCGAAGGTGACACCGAGTCTTCCTCCGGCAAATCCGCAGATGAGTCGGTAAGTTTATGCGTTCCTCTTCTTTCTTGTTTTTGCCCTCTATTTTTTTTTTGAGTGAAAACTAAATTGTAATGTTGCAGGAGGGGATAGTTTCTGAAGAGGGTCTTGAGGTGGAGACTCGCCACAATGAAGGTTCAGCCGTTGAAGCCGCGCATATAGGTGGTTCGGAGATGGACATTGATAATGGTGAAACCCAGATGGTGGAAAGTACTTCGGCGACCATTGGTGCGGTCGTGGTCAGGAATCCTTTGCCGGTCGCAGATTCAGTTGCGGGCGCCATTTTCGTGCCTCCATATTTGACTCCCCATGAAGACCATGTGTTGGTTGGAGGCTTCAGTGTGCCATCCAAGCATGCGGAGTTGTATACCAGGATATGGGAAAAATACGGACATATCGCCATGACCAAGAAGCTCACTAGCCGATTTACATTGGTCAAGCGTGTGGAAGAAGCTTTATCTTCAATTCACCATATGTGAAACGTGACTGGTCACACTGTTTCCGGAGATGTGATCTCATGCTGGAAGTTTCATCGGGATATGTATGTAGACTTTGAGTTTAATGTCTCCTGGTTCTGCAAGGGCTTTTATGAGATCCAAAGACTGCAGGATGAAACGGTTGATGGTCCTTCTGCGGATTAGATTAATCGTCAGGCGGCAGAAGTCGATAAGTTATTCTAGGAGCTGGAGAAGTTATCTCAGGAGTTGAAACTGAAGCAGTCGGCGCTTCAAAGTATGAAGAATGTTTTCTCCAAGAAGAACGAGCCTTTGTTGAGCGATTTTCCTTGAGCGTGTTACTTTTCTGAAACTCCTTTCCTTAGTTTTTTTTTAAGGAAAAGAAACGCCTAGTTTATGGTTCGCTTTTTTTTTTTTTTTTTTTTTTTTTTTGGATTGATAGATAATTGCTTTTTATAAGAGTTTTTGGATTATTTTGGGATAATGGTCTTTTGATATGTTAAAGTCTGAGTTGTAAGTGTAGGTAGCAAATCATCTAGGAAAATTGTGAAACCGTGAATGTTGCATGATGGGTAAAGTATGGGATGAAACTTGGGAATAACATGGTGTTTGGTTTCAACGTGGAAACCTATAGTAATTGGTTACGTATCATGGCCGGACTTACTTGTTTTTATTACCTACTTCAACAAAACGGATCCCAAACCGCAAGTCCGGGCGACGTCGAATTGCACGTGAGAAGTCCCCAGTTGTTCCCCGTCGCGTGATTATTGATAACTGGGCCGTCGATCCTAAGCGAATCGTTTGCTTTTTTTTTTGGAAGCCCCCAGTCGTCTCTTGTTGTATTACGCCTGGTAAATGTTATGACTGGTAACTGGGTCGTTGATCCCTGAGCGGATCATTTGTTGCTACCTTTCCGAGATCTAAGTTAAATGATGAGATTGAGAGTTGAAAATTGACAGCGTGAGCGAAAGATCAATCCTCCCACTGTGGTCGCCAATTGTTTGAGGGTGAAAACGGTTTCTGCAGATTTCAGTAATTTCGTGTGAGTGGGTGAGAAACTGAGTATAAACCCTAAACAATGTACTGCAAGGGAGTACTTTAGATTCGAGAGATCAATCTGTACAAATCCGGCCTAAACCAAGAAATGCTCGTTTGATTCGGTCACAAAGTGAAGGAGAAGGGTTGGTTTTAGGGAGGGAAGCGAAGAAAGTATTGAGCCCGGAATAGTTGATTCTGGAAGAGTAGTTGTTTGACTTGTATCAGTAAGTGAAAGCTAACATATGGGAAAGCTAGCAAGTGATTTCTGAGTGTTGTATGCTCCTGACCAAAACTTGTTATTTGGTGGAAATAGGTAAGACCTATTTATACAAGTCGTAACATAACGTACTCTGGTCTCGTAGAAAATGGAAACGGCTGAGTAAAGTGGAAGGAGGTGATAAATGGGTAATGCCTGGAATTGATGTTCCATAATGAAAGGAGCGTTTTACCATTTATTCCTTGTATTTACTAACCGACTCATTCTTATGGCACTTTCATGTAACGGGCGTAGTGTACGCCGCACGCTGTAAACCGCCAAACCAATACCCTTTATGAGCATCCCCCAGTTTGTGACATGTGTTAGATGTCTCGAGTGTTTTCATGGGAAAACGTGTAGCAAGTTGTTAAGTGTGGCATGGTGGCATGCCAGTGGCCATGGTAGACTCGACATGGCTTTGCCAAAGAATAGGCGCGGCCAAATTTGGGGATTTAGATGCAAACCGTGATGTTTTGGCTTTGGACCGTAAGTTAGGTGGCGAACTTGAACGGTCGAGATCCGCATCTCAGAGGGAAGGATAGCCGTTGATTATTGAAACCCTCTGTTTTCATAGCCAGCATTGAGCATGGCTTTGCCATAGAGTAGGCGCGGCCAAATTAGGGTTTAGGTGCAAACCGTGTGTTTTGGATTTGGGCCGCAAGTTGCCATGCGTCAGGTGGTGAACTTGTGTGGTCGAGATCTACATCTCAAAGAGAAGGGTAGCCATTGATTATTGCAACCCTTAGTTTGTAGCATCCAGCGTTGAGTCATAACCTTGTCAAAGAGTAGGCGCGGCCAAATTGGGGTTTAGGTGCAAACCGTGTGTTTTGGCTTTGGGCCGCAAGTTTCCATGCGTCAGGTGGCGAACTTGTGTGGTCGAGATATGCATCTCAAAGAGAAGGGTAGACGTTGATTATTGCAACCCTTCGTTTTAGCATCTAGCGTTAAGCATGGCTTTGCCATAGAGTAGGCGCGGCCAAATTAGGGTTTAGGTGCAAACCGTGTGTTTTGGCTTTGGGCCGAAAGTTGCCATGTGTCAGGTGGCGAACTTGTGTGGTCGAGATCTATATCTCAAAGAGAAGGGTAGCCGTTGATTATTGCAACCCTTCATTTTAGAATCCAGCGTTGAGCATGGCTTTGCCATAGAGTAGGCACGGCTAAATTAGGGTTAAGGTGCAAACCGTGTGTTTTGGATTTGGGCCGCAAGTTGCCATGCGTCAGGTGGCGAACTTGTTTGGTCGAGATCTGCATATCAAAGAGAATGGTAGCCGTTGATTATTGCAACCCTTCGTTTGTAACAGCCAATGACGTGAAGGAGAGGCTGGCATGGTATAGGCGCGGCCAAAACTAGGGTTTGGTGCAAACCGTGGTATTTGGCCTTGGGCCGCAAGTTGCCGCGCGTTAGGTGGCGAACTTGGATGGTCGAGATCTGTATCTCGAAGAGAAGGGTAGCCGTTGAATATTTCAACCCTTTGTTTCGGCGTGGAGAAGTGGCTGGCATGGTTTGCCATTGGCACGGTGGAGCGGCGGATATGGTTCGCATGACTCGGCGCGGAGACATGGCTGGCATGGTTTTCTATTGGCACGGTGGCACGGCTGGCATGGTTGGCATGCCTTGGCGCGGAGACGTGGCTAGCATGGTTTGTCATTGGCACGGTGGCGCGGCTGGCATGGTTGGCATGCTTTGGCGCGGAGACGTGGCTGGCATGGTTTCCATTGGCACGGTGGCGCAGCTGGCATGATTGGCATGCCTTGGCGCAGAGACGTGGCTGGCATGGTTTGCCATTGGCACGGTGGTACGGCTGGCATGGTTTGCATGCCTTGGCGCGGAGACGTGGTTGGCATGGTTTGTCATTGGCACGGTGGCGCGGCTGGCATGATTGGCATTCCTTGGCGCGGCTGGCATGGTTTGCCATTGGCACGGTGGCGCCTTGGCGCGGAGACGTGGCTGGCATGGTTTGTCATTGGCACGGTGGAGCGGCTGGCATGATTAGCATGCCTTGGCGCAGAGACGTGGCTGGCATGGTTTACAATTGGCACGGTGGTGTAGATGGCATGGTTGTCATTCCTTGGCGCAGAGACGTGGCTGGCATGGTAAAATTGCCATTGGCACAGTGGGAGAATTAGGGTTTGGCATACACAAAGGTGATGTCAGTTAATACTAAGGGTTCTGCCGTGGAATTTTTCGATAAGTAATTATTACGTAGGCATGATGTTTGATTCGATAAGTGTGCTAGTGGTCATAGTGACGTCATGTCAGATGCATAGTTTTACGATTTTAACCCTAAGCTAAAAGCCACCATCAACAGTCGTGCAACGGTTGAAGGAGTTAGCAAAGTAGTGGGTGGATGGTTAACCAAGTCTCTGGACGACCTGGAACTGGTTTCACCACGATCTTCCACTTTCCTACTCTTTCAATCATGGAACCGTCACACTTACTGGGATCAATGTGTTCGCTATTCTGACAATATAAATAAGTCTCTGGATCCACGATTGAACAACAACAATTTTTCGAGCAATCACTCTCAGAAATTCCATCAATCGCCCAGAACTTATTCATAGAACTCAACTTCAGTAGTTGATCGATTTGCAGAAACCTTCAACACATCCACAATCCTTGATCATCATTGATCCCACACAATTCTCAGCTTCCCTCCTACAGATCAACCCGTCTCCCTCTTTGTGACTGAATTGACTCTAGAACGGCCATTGTCTTGGTTTAGGCCGGAGTCCTACAGATTGATCTCTCGAATCTAAGCACTCCCTTTGTACTGCATCTGTGTGAGGTTCAGCAGTTTGCTCGGTCGAGGAGTCTCGACAACACGCTCGACTCTCCACTTTCCTTAAAAACCAGCAAACCTTTTTTCCCCATCCACAACGGTCAACGTCAGTTGACTAAATTTTGAATCCATCTTCCGAGTGTGATATCTTTCTCGTCTGATGTCCGATTGACGCGTTCTTGTAGTCCATTTCGTATATCTTTTCGAGATCTATTCAACAGTACTAATTTCGTATCTAGATCATTGTTAGATTAATTCCTATTAATTAAAATATATATCAACTAATCAAGTTATTAGCGACTAAAACGTCTCTTGACTGGTCTAATAACGTTGACGAGCTTGAGGGTCCTTACATTCTCCCCACCTTGTATCATTTTCATCCTCGAAAATCGAACCACCCTTCTGATCTTCAAAACTCCCCACCTTAAAGAATAATCCTATCTCTTGTCTAAGCGCAAACAACATAAAACAAAGCGAAAACCTAAATGGCTTTTTACAACTAAAATTTGTGGCTCTAGGTTCAAAATACTAATTTCCATTTCAATAAGTTACTAGTTCTAATTACGAGAAAAAATACTCTATAATAAAGTTTCTAAGTAAAATTTGAGATCTATCAGTTCACAAATAGAAGAAAGTCTCCCTTCCATGCCTAGTGATACAAGAATGCAGTTGCCCTGTTTAGGTTCACGACGCCTGACAGTGCCTACTACGTAACAAGTATCACCTGAACACATCAGAATTACCAACCTCACTATTCCCCAGTGCTGGATTAACTAAGTATTAATTTATTAAGATTAATTACTCTTTAAACTTTTATCGTATTGATGTAAGTTTTATAAATTTACTTCATAAAATATATAAATAGTTCAGATCATTTTAAACAATTTAGTCATCTGAATTTTTTTATTTTATTTTATTTGTATACTATTATTTATTTATTTATTTTACCAATATAAGTAATGACAATTCGATTTCACGTCAATTTATAATATTTGATTTTTTTTAATTTTACTGTAATACCTTTATATAAATTTTCCAAACATAATATACTATAAATTTCCTGCTAGCCTAATTATTCGAATATTATTATTAACTTTATTATTACTTTCATTATTCTTAAGCTGATAGTCCAGTTCGTACGTTAAAGCTTAATCTTCTAAATATAACTCTACGTTCATGTAAAGATTGATATGATAGTTTTATTTATTCATATGGAATCTGTATACTATATCTTGTTAAATACTGGTGTTGATAAATTAATATGATTTAAAATTAGGTGTGCATAAAATTATAGCATATCCTAACAGTCTTTTGATTTTGCTATTAGTGTGAAGTATCATATTAATGTACAATTTATTTTTTTATTTTTTTATTTTTTATTTTTTTAGTACCAATATTAAGTATCCTATTAATATTTGTTTCATTTTAGAGATCCGCTAGATCATTTGTTAGATTAAAGATAATTTATAATTAGTTTAATTTACAAAACTTAATCGTAGATAAGCGTAAATAATTTTCCATAGCTATTTATTCATTATTATTACTATTATTGTCATCTATAATTACTATTATTATATTTATTATTAATATTGATGGTCGAACTATTATTCTAATTACTCTTATAAATATCATTATTGAATCCCAACAGTATTATTAGCATGTATGTGATTGTAAATTGTTGATTCTACGTATAAGTCAAGGTATTCAATAAGTTTCTATGCATCTTTCAAGATTTATCAATTGTGTTAATCTCAATATTTTTCTAGTATTGGATTGTGTATTGTTCATACTTTTTAGACTGATTATTCCCTAACCTTTATTAGCTAAATTTATTGGTGTACCCTACAATTTTTACTTCATATATTACAAAATAACATACATGCCCAAAACAAAGAACAAACAATTCAACATGTTATACAAATCAATCAGTCAAATAATTCTTTTAGTTATTGATAGCTTTTAGTGATTAAGATTTATCTCACAACCCAACCCAGTTCTAAACTAATTTATTTCACTAACTGGCACTGGCTATTCCTATCTTTTCCCATGTAAGATCTAATAGTGAGCTCTGATACCATCATTGTAGCGCCCCCAAAGCTAGCAGCTGACTAATCCAAGAGATTAACTAAATAAAGAGGCACTAAGAATCTAAATCATTTACTTAAACATTCAATTAAAAATATCTGCTACAGAACTTAATCCAAAAACTAACCCCGCTCATAAATAAATACAAGAACTCCTCTCAAATTATACATATTTAATAATGAGTTGATTTACAAATAGAATACAAACACAAAATAACATAGCGGAAGATAACTAATTAACGTAAATAATTCTTCAAAGCTTTCATCGTCACATGTACATCCTGAACTGTCTCTGAAACTGAAAGTGGGAATGGGTGAGCACATCATTCCTAAAAGGGGTGCCCGGTGGAAATAACAACTAGCTTTTAAGTAATCATTAATATGATTCGAAGACAATGTAGGTTTTATCGAAAGTCGTTAATACACGAAAAGACAATAAAACACAAAGTAAAAACTTCTTTAAAGACATCCATAAATAACAGTAAACATCCATGTATGAGATGTGTGTTGCCGCACATAAGGGAAGAGTAATATTGATGCCAATTCCATACCGAATAGGTAATACTGCGGTGTATCGCCCTAGCCATAGAATACTGATATATATAAAGGAAGAATAATATTGTGGTGTATCGCCCTAGTCGTGTAATATTGCGGTGTATCGCCCTAGCCATAGAATACTGATATTTTGTCGGCACACATCTCATACCACACAAAGCACACAAAGATATGCATGAATTTCACAACACCAATATTGATTTGTAAAACAATAATGAATACAAGAGAGTTCATTATCGATTCCCACCTCTTTTGATAATAAGCCTCGCCTACCTCGAGATCCATGATCCACTGGTTCATCCTTGAATCGATCGTTGTTAATATAGCCTAATTTTTTAATCAAACAAGCATTCTAAGAATTTATCGAAAAATCTCAAACAACACTCATAGTATAATATCATACAAGTTTCTAGTTATGGACTAAATCAAATAACTAATGGTTCTAGTTCTATCAATGGTTTTATAACCTGGTGATACGTAATCCGGCATAAATAATTATTTACTTATCCAAATGGGGTCAAATTGATGTCATTGGAAATCCCTCGAAAAACCCTACAACTTCGCAGAAGGAACCGAAAGCTAATTCGGACCATAAAGGGTCCAAATCATCAAAATACTAAATCTGGCTCTAAACCCAGCCGCTGGCCTCACCCATCCGGCCCATTAACCTATTTGACTGACCCATTGGGTCGAGCCGCGACCCGATCCGCTACCCACTTGGTCTGACATGTCTGAGTCATATATCTGACTCATCTTACTCACTGAGTCGACTCAGATAATTTTACAAACACTGGACAGGCATAAAAACTACTTGTACACAACACAAGCACCAATCTTTCGGGGTATATAAATTTCTCAGATGTTATCCAAATGGAGCTCTTAATGGCTCTTTAGAAAGATGACAGTCTCCTCCACAACTTTTCAGTTATGACTAGAAACCAAATCTGAATCTAGCATACACATAAACATACATTAACATGCCTACTCACAGTAGTTTCCAGATTTTCAGTCGAAATGATGCAACTTTGTAAAATCATAACTAATTCATTAATTGCCCAAATTAAGCAAACTCAGTGTCTATTGAAAGATGAGAGACTCATCTACAAGTATCATATAAAAACAAAGACTAAATCGCAATCTAAGGTACCTAACATAGTCTCTATATACATGGCAGAGAAACATCCAACTCTCATAAAGTCATGAATTTCAATATAATTAGAACTTGATTGATTCTCATCCTTTTCCGTATTAAGCTCATACCCAATTCAAAAGCAAAATAATGGAATCGATTAGAAGAGTTACCTTGCGTTATATCATTGGTATCACTTCAACTTCAACTCCATCTCCATCAGCATCATCATGAATATTGTCAAAATCAAAAGAAATCCTTCCATATGCCCTTCTCTTTTCACCGAATTCTAAAATACAACTCACTCTTCCTAAATCTCTCACTTTATTCACACTTCTACTCTTTCATCAACTAATCCACAAGCTTCCATATCAAATCCCAATCATCCCAACTATAATCTAAATTTCTTATCTCCTTTCTTTCTTTCTCTACCAACTATTCCAATCTCTCCAACTCCTAAAAATGTTGGAATATATAAACCCATAAAAATTTCCAACTTATCAAAACTCTCCCTCTCTCCAATTCTCTGTCTCTTTAAATCAACAACACCACCACCTTCCCATATTCACGTAATAAACCCAAAGCCAAGGGATAAGTATCACTTTATTTTACACCTTGATTATACCATCACTATTACCACCATTATCTAACTACTAAGGGTTAAACTCATTACTATCCATAGGTCCATCCAAGTCAACGGCAACAGTCCGGGTAAAGACAAATGGTCAAGGGTGACGGTCAACGTCAGTTGACTAAATTTTGCATCCATCTTCCGAGTGTGATATCTTTCTCGTCTGATGTCCGATTGACGCGGTCTTGTAGTCCATTTCGCATATCTTTTCGAGATCTATTCAACGGTACTAATTTTGTATCTAGATCGTTGTTATATTAATTCCTATTAATTAAAATCTATATCAACTAATCAAGTTATTAACGACTAAGACGTCTCTTGACTGGTCTAATAGCGTTGACGAGCTTGAGGGTCCTTATAACTAAGGGGAGCTTATGGAACTTCATCGATAAAAGGTATGCGGAGACTAAAACTCATCTATCACTTGGAAAGTCTATTTTTACTCTATCTCCTATATTGAGACATAAGTCGTATTACGATATAGTTTTCTATATACACATTTGAGATTTCGATTTGAGTTTATCTCGCTTACATATTTCTCAAATATGTGTTGGCAATCTTTAAGCTTCGACCAAGTTCATCTTATATCATGTGAAAATTTCCGAGTAACATCTTACATGGTTTGTGTGATACAATCATTTGATGTAGTCTTGGAATGTTTCGTTATGATTATTTCAATAACTTGAAAATTGCTTTGATGCTAATAGTTTGTGAAAACGATTATTGTCATCCTCTAAGAAAGTTTCAATGATTGAAATAAGAGTTTAGAACACTTAACCATTATTGGATATGTCATGTTGTGCACTCTTGCACATATGTAATCCATGTCCGGGAACCATAGTATGCGCACCCGTTCGCGTACCTGTTGGTTTGAGAAATCCGGGAACCTAAGTATGCGTACCCGTTTGCGTACTGGCATACAGGTCACGTCCGAGAATTTCTGCTGGGATTTGTAAGTTCGCGTACCCGTTTGCGTACTGGTGAAACCCAATCTTGGTCCGGGTATTTCAAGAATGCGTACCCATTTGCATACTTGAAGGTTAAAGTTCTAAAATCGGTTATGAACATAAACATAAACATTTATATAATAAGGAATGCAATTTGCAAACTGTGGCTAGTAATTTTCATGATTGATTCGAGTGAATCAAACCGATTTTGCTTCAATTTTGTTCTTGTATACTTCTATGAGAATATAGAAATTGAACGGCTCTTTAACTATTTTCATTTGAGTCATTTGAACTAGTTATGGTTGAGATGAATAAGGTTGATATGAGAGTAATCATATGGCTAACTTTGGTTAACTATTTATGAGCCAACATAGTGTACACGTTTGGGTATGGTTACATAAACCTAAATCAGGGTACATTTCATTTGTGTGTAACAAGCTAAGTTCGATCTAACGGTTGAAAGATATTAGCTTGGTTGAATCATGTTTTTCATCTAATGGTGAATATTGAATGCTTTGTTACCAAGTGTTGATGACTTAGGGGTAAAATCGTAAAACCATAGTCAGACAGTGACGTCACAGGACTTAAACGCATTTATTAAACCCTTTAATATGTCTGCGAGAAAACACCAGGGTACCTTTTTTTTTAAATGCTAATTAGGGTTTCGACAAGCCAAACCCCTAATTCTCACACCGCACGTGCCAATGGCTCATCATTCCAGCCACATCCTACCGCGCCAAGGCATGCCAAACATGATAGACGCACCCCTGTGCCAATGGCTCATCATGCCAGCCACATCCTACCGCGCCAAGGCATGCCAACCATGCTAGCCGCAACCCTGTGCCAATGGCAAATCATGCCAGCCACACCTACCGCGCCAAGGCATGCCAACCATGTTATCCGCACCCCTGTGCCAATGGCAAACCATGCCAGCCACACCTACCAAACCCTTGGCCCAACATGCCAAGCCAAATCGCACCTTGCCTTGGCCCTAGCCATGCTAGCCGCACCATGCGCCCATGGCATGCCAATCCCTTGGCCCCGCCATGCCAAGCCAAACCATTCACGCCAAACCCTTGGCCCCACATTCCATGCCAAACCGCACCTTGCCTTGGCCCTAGCCATGCTAAATGCACCATGTGCCAACGGCATGCCAAACCCTTGGCCCCACCATGCCAAGCCAAACCGCACCTTGCCTTGGACCTAGCCATGCTATCCGCACCATGCGCCACCTTGGCTTGGCTCTACCCATGCTAGCCGCGCCATGTGCCAACGGCATGCCAAACCCTTGGCCCCACCATGCCAAGCCAAACCGCACCTTGCCTTGGCCCTAACCATGCTAGACGCACCATATGCCAACGGCATGCCAAACCCTTGGCCCCACCATGCCAAGCCAAATCGCACCTTTCCTTGGCCCTAGCCGTGCTAGCCGCGCCATGTGCCAACGGCATGCCAAACCCTTGGCCCCACCATGCCGAGCCAAACCGCACCTTGCCTTGGCCCTAGCCATACTAGCCGCACCATGTGCCAACGGCATGCTAAGCCCTTGGACCCACCATGCCAAACGCACCTAGCCGCGCCACCATGCTGGCTTACCCTACGCGTTTACCAAAAATGAAGGCGTGCGACGATCAACGGTCCCCCTTCAATCCTAGGAGCAAATCCTAGCCATCCAAGGTTACTAGACGACGCATGGTAACCTTTGGCCCGAAAACCTAAGTTTGGCCACGCCAAACCATGCCATGCCAACGGCATGCCAACCTATTCGCGCCACCATGCTGGCCTTCCCTACGCGGCTACCAAAAACGAAGGCGTGCGACGATCAACGGTACCCCTTCAATCCCATGAGCAAATCCTAGCCATCCAAGGTTACCAGACGACGCATGGTAACCTTTGGCCCGAAACCTAAGTTTGGCCACGCCAAACCATGCCATGCCAACGGCATGCCAACTAACCGCGTCACCATGTTTGGCCTTCGCTCCACGCGGCTACCAAAACGAAAGCGTGCAACGATCAACGACTATCTTTCCTCTTGAGATGCAAAATCTTGACCGTCGAAGGTCACCAAGCTAGCAAGTCTCCCGGTGCGACTTGCCGACAACAACAACATGCTACATGTTTTCCACAAAAACATTCGAGATATCAACACATATCACAAAGCTGGGGATCCTCTTTGGGTATTGGTTTGGCGGTTTACACACGTGCGGCGTACACTACGCCCGTCATAAGGAAGTGTCATAAGGATGAGGCGGTTAGTAAATACAGGAGTTAATGGTGAAACGTTCTTTTTATGGAACATCAATTCCATGCGTTAACGGTTTTATGGAACATCAATTCCATGCGTTAACGTTACCACCTCCTCCCATTTTATTCACCCATTTTTCCATTCCTTAATGAGACCAGTACGTTTCACTTCATTCCGACTTGTATAAATAGGTCTTACCTATTTCCACCGAACAACAAGTTCATTTGTCAGAGCATACACCACTCGTAAAACGTTTGCTAGATTTTCATACGTTAGCTTCCCACTTTCTCGATACAAGTCGTAACACAACTACTCTTCCGAATCAACTATTCTCGGTCTCATCACTTTCCTTGCTTCCTCGCCAAAACCAACCCATTCTCTCCACTTTGTGACCGAAGCAAGTCTGGAACGGACATTTTCTTGGTTTAGGTAGGACTTGTACAGATTGATCTCTCGAATCTAAAGTACTCCCATAATTTTCATTGTTTAGGGTTTAAATTCGTTTCTCAACCACGCACCCGAAATTACCGAAATCAGCAGAAACCATTTTCACCCACAAACAATTGGCGACCACAGTGGGAGGTTGATCTTTCGGTTACAATGTCAATTTTCAACCATCAATCTCATGCTTTGACCCAGACAGCAAGATGGTAGAAGCAGGCGATCCGCTCATGGATCGACGACTCGGTTACTGAGGCGACCGATTATAGTCATGACATGACAAGGGATGACTGGGGACTTCCCAGAGGGTAGAAGTAAACGATCCGCCCGAGAATCAACGACTCGGTTATCAGATAACTCAGTAACGATTGGGGACTTTCCACAATCACGGCAGGGCTTCCCAAAAACTCGGTTTTACACCCGGAAGGTTTCCTTTTTATCAGGAGACCTAAAAAACCAAGTAATTCATACCTAGACAAGATACGTGGTTTGCTTTTTTTGAGTTTCCACGGGAATGATAAAACCAATAGCCATGTTATGTTTCATCCCATGTTATCTACCAAACGCACAGTTCCATGGTTTTCCTGGGATGCAACACTTTCAATCATAACCAAAAACATCCTCATCCTAAAACGGTTCATCCGGAATAATAATCCGAAACCCTCATAGCTAACACTTGTCTATCAACCCAAAAAATCCAGAAAATCAGAACTATGAACTAGGCGTTTCATTAGCCTTTAAAAAAAAAAAAAAAAAAAAAAAAAAAAAAAACCCTAAAAATAAGAAGTTCAGAAGACAAAAATGCATTCAAGGAAAGTTTTTCAACAATGGCTTACTCTTCTTATCAAGAGCCTCCTTCGTGCTTTGAAGAGCCGCCCTTTTCAACTTGACTTCCTGGACAATTTTTCGATTTCCGCTTCTGCTTTTTCACCATATCCCAGAAGGACCTTGAATGTTTCGACCGAAACTTTCGACCTTAGAGAAACCTTCAACGAACCAAAGAACGTTGAATTCAAAGTTTAAACACATGTCACGATAGAACCTCCAGCTCGAGATTACATCCTCAGAAACACTATGACCAGTCACGTTGCACATGTCGTCAATTGAAGACAAAGCTTCCTCCACGCACTTACCAGACGCGCATGCCAGACGCGCTTACCATACGCGCATGCCAGACGTGCATGCCAGACGCGCTTACGGATCGCATGCCGGCACGCTTACCGTGACGCGCATGCCAAACGCGCTTACCAGACGCGCATGCCAAACGCGCTTACCAGACGTGCATGCCAGCCACAATACCACACCCTGCGCTAACGGCTTGCATCCTTCCAGCGCTAACATCTTGCACCCTTCCAGCACCATCTTCTCCGTTCTACAACTAGCCAAAGCAGCGCCATTCTCACCCTTCGAAACAACGCCATGGCTCCAGCACTCCGTGATCAAAACTGTGCCATTTCTACGCGATACACTTACGATCACAAGAACCAGAGCCGCTTCCGCCACCCCAATGTTTCTTCAAGCATGTTAGCTCCAACCGTCAGCCGAGACGCTATTCCACCATCAGGGCAAGATACTGGAAGAGCCGGAAGAAGCCGACCTCCTTTTACCACTGTTGATTTGATGAAAAGACAAAAGGCACTTCAGTAAGACGCGCGTTTATAGATGAAGAGGCTCGCATTGCTCTTGAACGCCCAGTAGAAGGGAATCAGCAATCCAATTTCATCACACGTAAATATCGGGAACGACTTTTCCAAAATCGAGGCAAAGTTATGTGAGATTTTATATTTCTCCAAGGCGTAGCGTCAAGACATATTTGCATCCCTCAACCGCACTGCATCAGGAAAGCAGCTGTTTCCATCCAGGGAAGCCGTTCCATAACCTCAACCTCTCCTGGAAAGCATGATCGATAGATGGGCGGGGACTCCTAACCAATGTATTGTCAGAAGTCAAGGCTCTGAGAGTTTCAAGGCGCCGTTTTGACGTTCTCTCCAGAAGTGGCTCCACTTCAACGTTCTCCATCAGCGGCTCCGCTTCAACGTTCGCTTCAGCAACCGCTCCGCTTTAATGTTCGCTCCAGCAGCCACTCCGCTTCGGCGTTGTCTTCATAAGCTGCAGCATTTGGCTCCTTAAGTTTCAACGTCCTTTTCAAGAGCCGGAGCCGCTTCAACACCACTCCTTCCTGCAAAGGGTCGTACCACCACACTCCCCACGTCAAGTATCATGATCGCATCCAGCCAATCTTCGTAGTCATGGCCACCTTTTGATCCATCCCGCCAAAACTCGTGACCATGGACAGTTGCTCGCTTACGCATCCAGCCAACCCTTTTACTTCCGTGGATGCCCATACGATTCTAGCCAACCTACTTTGTTCCCATGACAATGTAGTCTATTCTGATTACATCTGCTACCAAGAACTGTTGTCGCTCATTTTTTGATACCAGCCAGAGCTTCATCGCAGCAGCAATCACTACGAAGGTAACCCGTACTCCTCCATATTTTAGTTTCACGTGGAAGAAGTAACAAAATCACCAGTACGAACACACGATGGTGATATCTTTATTATGGTCAACTCGCTGACCATACAAGATGGAAATATGTAAACCATACTTGGGGACTGGGGATATACACGAAATCCTTTCATTGTCAGAGCTCAGAAGACACGATCAACCATCAGGTCACGACCAGAAAAGCTGAAAACGTACAGGAAGTGCCTTATTCAATTACTCAGGAGCTCTAAAGGGAATGGAAGATCGAACAACATATTCTAATAGAAGATTGAAGTCTTTCAAATAAGAAGTTTTATTCAAAGATGTGAAACCGTAAGCGGGATGCTAATTGGCGAAACCCTAACTTCGCCATGAATACCAAGAAGATAACAATAAGTCTGCAAAATCACCAAGACGTCTATACAATAAAGAAAAAACAGCAAAAGGGGAAACTGGTCATAGAAAGCGGATGCGCGAGTTGCCAATGCCTCTATCATAGCTTCTTCAAGCACTTTACCCAGCAATCTCTCAGGCAGCAACGTTTCCATCCGAAAGCATAACACTCTCGGAATTTGGATAAGGAAAGGATTTCCTATTTTGGCTAAGTAAGGAGGAAAGGCAATCGGTCCCGCGAAGAAAAGCCATCACCGTGTAAACAGTCCGCACCTTTGCTTCGCCAACGCCATACTTGGGAAACGCTTTGTCAAGCAGCCCACGCCCATTCCAAGCCAAATTAGTGCTAATGGGTCCCTTTCATGCCATGTCTATGCTAGCATCTCCGCCTTGCATTCCAAAAGCCTAGCCCTGAAGATGCACAACCATACCAGGATTTACGCAAAGCTGCAAGGCGCAAGGATCGCGGATTCTACTTATCTCTCGGAAATACTTATCTCTCGGAAAAAGGAGGTACGATCGTTGCTAAGAGATTCCATCACAATACCAAACCGGGGGAGGAGGAACAGAGCTTTACCCTACCTTCACCAACGAACAAGCTGGAAGAGGAAGATGATACAATTTCACCAGCAATATATGTATTGTACAAACCCTAAAAAGGGGAAAGGAGAAGTAACGCTCTCTTATGGGTGTAACGCTTTCAGATTTTTGAATAAGGAAAGAATTCACTGTTAAAGCCGCGCATGAAGAAAGGCAATCGGTCCCACAAGAGCAAGCCTTGCCACTCCCAAGACATCCACGCTTTCCTTGCCAGTGCCAGTCTTGCCAGCACTCCACGTTCAGTTTTTGCAACAATCTGCGCCTTTCATGCTAATGCTCCAACACCAACAACTCGCCGAGCCAGCGTCATGATGTTCCCTAACCCATCCAAGATATGCATGGCTAGACTAAGCCGACAATCTTCATATCACCGCTTCACGGTCTACACCATAAATAGAATCTATGCAATGCTTCCAAACACGGGGATCATGAACTCTCCTTACCTCTCGAAAAAGTCGTCACCTTCCCACGAAAGCGCGCAAGTTCTTTGTCTTCCGAAGCCAATGCTCACGCCATGCCAAACCAACGGATCAGCGCCCGCACCAAATTTACGCTAGCGGCTCCCATTTCAAAGACGATCCAGCGCTAACGGCTCCTTTCCAAGCCGCACGATACCTGCGTCTCCCATTCCAAGCCGGTCCAGTGCTAACGGCTCCAAGTCCAAGCCGACCAGTGCTAGCAGCTTCCCATCACACCAAATCTGCACTAGTGGCTCCGTTCCAGCCTAACCTGCAAGTACCAAGAGCAGAATTTACGTAAAGCCGCCAAATACGAGGATCATATATTCTCCTTACTTCCCAAAAAAGGTTAGACGGATCTTCCTGACCATCTTGCATGATTTACGTTTCGATTCTGTCCTTGTCTATCACCATCTTATGCTTACCTCGCAACAACGCCCATGTTCCGAGCTAAGCAGGGGACTTAATAATGATGGTGGTTTTTAACGTAGGGGTAAAATCGTAAAACCCTAGTGAGACAGTGACGTCACAGGACTTAAACGTATTTATTAAACCCTTTAATATGTTTGCGAGAAAACACCAGGGTACCTTTTTTTTTAAATGCTAATTAGGGTTTCGACAAGCCAAAACCCTAATTCTCACACCGCACGTGCCAATGGCTCATCATGCCAGCCACATCCTACCGCGCCAAGGCATGCCAACCATGCTAGCCGCACCCCTGTGCCAATGGCAAATCATGCCAGCCACACCTACCGCTCCAAGGCATGCCAACCATGCTATCCGCACCCCTGTGCCAATGGCAAACCATGCCAGCCATACCTACCAAACCCTTGGCTCCACATGCCAAGCCAAATCGCACCTTGCCTTGGCCCTAGCCATGCTAGCCGCACCATGCGCCCTTGGCCCCGCCATGCCAAGCCAAACCATTCACGCCAAACCCTTGGCCCCACATGCCAAGCCAAACCGCACCTTGCCTTGGCCCTAGCCATGCTAGACGCGCCATGTGCCAACGGCATGCCAAACCCTTGGCCCCACGATGCCAAGCCAAACCGCACCTTGCCTTGGCCCTATCCATGCTAGCCGCACCATGCGCCCATGGAATGCCAAGCCCTTGGCCCCACCATTCCAAGCCAAGCCATTTACGCCAAACCCTTGGCCCCACATGCCAAGCCAAACCGCACCTTGCCTTGGCTCTAGCCATGCTATCCGCGCCATGTGCCAACGGCATGCCAAACCCTTGGCCCCACCATGCCAAGCCAAACCGCACCTTGCCTTGGCCCTAGCCATGCTAGCCGCACCATGTGCCAACGGCATGCCAAACCCTTGGCCCCACCATGCCAAGCCTAACCGCACCTTGCCTTGGCCCTAGCCATGCTAGCCGCACCATGTGCCAACGGCATGCCAAACCCTTGACCTTACCATGCCAAGCCAAACCGCACCTTGCCTTGGCCCTAGCCGTGCTAGCCGCGCCATGTGCCAACGGCATGCCAAACCCTTGGCCCCACCATGCCAAGCCAAACCGCACCTTGCCTTGGCCCTAGCCATACTAGCCGCACCATGTGCCAACGGCATGTTAAGCCCTTGGCCCCACCATGCCAAACGCACCTAGCCGCGCCACCATGCCTTCCTTACGCGGCTACCAAAAACAAAGGCGTGCGACGATCAACGGTCCCCCTTCAATCCCAGGAGCAAATCCTACCCATCCAAGGTTACTAGACGACGCATGGTAACCTTTGTCCCGAAAACCTAAGTTTGGCCACGCCAAACCATGCCATGCCAACGGCATGCCAACCTAGCCGCGCCACCATACTGGCCTTCCCTACGCGGCTACCAAAAACGAAGGCGTGCGACGATCAACGGTCCCCCTTAAATTCCAGGAGCAAATCCTAGCCATCCAAGGTTACCAGACGATGCATGGTAACCTTTGGCCCGAAAACCAAAGTTTGGACACGCAAAACCATGCCATGCCAACGGCATGCCAACCTAGTCGCGCCACCATGCTGGCCTTCCCTTCGCGGCTACCAAAAACGAAGGGTGCGACGATCAACGATCTTCCTTCAATCCCAGGAGCAAATCTTAGCCATCCAAGGTTACCAGACGACGCATGGTAACCTTTGGCCCGGAAACCTAAGTTTGGCCACGCCAAACCATGCCATGCCAATAGCATGCCAACCTAGCCACGCCACCATGCTGGCCTTCCCTACGCGGCTACCAAAAATGAAGGTGTGCGACGATCAATGGTCCCCCTTCAATCCCGGAGCAAAGCCTAGCCATCCAAGGTTACCAGACAACGCATGGTAACCTTTGGCCCGAAAAACCTAAGTTTGGCCACGCCAAACCATGCCATGCCAACGGCATGCCAACCTAACCGCGTCACCATGCTGGCCTTCCCTACGCGGCTACCAAAAAGAAAGCGTGCAACGATCAACGTCTATCTTTCCTCTTGAGATGCAAAATCTCGACCGTCGAAGGTCACCAAGCTAGCAAGTCTCACCAGTGCGACTTGCCAGGAAACAACAACATGCTACATGTTTTCCACAAAAACATTCGAGATATTAACACATATCACAAACTGGGGGATCCTCTTTGGGTATTGGTTTGGCGGTTTACAGCATGCGGCGTACACTACGCCAGTTATAACGAAGTGTCATAAGGATGAGGCGGTTAGTAAATACAGGGAGTTAATGGTGAAACGTTCTTTTTATGGAACATCAATTCCATGCGTTAATGGTTTTATGGAACATCAATTACATGCGTTAACGGTTTTATGGAACATCAATTCCATGCGTTAACGTTACCACCTCCTCCCATTTATTCACCCATTTTTCCATTCCTTAATGAGACCAGAGTACGTTTCACTTCGACTTGTATAAATAGGTCTTACCTATTTCCACCGAACAACAAGTTCAGTCAGGAGCATACATCACTCAGAAAACGTTTGCTAGCTTTTCATACGTTTACTTCCCACTTTCTGATACAAGTCGTAACACAACTACTCTTCCAGAATCAACTATTCTGGTCTCATCACTTTCCTTGCTTCCCTCCCCAAAACCAACCCATTCTCCTCCACTTTGTGACCGAAGCAAGTCTGGAACGGCCATTTCTTGGTTTAGACCGGACTTGTACAGATTGATCTCTCGAATCTAAAGTACTCCCTTGCAGTACATTGTTTAGGGTTTAAATTCGTTTCTCAACCACACACCCGAAATTACCAAAATCAGCAGAAACCATTTTCACCCACAAACACCAAGTAACTTGGATTGCAAACCATGATTTGAAAACTATATAAGGAAGAACTCTAGCAACTGGGAAACCTAATCCCCACTCCTCCTGTGTGTTACTAGTTGCATAAACTAGAGTCGATTCTCCTTTAACCTTAGGTTTCTTTGAGACCCTGTAGGTTAACGACTTCAAAGACTTCATTGGGATTGTGAAGCCTGGCCCAACTATTTTCTTTGTAGTTGCGTGTTCTGATCTTGTCCGATTCTATAGTATTGAGTACAATTGAAATAATTGACTCGAGATTAATTTCTCCGATTGGCAAGATAAAAATAATCACAAACATCTTCGTCTCATCGTTTGTGATTCCACAATATCTTATTTCGCTAGTCGATTAAGATTATTGTGAGGTGATTGATAATACTAGGCTGTTCTTCGGGAATATAAGTAGGTTTATAAATTGGTTTCGTTCACCTTGATTTATCAAAAGACGGAACAAAAACTCTTTGGTATTTTAAGTGGGAGACAGATTTATTCAATCTATATACTTTTCTGTGTGAGACATATTTATTTATCAAGTCTTCGACTTTGGGTCGTAGCAACTCTTGGTTGTGGGTGAGATCAACTAAGGGAATCAAGTGTGTAATATCCTGCTGGGATCAGAGACGTAAGGAACGTAACTGTACCTTGAATCAGTGTGAGATTGATTAGGGTTCAACTACAGTCCCGGTCCGAAGTTAATTGGTAGTAGGCTAGAGTCCGTAGCGGCTTAATACTGAGTGTGGTGTTCAATCTGGACTAGGTCCCGGATTTTTTCGCATTTGCGGTTTTCCTCGTTAACAAAATTCGTGTATCGTATTTATTTCTTTTCCGCATTGTATTTTGTTATATAATTGAAATATCACAGGTTGTGCATTAAGATGAATAAATTATAATATCCAACCTTTGGTTGTTGATTTAAATTGGTTGACACTTGAACATTGGTCTTTGGTACCGTTCAAGTTACTCCTTTTATATTCAATAGGGCTCGCAGATTTCTATTTGCTGATTGCAGATTGAATTAAGAGTTAGAGATATTAAATACTTTGATATATTTTTCTCTATATTGAGTCTGACTGTCTAGTTGATTCCCTAGAAAGTATATTGGAGTAAGTCCTCTCAGATTGCCAAACGAATTTTTGGGTGTGGTTGTTAGACCCCCGTATTTTCAATACCAATATTAAGAGTTCAGCCGGGGAACATAGCATAGGAAAAATACTCAGTAATCCATACATTGGTGAATAATGCAGGCGAGAGATTAAATACTCATTAGGCTCTATACTAGTGAACAATTCATCTATAAGCTTGAGTTTCAATACAATATGAAGAGTGGCATAGGCACTCATCAGATTTTAATATATTCTTCAGACTCCTTGCGGAATATGGACATATCAAAGTTTACTATTTCTGACAACGAGTCAGCTAGACAGACTTTTACAGTTTTAGCCCTAAACTAAAAACCACCATCAACAATAGCAAAAGACCATTATGATTTGAATAGATTAATTTCGAATATTGTTTATTGATTTATTGAAAAATATGTTGTTGCTTCACCGGTTTTAAAAACCTATGTGCTTAATTGATAGTTTTACAAATTTGCTTGTCTTATTATTTGATGATCCATGCTTCATTAAAATCTTTGATGGGTTATACTTATAAAAGCCATATAAGATTTGTGAACATGTATTTAGTTTCGTATAACTTTTTCGCTAATGAAATTTGATGGTGCTTTCTTGGGTTTAGTCTTTTGATGTGCCATGCTTAGGGTGTCCCAGCGATATTTGCGACTCTAATACATATAATAGGTGATGTAGATAAAACGAACAATAAAAATATATTCATAATTATGTTTCATTTCAATAATTAAAGAGAGATAGTAGTGAATACTATAACCTTGGTTACCGACTTCCTCTGTGAATTTAGTTTATTAGTTTGGTCTGATTTTATTATTTCATTTTCAATTCGAAAAATCCAAAAATATTCTTTCTTGTTAATTTAATTAGAGATATTGATTATAGTGTTTCCATCGCTCCTTGTGGGTTCGACCCGTAATTGCTTCTGTCTACTAGTTAGACACCGTGCGATTGCGGTTATACATATATAGGGTTCTCCCGAAATCCTATCACCCACCAAATAAGAGCATGACCATCAAGTCTAAGTCTAGCGAAACTTACACTTTGCTCCTCGGTAAACCCCTTGGTGCTGAAATAAATAAAGACTTAAGCCAACCATTCATCTTGTCTGGGTTCAAATCCCCATTGTACATAGGGATTTCAATTCTTGCCTCAACTTTGAATGGTGAATTATCTATGAACCCTAGTTATTTTTCCGTATTTGACTCGGAACTATCTTTTGGTTCTTGTCGATTTTTTTATCTTTTGGTTCTTTTTGTGTTTTTTATAATCCTATTATCATCTCCATTAGAGTAGATATATCATTTTTCATTATTTTCATATCTTCCTCCAATTTCTCCGTATTGTTTTTTTTCGGATTCGATGATGATAATGAGACAGATGTTTTCTTCTTTCTATCAATATTAGGATCTAATGGTAATACCTCGTTACCTTTGTATCGAAGACCTTCCATTCATCTTCGGAAATATTTCTTACTTACCTTGTAGATCTGATACCACTGATCAATTTCTAGACCCCAATATGATAGATAAAAAATATCTATGGGAGTAGGAAGACAAAACTAAAAGATTGCAATAGAAACGTTATACTTTATTGCTTGTTTTTATTACTTCTTCTAAGTGCATAAAGAGAATCAACGGAAGAATTTAAAACTTGAAGTACATGAACATCAAGACGCAACTTACAGACCAAAATGAATATCAATACCTACTATCAACTTGTAGATGCGTCAACATCCTCTATAGCTAAACCATCATGATTTTTCGCAAGATCACTAAAATTGCTTGTCTTCCTCAACTGTACCTATTTCTCCTTGAGTGATATTTATATACATTTCTTTCTTTGTTCTGTGAATCAACCAATATTGTGTTTACCTATATATACAGGCTTGGCCGCATGGCTACTATAATAATGTCTAGGTTTAAGGTTTTATTTGATATTTACTTTTGTCTGAACACATGTCGCGCAATATTCACTCGTATACATCGTGATAAGAAGCCACTTCTGTTCTGCTCAGTAAATCAAAGTTATATCATTGATTTTCCTTTATATACGAACGTTCGTTCGTAGATTTTCACAATATATAATTCAACTAGATATTAGTTTGTTTTTTTAATAGCATAAAACATTTGTAGCACCCTTAATTTGCATGGAGCATGCTCAAAGATGCATCATGAATGAGATGAAGCTTCATATGAAGCTTGTTTTACACGTTTAGGACAAGTTACCCCATGCATGCAAGATACTAAAAAAAAAGTAACCTGTTTGTACAGTTATTTTTCTTGACTACGAAACTAGTTAAATGTTAATCAAATACGCCAATTATTTTTTTCATAAATATAATCAAATATCGTGATGATAAAGGCAAAAAACTTATAATAGCTATTAATGCATCTTTTAGAATGAAATATATCCATTCTCAAAATGTTTTCCAAGAGTATTTAAAGAGTGGCAACTTGATACTACTAAACCTGAAAGATCCTCTAAGCCTCATCTGCAAGTTGATTACCATTAATTTATTTTGTATATCCAATGTTTATGCCATTATAATATTCTTAACGCTGTGATTGAACAAGTATTTGGAAAGTAACTAAATATTTATATGTATCTTAATATGTTAGGGATTTTATTTTATTAAAGGAAGATCCATATTTAGATAGTCATCGTCTCGTTGTTTGTTGTTTATGACAATTAATTGTTTCTTATTTTTCAGCAAAGCCTATGAATTAAAAAAAAAAACTCTAAATTAAACAACCATTAAATTCATCACAAAAGTCACAAAAATCATAAAATACATTATCAAACAGATATGAATTGATAAAATATGAATCTTATAAATCCTTAGACGAACTGAATACACTTTACTGTAATCAACTGATTATTAAGTTCAAAGAACTGCGCATTATTTCTGTTTGGGAGTAAAAGGTCTACAATTGATCTACTTACCAGCAACACCCTTAATCATACAAGGTCTCAAAACCTCTTTGAATACCTTAAATAATGAAAGAATAATACAATAAACAAGTATGAGTTATATATATTGAGGAAGATTCATTTTCTTATACATGGACTTGTCATTTTTCAAATGCGATAGAATTTTGCCACAGACTGCTTTGTTTTTACTTCATTGTACCCAAACTTGAATTTTTTTTTTCCTTTTTAACTTATCTTTTTATTTCCATATTCTCAATATACGTATTTAGATAATCAAGAAAGGATATCCTGAAGAGTTGCAGGAACTTGGATCAGGAGATTTATAGTGGAAAATGGAGGGGCACAGATGTCGTCGTCAAGCGAGCTGAAAAGATCAGTCCTCGGCAAGACAGATTGGCGAGATTTATCTTCATCATCGGTAACTGACACCAAGACATCCAAATGTTCACCAGGTAACTTATTTTTCAAATTCACGGTATTAAGACCATAATCGCCAACAGCTTACTAATAATTATAAAAAATCATGTCTTCCGTTCAAAATTTACGAAATTCGTTTCTCCCCCAGCATAAGTTAATTGGTAATTAGGTAGTCGTGGTTTGATATCTCTATTGTACGAACATGTGAAATTTACTCTTCATTTTCTAGTTGACGATGGTTCTTCTTGTGTCATCTTCTCCTTAAAGACACTACTAAGTCATACGAGACCCCACATTGAACGCTTATTATGATGCCCCAACTTAATCACCTGCTTAGCTAATAAGATTACGGCCTAATTAAAAAATCAATTCTAGATTATCGATTCTAAAAATCATAATTACATAAACTAAACCCAAAACAAACACATACACTCTGATATTATATAAATGAAAATATATCGATTGATATGAATACAATAATATGTTTTTTTACAGATTAACAAAGAATACAAATATAAAAAAGATATACACATTTTTTAGATTTGATAGGCTTTAAAGCTGCGAAAACGAATATCTTTGCGCGCACCATTTCTTCTTCATTACTAAAATTGAAGTGGGAATGAGTGAGCACATCATCTCAAATAGGTTCCCAATAGAAACATATAACCTTCAAATAATCACTAACAGGCTTCACAGTTCTAAAGAGTACAATTATCCAAACTGCCAATGATACACTCTTTTTTAATGAATCTAATTTTCATGCATAAATTGCATTTTAGTCGTATCGATATACTTCTCATGTTCATTCGCTTCATCGACCCAAACTGATTGGGTATACATTGTGATCTAACATCTCTATCGAATGTAAAAAGAATTAGTTCCCTCAGCATAACCTCGCTAAATGTATTAATAAATAAATTAAAAATTCAATAGAGATGTTAGATCACAATGTATACCTATTAGAACTAAACCAAATACAGTTTTTTGTTTCGAATTTCTAGATTTTTCATAGTGATAGATTCGAAACAAAAACTGTATTTGGTTTAGTTCTAATAGGTATCCATTATTATTTTCTAAGTATTTAGTTTCCACCGATATTGGAACTAAATGAATAACCTCGCTAAATGTATTAATAAATAAATAAAAATTGAGTCCTTAAAATTTCACTAAATTAAAATGAATAATCACTATGAAAAATTTGAGTCCTATGAAAATATAAATGAATAATCACTAAATTTCGTACAAAAAATATATAGAAATAAACCAAAATACTTCATTCAATCAACAATGTTCTTATAAGAAGTCAATTCTTCAAAAAAAAAAAACGCATCTAAAGTTGATTGTTTTTTCTTTCCACCTGAATCAAAATGCATCCATCCTTAATTTTTTGTAACGCATTGATGTGTTGTAGAAAGTGGTAAAAAAGATGTCGTTCACTCGGACTTGTGGAGACTCGTTTTAAGACATAAAAATAAAAATAAAGGAAATATATACAAAAGGTTGTCACGATATCGAGAGATACTGAGACTCAAAATTCCACCAATTCTCATTCATGTGGTTCAACTAATGATCGTTGTCGTGTGCGTCAAAAATAAATTATACTTTCTCACTACTCAAAATATATAATATAGAAATAGTAAGAAAGGATCGTTCCCACAGAGAGGTCTTGGGTTGTCAATATGTTTCGCTTTCCTATATATAACAATGGGGGGTTTTCTGATTTTTGTAACAGCAAACAAAGAAAAATAAACAAATCAAAGATGTAAAGATATTGGTTAAGGATTCGTTTTCATTCACTAATATGTTCTTGTCTTAATAACTAGAATTGATATTTAATCTCTCATTATCAAATTCCCTAGGATACC
Organism: Papaver armeniacum; assembly: GCA_023531295.1. Classification (NCBI taxonomy): domain Eukaryota; kingdom Viridiplantae; phylum Streptophyta; class Magnoliopsida; order Ranunculales; family Papaveraceae; genus Papaver; species Papaver armeniacum. The sequence continues at coordinate 323,716 of JAJJWW010003906.1, forward strand.
TAGATCACAAGTTTATCCAGCAAATCTCCTCTTGTCATCAACAAACACATTAAAAGATGTGAATATGAAATTTATCTTAGAGAACAACCTAACGTGTAAAAGCACTAATCAAGTTTAATTCCCTAGATGCATTAAGTTCTATGAAATCAGGCTAATCAAAGTTGTCGAACGTGTAAAAGCACTAATCCGATTTAACAAAGGTTATGGTTCATATATGATTACAAGGATGCATCACTACAAGCTATAACCATATTTATGCTACTTGTAATCAGGAGTTTATCACTTTTGTGTATAACAAATCCTAATCTAGCAATAGAGATGAAAACAAACTCAATCGATTCGCGACTCGATCAAACAAGCATTCAAATCATGTAACAATATAAATAGTGAATAATAATTGATAATATGGAGACAAAACTAATTTATCATATCAAAAATCATATTATGTGAAATCCAATTATTCCATAACCAATAATAATAATCTAGCTCATGTTCATGGAGTTCATCCAAAGAAGAAATAAATCTATCATGTTCACAAACCCTAGAACAAAAGTAGAAGTAAAGATAAGATCCTCCAAAAGAGAGAAGTCTCAATTTGTTTTATAATCTTGTCCCGCCTTTTTTTCGATCGGCTTAGCAAGAGACCAAACGAATCAAGCCGGGTCCAAGTCCTTCTCTGGATCGAACCGGGTCAGATGAGTAGGAACGGGAATCGCTGAGTCGACTCACTGCGAAGAAAATCCAGCAGAGTCTCATCTGTTTCTATACATTTCGAGGCCATTCAATTAGCCCATCCCTACACTCTCAGCGTTCATCTATTAAGAGGTTTAATACACTCACATTACCATTTTACCAGCTTCAACTCCTTCCCTGTGTCAATTCAACAATCTACATTCATGAACCAGCTCCAAATACAGGTGCAGTACCATTCACCAACAGCATCCTGATAGACACATTTTTGTGTCTAATTTGTCCTCAGTGTCTCTATTGTTAGTCTCAATTTTGTACTAATATTGTGTTTTTATGTATTTTTAGGTATTTTTGGAAATAAACTTTGTTGGAAATTTCGGCTCGAAAAGTTGATTTTGACACCCGGAGGACACGTGTTATTCGGACTCTCACTATTGGTTAAGGGGCACTCAATTGATAAGGGGTGCCTCCCTGCTATTCGCACCCCCATCTATGTTATGGGGAGGTCATCCTCTTCATTTCAAAAACTCATTTTAGGCGGGAAAATATTACAGGCGCATGCAAATTTTGGAATCGGTTTTCGAAGTTGTTTCAGGGAGACTAAAGGGCTGGAATTCATGGGGAAGGCTTGTTTCTACGAGACAAGAATAATATGGGCTTTAGGTTCGATACAATTGGGCTAGAAAATCAAAAGTGAAGAAACTGGGGCGTATTTATTTCCGTGAAATATCATCGGGATTTCTTGTTGTGTTATCATGTGGCAGAAGCGCGTTTGATATTTTCTGGAGCGTGTAGAATCATGTTGGAGTATCTTCAGACGCATGGGAAGGAAAGAAAGGAAACAATATATCCCGAGTATATATTTTTTTTACTTCGGAATGATTGAGAGATTTCCTGGAGTAATGAGGAGTTATCCTTGTCCCTTTCGAGTATAAATACGATGTTGGGGTAGCAGAGAGATGGTACGGAGAGATTAGGGAGAGTTAAGAACATTACAGAGCGAGAAAATCAAGTTGCAGGATACACCATTTTCTGTTGCTGCTTTGAAGAACACGAAGAACAAAAGACTACCGAGAGGCGATCGTTCATTGCTGAAGAACATAAGACGCACAAGGAGCAGTCGTATTTGCTACAGTGACAACGACAGTTCATTCATATCATACTTTGTAACCGTTCGGTTTGTAACAAATATAATTGTTACAAACCCGGTTTTTAATAGTTTTTCTCCATTTCATCATTTGTACACCTCCTTTGAGCAATAAAAATGAATTTTGAGCGTGTTTCCAACATGATGAGCGGCTAATTCTCTCACGACCAAGGCAATGAGGAAGCTATTTACGCATGAATAATTGGTAATTATTTATTTTCTCTAATTTATAATTTATAATTCACTCAATCACTTCTTTTGCAGAGTTTTTAATTGTCTGCAAAATTTTCTTCATTAATTGTGATTCAATTAGATAGGTTATGCTTTGTTTAGATAATCTATGCTTAGGGGATACAATTAATTTTTGAGAATTTGCCTGATTATTCGTGAATTAAGAAATAAGGGACTTAAAAGACAATTAGAGTTTTGGATTATTTACCATCATTCATTCTTGTGTAATAGTGAAATCAGTGTCTTGGTTATTTTAGTATCTTGCAATCAAATTTTGAGCTAAGTTTTATTTGTTTTTAAGTTTTATAAGTCTAAAATCTATTGCTTTCACAAGTCTCAATGAACTTTTTACTACAACTCAATTGAAAATGACATCAATTTTTGGCGCCGCCGACGCTGACTTGTCTTTAGGCTAGAGTTTTTAGGTTTTTATTTATTTGTTCTACTTTACGTTTTTGGGTTTTTGTCTTTTTACTACAGATTTTGGAATTTGGAGCGAAAGAAAAATTTTCCAAAGCTTTTGGTGAATACTTAAAATTTGGAGTTAAAGACAAATCGAAAGGAGCGAAAGAAGAAGATTTTTTTTATTATTTTAAAAGAAAAAAAAAAGAGAGGCATTTTTATTTTTTTGGATATTTTTATTTTTTTTAGACTTTCCTTTTCTTTTGCACTTTTACTTCTTGGACTTTGGACTTGGACATTTGGGCATTCTTTTATTTTTAAACCCTACGGAAGGGTAGTTTAAATATAAACTGTGTGCAGAGAAAGACGGCGATTACGATATCGCCTCGGCCCCTTGGGTTCGTACATGACATAGGAGTCGTGGCCTGAGTCGACTACAACGGTTCATCCCCCATATGGAACGGGAGGTAAGTTTGTCGAAACACTCGCAAATCCCCTGTCAACGATTTATTGTATTCCTTCGTTTGCATATATGCTGAGGAATTGAAAACGGCTGCTTTAATTTCCTAGTAAAGGGCAAGGACTGGCCATATAAGATAAGGGTTCGGATTTCATCACCGTTCTATTCTTTCCCGCCTTAGGAAAACGATACTTAAAGCGAAACTAAGCTTTAAAATTCGGAATAGAACGAGACCGATAGGGTAACGAGCTTAATAGGAAAGTCGTTCGAAAAATATTGGTTACTCTTTTAAGCATACTTCGAAGTTCATGATGGTTTATGTGAGTTGAATGCGTGACTGCGCCGCCTTGTAATGCGGTGAGACCTTGGGCATCAAAGATCCACGCAGCTTCCCTCGCCTCTATTCAACTTACTTCAACTCGGATTGATCCAGAGAGGTTTGCTCAGATTGTAACGAGTTCCTTTTCGAAAGATGAGAAGCTGGTCTAGAAACAATCTAAGTGGAGCCATCATGCTTTTTGTTTGCTAGAAATCATTAGGTTTGATGTGGTGGAGTCAGCCTTGTTTGTGTTTGCATAGAACTTCCCTTCCTTTTAAGATTTTTTTCTTTTGTTTTTCTAGTGTATGCCCGAGGTCATTAGAGAACGGGCTTGGAAAAGAAACACTCTAGGTCGTTTCATTAGTGACAAACCTAGTAGTTCTTCTTGTGAAGGCGGGGAAATCGAAGATTCTTCTTTTGAGAGCCCCGTTTTTGGAAACTTCAGTTTTGAGAATCTGTCTCTTCGTGAGGAAAGTACACCTAGTACTTCAGATGTGCCAGCGATGGCAACTTTGAAAGATTACATGTTCCCAACTAGGACCAACCGATCTTCGTGCATTAAATTGCCAGCCAATACGGCTAATTTCGAGATAAAACCTAATATTCTTCAGATGATCCCTATATTCTTAGGAAAAGATGATGAGAACCCTTATTTTCATATTAGGGACTTTGAGGAAATTTGTGGGACAGGTTAGAATAAAAGACCTTACCTGATGAAGTTTTGAAACTTAAGATGTTCCCCTTTTCCTTGAAGGATAAAGCCAAGACACAGCTAAACAACCTACCATTTGAATCCATTGAAACATGGCGGGAACTTTTCTTGCTTTCATATGAAATTCTACCCTAAGCATAAAGCTGAGAGATGTTAGGCGAGAAAATTAGTGCTAGTGTGCAACAAGAGGGAGAGTCTCTTTATAGGTTTTTAGAGAGATTCAATGATCTCCTATCCCAGTGTCCTCACCATGGATTTGAAAAGATGAAAATTGTAGAGATTATTTATGATGGTTTAGACTATTCAACCAAAGCCATGGTCGAGTCTATGTGATCTGGTGAGTTCACTAATAAAAGTGCTGAGGATGCCTTTACATTCTTAGGAGTTGTTCTTTGAGAAATCCCAACAATAGGAGTCTTTTGTTGAACCCCTAAGAGACTCTTGGTCAATAGAAGTAGCACCAATGTGGTAGATACAAGCTTCGGTCGGATGCTAAGTTTCCCGCTTTGTCTAGAAGGTTTAAAGATTTGGAAATGGGTCGATCTAAACATAGGTCCCTTGTTGAACCTAATAGAACCTCTCAAGTCTCTAGTTTTGGAATAGAGCCCGATAACTCATTTTGGGAAGGTCAGGTTAGTGAGGAGCAAGCCCATCTTTGTCTATAACAACTCTAGGTTTGAAAACCGTCAGAAGTTTGACCCATACTTAGAGACTATAATCCTGGTTGGAGAAACCATCCTAATTTTCTTGGTCTAAGGGCCGAGAATCAAGGTCAGTCTAGTAATTCTCAACCTCCCCCAGGTTTTGGTTATGCTAAGAACTCTTCGAGTCAACCCAGGTTCTAGAACCATTCGGATAAAAAAGATCACAAGTTTAGAGGATACTCTCGCATCGTTTATTAAAAGCTCAAAAGATCAACCAAATGGTTGCGCAAGGGATAGATAAAAGTAAGAGTATAGGTTATGCTAACTCTCAGGCTATTTCCGAGTTGAAAACCCAGGTTAGTCAGATAAATGAGTCTTTGAGGGAAAAAGGTAAGTTTCCTAGTCAAACTCAACCCAATCCTAGAGGAGTTCATCAAGTAGGTGAAGGACCATCACATCATGTGAATGCTATTAAAACCCTTAGGAGTGGTAGAGTGGTAGACAACAAGGTAACCATGCCTGATATTGAACATGTTGTAGTTCACCCTTCTGAGCCAGAAAATGATGAGGAGCGATAGAGTCTCTAAAGAGACCAATGAGGGTCATATTGAGTCGGGCTTTGTTCCTAGAGCCCCATTCCCACAATTTGCTAGTTCCAACTAAGAGGAAGTCCAACTTTAATGATATATTGGAGGTTTTTAAGCGAGGTAACTATCAACCTACCATTGTTGGATGCGATTAAAGCGATTCCCGCTTGTGCCAAGTTTCTTAAGGACTTGTGTACACGAAAGCGTAAGCTTAGTGTTCAAAAGAAAGCCTTCCTAGCTAGTCACGTGAGTTCCATTATTCAGAATACCACTACTCCTAAGTATAAAGACCCAGGGTCCCATACTATTTCTTGCACAATAGGTAAATACCGTGTTGAGAAAGCTTTGCTTGACTTAGGAGCCAGTGTGAACTCACTCCCATACCTTGTGTACCTTAAGCTAGGACTTGGTGAGATGAAACCTACACAGATGACTCTTCAGTTAGCTGACTGGTCCGTTAAAATTCCTCGGGGTGTGATCCAGGATGTTCTCATAGAGGTCGACAAGTTTATTTACCCGGTGGATTTTGTTATCCTAGATACCCAACCTGTCCCTAACCTAGAGAACCAGATACCGATAATTTTAGGTCGCCCGTTTTTAGCTACATCCAATGCGATCATTAACTGTCGAACTGGTATTATGAATTTTTCTTTTGGTAATATGACTATTGAGCTGAACGTCTTTCATATTAGTAAGCTACCCTCTCAACTAGATGACTCGAGCATAGAAGAGGTAAACATGATAGGAACATTAGTCGATGAGTCATTACCAAACACTTTGTTAGAAGATCCATTAGAGAAATGCCTAGCTCACTTTGGGATTGATTTCGATGATGATAATGTGATTAATGAGGTGAATGCTTTGTTAGATTCAACCCCTTTGTTAGACACTAGTAATGGATGAAAACCTAAGTTCGAACCTCTAACTGTTTCTAAGTCTACAGTAGTTCCTTCGTCAGAAAAGCCTCCTAAGTTGGACCTAAAACCCTTGCCATATACCCTGAAGTATGTGTTTTTAGGCCCGTCTGAGACTTTACCTGTGATTTTTGCTTCCGAATTGGATAGTGATCAGGAAAGTAGGCTAGTGACCGTCCTTCAAAACAACAAGGAAGCTTTAGGGTGGACCATAGCAGACATTAAGGGTATAAGTCCTACTGTTTGTATGCATCAGATCTATTTAGAGGAAGATACCAAACCTTCTAGGGATATGCAACGAAGACTAAACCCTAATATGAAAGAAGTAGTTCGAACCGAGGTTCTTAAGCTGTTAGATGCAAGCATTATCTACCTTATTTCAGACAGTAAGTGGGTCAGCCCCGTTCAGGTTGTTCCTAAGAAATCCGGTATTACTGTTGTAGGATCCAAATATCGCAACAACAACACACTTGCGGAATCTTCATTAACAACGTCGCGAAACCGTCGCAAAGTGATTTCAGAAATAACATAACAAATGACGATAACGTAAACATAAAGAAAGTGCGAAGATCTTGCGAAAACTATAATGTATGCGAGATTTAACATTTATACTCTCGCGAGGATGTCGCAAGGTAAATCCGAAATTAAGGGAAATATTAGTTGTACATGAGCTGTCATCCACTATGTAAATACTATATAAAGAGGAGAGAGAGAGATATTTTGGAGAGAGATATTTTTAGGGAGAGATTTATTTTCTTTATCATCTTCTTCCCCAAATAATTAGATCTAGAGCTCTACAAAATATCCATTAATGGAGATTGTAAATATAATTCTTATGTAACCTCAAAAATCATAGTGAAGAACCATGGATGTAGATCATATTGATCGAACCATGTAAAAAATCCTTGTGTCAATTTATATTTCTAGCACTTATATTTGAAATTTAGGTGATTAATAAGATTTAGATCTACAAAATATTATGAGGGGTGTAGTGTAGGATTTCTGCAACTACATATGCGCTAAACAGGGACCTAATCTTGTTGGTTCAAGAAAGTTTAGAAAAATTGACTCTTTGTTGGTGACGAATTCAATTGGATCTATAAACTTTAAGGAGAAAACACCGTCAACAATTCAAAGATATGAAAAGAGGAAGAAAAAAAAAAAGAAAAAAAAAAAAAAATATAGGTTCTTTGTGATGAAATTCAAGGAAGAAAGCTAATTTTTAATGGAAGATTTCATATTCGGGAGAAAAAGAAAAAGGCAAATTGTTGAAGGAAATAAAGGAAGAATGAAGAAAAGGATAAGAACAAAACGCTGTGATTTTTATCAAACGAAACTGCTTGAGATGGTTTGAGTTGGAGCGAAGAAGCTTGATGTCGCAAGATCAAATCTCGCCACAGTCATATTTTTTCACATTTTTTCTACAAATTTAGAGAGGAGAAAAGAATAAGAGGTGGTTACATGCGAATCTTTGCAAACAGTAACCGGCACGAGATGGTCGGGATTAGAGTACGGGTTAGAGCTCGCGTGATCAATTCTTGCAAAGCACAATATTTTTCACACTTTTTTTTGGGGCTCGCATTGAAAAGAAAGGAAGAATAATAGAGTGGCAATATGGTCTTCTATCACAAAACAACGGCCAGCCTGAGATGGTTGTGCGCGAGGTATACTAGGTGGATGTCGCGAGTTCAACCCTCACATCACTCATATTTTCCATATATTTTTTCAGAACAGTAAAGGGTGGATGAACTCAAGTACTGAGCATTATGTGTTTCTTTCACAAACAGCAGCTAGCACAATTGGTCACCGGCGAAGAGTATAAACATAAGGTCGCGGGTTCGAGTCTTCCCTTCGCATAGAATTTTTGTAAATTTTTTCCTTGAGTATCAAAGGGTGAATATAAGTCATGTATTAGCATTCTGCGATCCTTTCGCACAAGAGGGATAGCACAATTGGTCACGAGCGAACATGAGGAGCTTAAGGTCGCGGGTTCGAATCCCACCTTCGCATATTTTTGAACTTATAAGAGCGAAGAAATGGAGTAAAGTTATAGTATTGTATGTTTCTTTCGCAAGCGACAAATAGCCCGGATGGTCGGCGGTGAAGAGAAGGAGTTTGATGTCTAGAGTTCGAATCTCCCATTCGCAAAGAATTTTTGCACTTCGCAAATGTTTACCTTGCGAACGTTCGCAGCATGAACACTTCGAGATGTTCGTTTACTTCATGCAAATGTTTACTTCGCACAGTCTTTGATAATCTCGCAGTCTTTGATAATCTCGCATTCGCATTCGCATGCAAATGTTTACTTCATGCAAATGTTTACTTCATGCAAATGTTTACTGTGAATGTTTACTTCTGCATTCACAGTCTTTTCATGCAGTGAAGAGAAGGAGTTTGATGTCTAGAGTTCGAATCTCCCATTCGCAAAGAATTTTTGCACTTCGCAAATGTTTACCTTGCGAACGTTCGCAGCATGAACACTTCGCAGATGTTCGTTTACTTCATGCAAATGTTTACTTCGCACAGTCTTTGATAATCTCGCAAGGGTATCTCGCAAGAAGAAAGTAGGTGATTATTTCGCAGAAACACTTCGCAGAGGCAGGGTTAGGACAATTGGTATACTGCGAGAATATGCAAGTAGCAAGTCAAGGGATCAAATCTCATTTCTCCCACTTATTTTTGCTGCGAGATAATTATATTTTGTGCGACATTCATACATTTCAAGGATGCTGGCTTCGCAAGCAAATCATATACTTCGCAAGAGACAACAACAACATCAAACCACAAAAGCTAAGTACCACTTTCTTTGAACATTTTACTTTTACAGAAAATAAAAGATTTTTGATTTAAAAAAAAAATAAATAAATAAATAAAAATAAATTACAAAGATTTCAAGATTTCAAAGAATTCAAAATTATAAAGAATTACTAAGATTTCAAAGATTTCTAAATTACAAATATCTTAAAGATTTCAAAGATTTGAGAAAAATCTTGACAGATTAATTTATATATTTTTCTTGAATATTTACTTTACTTCAAATGATATGATATTATGAGAATGAATGAAATGACAGAAATGAAAGAATGAGTGAAGGAAGTGACAGAAATGAAGGAATGAATGAAAGGATGAATGAAAGAATGAAGACATGCGATAATTTCGCAAAGATAATGGAAATGCGATAACTTCGCAAAGATAATGAGAAGAGAAAATCAAAAGTGAATGATTGAATGAATTGACAAAAATGATTGAGTGAGTGAATGGGACGAACCTTTATGGCGTACACCCTAGTTCGCGAATGATATTTCGTAAGAGGAAAATGTAAGACCTAAAGTGCGTCATATAAGGGGTATCTCTTGACATGGCTCGGTGAAAAGGTTACACCGCTCCCGGAACCCGAGTCATGGAGATTTGGGGCCCATGAAAGCCTATCAGGAGAGATACCATGGATTTCCAACTATATATATAAGGTTATACCTGGTTGGACGCCCGAGGTTCTCTTCCAAGGAGTCGCCGTATGACCAAGGCGCCGAGGTACACGGTTGAGTCAAGAGTGCGGGAGCATGGAACTTCCTTACCACTCTTGACAAGTCTTGGCACATCTGCACTCGGCCGAAGAAAACTCCACTTAGGGTGCAGTCTCGTAACCATAAGCCCTATAGGTATAAGGGATAAGAGGCCGCGAAAACAACTGCTTGTTGTTAAGACCGGATGGGAGGAGCTAGTCTTGTATGGCCGATGTACGCCTCCTTGAAGGGGCAACCAGGGAGATGATAAGGGCGGCACCCTCCATTAGGGAGCTGATAAGTGTCAAAAGACGCAAATGTCATGAGGCTTTATTTTCGCAAGAAAATTTAGGCTTGTCATATTTGTGCGATGATCCTGAAGAGGCAATAATACAAAAGACAAAGATAAGGCGAGATCAATGGGTCTTTATATGAAAGTGTAAAGACGTCCTGCGATTTCGTCGCAAGACGGCAATGTCATGGGGCTTTATTTTCGCAAGAATATTTAGGCCTGTCATATTGTCGCAATAATGAGGGGTGGCATAATAAGACCTTTAACTAGGAAGGCGAAATAAGACCACACAAGAAAAATGATAAGGCAAGACCAATGGGTCATTACATGAAAATGTAAAGACGTCCTGCGATCTTGTCGCAATGACAAAATTCAACATAAACATTTTGAATGTAAGTAACAGAGATCTTTCATTGCAAAAAATATTATATGATAAGCTTGCGAGCTTGATAAAATGATTAAATGATAAACTTGCGAACATGTACATAATAATGAGACTGAGGCAATGCAAATGCCACGTACTTGATATTATGATCATATTATTATGCGATACTAATAGTGCAGGAATAAGAAAAATGAAGCACAAGCAAAAAAAAAAAAAAAAAAAAAACTCGCGAGGAACAACAAATACGCAAAGAGGAATGCATATGCTAGAGACAAAATCAGAGAAATGAAGAATGAAAGCGATTTAAAGCTACATCAATTTTAGAGCGGCAAAGTGAGCTAAGTAACACAAACATTAGCTATACACTGCAGTAGATAAGCATTTCATGGCATAAACATCGCATACACATTTTATAAAATAATCATTACATAAGCATTATAATCTCTCAGCAGTAATATTTATAATCTCTCAAGAGTGTTATTCAGAATTTATCAGCAATATTATTTAGAATCTCTCAAGGTATTATTTAGAATTGTGCAGAGGAATTCATAACTTCGCAGAGGTATTCAGAATTTCGAAGAGTTATTAAGAATCTCGCAGAATGTGATTATTTTACAAGATAAGATAAGTAACTTGAAGAGATTATACTATCGCATGAGCACAAAACATGAGACAGAGGCAACATGAGAATGAAGATACAACTCGCTCATTCAACATTTTCTCAAGGATTCTACCCTCATAGATAAAGAACAGAGGTAACTATGGATTACCGAGAAAACATTTTATGTTCTTTATCTTCTCGGCAAGAATCATTTCCAAAATGGACGTTCGCTAAAGAACAGCAAGAATCATCACCAAAAATGGAGTAATAACTTCGCATGAACAGAGGCAATACTTCTTATACTTCAAGGATTAATACTTCTTATTCACTTCGCAAAGTTTCGGAACTTCGCGAGAGAATAGAGCATAGCATGAGGCAAAGAACATGGAGCGAGAGTTTCGCATAATGGATTCGCAATACTTCTTATATATTTCGAGGATTGAGTACTTCTTATACTTCTTCAAGGATACTTCATACTTCGCATACTTCAAGAGATAATAATTCTTATTCACTTCGCAAAGCTTCGGAACTTCGCAAAAGAATAGAGGCAAGTACGTACTTTTCAAGTCCAGTATTCTTCCACTCATTCCTTCATCAACAAAGATCAAAGATTACTACAACAACAGATTTTTCCTTAAAGATCGCTCTTCAAGCAATATTCAAGGAAAAAGAGGCAAGATGTAGGATCCAAATATCGCAACAACAACACACTTGCGGAATCTTCATTAACAACGTCGCGAAACCGTCGCAAAGTGATTTTAAATAACATAACAAATGACGATAACGTAAACATGAAGAAAGTGCGAAGATCTTGCGAAAACTATAATGTCTGCGAGATTTAACATTTATACTCTCGCGAGGATGTCGCAAGGTAAATCCGAAATTAAGGGAAATATTAGTTGTACATGAGCTGTCATCCACTATGTAAATACTATATAAAGAGGAGAGAGAGAGATATTTTGGAGAGAGATATTTTTAGGGAGAGATTTATTTTCTTTATCATCTTCTTCCCCAAATAATTAAATCTAGAGCTCTGCAAAATATCCATTAATGGAGATTGTAAATGTAATTCTTATGTAACCTCAAAATCATAGTGAAGAACCATGGATGTAGATCATATTGATCGAACCATGTAAAAAATCCTTGTGTCAATTTATATTTCTAGCACTTATATTTGAAATTTAGGTGATTAATAAGATTTAGATCTACAAAATATTATGAGGGGTGTAGTGTAGGATTTCCTTCAACTACAACCGTAGTCCAGAATGATAACAATGAGTTAATCCCAACCCGAGTGACCACGGGTTGGCGTGTTTGTATTGACTATAGGAAATTGAACAAGGTCACTAGGAAGGACCACTTTACCCTTCCCTTCATCAACCAGATGCTAGAGAGATTAGCTGGACATAGTCATTACTGCTTTTTAGATGGCTACTCTGGCTATAATCAGATCGTTATTACCCCAGAAGCCAGGAGAAAACCACTTTTACCTGTCCCTTTGGTACCTTTACGTATAGACGCATGCCTTTCAGGCTTTGTAACGCCCCTGCGACTTTTCAGCGTTGCATGATGAGCATATTTTCAGATATGGTAGAACGGTTCTTAGAGGTCTTTATGGATGATTTTTCAGTATTTGGTTCGTCTTTCGATGAGTGCTTGCATCATTTGTCATTAGTGTTGACTAGGTGTAAGGAAAAGAATCTAGTGCTTAATTGGGAGAAATGTCATTTCATGGTTCGATCAGGAATTGTTTTAGGGCATATCGTATCTTCTAAGGGTATAGAGGTAGATAAAGCCAAAGTTGACCTTATCAAGACTTTACAGTCCCAAAACCGTAAAAGATATTAGGTCATTCTTAGGGCATGCGGAGTTTTTATCGTCGATTCATTAAGGATTTTAGCGTGATTTCTAGACCTCTTTGCAATTTGCTTACAAAAGATGTTAAGTTTGTCTTTGATGATGCTTGTTTAGAGGCTTTTGAGAAGCTTAAGACGTTACTCACTACCGCCCCCATAGTCCAGGCACCCAACTGGAACCTACCCTTTGAGATCATGTACGATGCTTCAGATTATGCTATTGGCGTTGTGCTAGGTCAGCGAGATAACAAATTACTTCATGTGATTTACTATGCTAGCAAAACTCTGAATGATTCCCAGTTGAACTATACCACTACGGAGAAGGAACTGTTAGCCATTGTGTTTGCCTTGGACAAGTTTAGACCATATCTCTTAGGTTCTAAGATCTTCATCGATCATGCTGCTTTAAAGTATATTCTTTCCAAGAAGGATACTAAACCTAGATTGATTAGATAGATCCTCTTGTTACAGGAATTTTCCTTAGACAGTAGAGACAAAAAAGGTGCAGAAAACATAGTAGAAGACCACTTGTCTAGGCTTGTTGTGGATACCCCTGATGATTTTCCTCCTATTAGGGATAGTTTTCCTGATGAACAACTGTTCCTTTTCACCCAATTGCCTTGGTATGCGAATATAGTGAATTATCTTGTTACTGGTCGAATGCCCCAATATTGGGGTAAACAAGATCGTTCTAGGTTTTTAGCCGAGGTTAAGCACTTCTTTTGGGATGATCCTTATTTGTTTAAGTATTATCCAGACTGCATTATTAGGAGATGTATACCTAAGAGTGACCAGTCCAGTATTATTTCCTTTTGTCATGATCATGCTTATGGGGGCCACTTTAGTGCTAAGAAGACTGCTGCTAAGATATTGCAGTGTGGATTCTATTGGCCTTCATTGTTTAAAGACTCCCACAGTTACTGTGTTGGTTGTGAATGTTGCCAGAAATTAGGAACCATTTCCCGTAGGAACATGATGCCCTTGAACCCTATTTTAGTTGTCGAGGTCTTTGATGTGTGGGGTATTGACTTTATGGGTCTGTTTCCTAATTGTTTTGGTAACTTATACATCCTTGTCGCTGTAGACTATGTCTCTAAGTGTATTGAGGCGGTTGCGTGTAAAACCAATGACCATATGGTTGTGATTGAGTTCTTGAAAAATAATATACTTACATGTTTTGGTACGCGAGCTATAATTAGTGATGGAGGGTCGCACTTTTGTAATGGACCTTTTAAGCTTTTGATGAAGAAATATGGTATTACACATAAGGTAGCCACCCCGTATCATCCATAGACTAGTGGTCAGGTAGAGGTTTCCAATAGGGAGATAAAACGTATATTAGAGAAAACAGTTAATCCTAATCGGAAAGACTGGTCGTCTAGGCTCACTGATGCCTTATGGGCTTACAAAGATCTTTGCGTTTAAGACCCCCATTGGAATGTCGCCTTATCGGCTTGTGTATGGCAAGGCATGTCATTTACTTGTTGAGTTAGAACATAGAGCTTATTGGGCTGTTAAGTAGCTAAATTTTTCACTTGACAAAGCGGGAGCCCAGAGGAAACTCCAGCTCAATGAGTTGGAAGAGATTCGTATAGATGCTTACGATAGTGCTAAGGAGTATAAGAACAAAATGAAAGTTGTGCATGATAGAAATATTTTAAGGAAGTCATTTTCTCCAGGTCAAAAAGTTCTTCTGTACGATACCCGCTTGCATCTTTTCCCTGGGAAGCTACGTTCTCGGTGGACGGGTCCTTTTATTGTTCGCACTGTCTTTCCTCATGGAGCTAGGTCAAAAAGTTCTTCTGTACGATACCCGCTTGCATCTTTTCCCTGGGAAGCTACGTTCTCGGTGGACGGGTCCTTTTATTGTTCGCACTGTCTTTCCTCATGGAGCTGTTGAGATCGAGACACCGGATGGTAGTAGTTCTTCAAAGGTTAACGGTCAGAGATTGAAACCATTTTTAGAGCCCTTTCCTACAGGTGATGTTGAGGAGGTCCCTCTGGAGGACCCTGTTTACCCTTGATTGACCATCGAAGCGATTGTATGTTGTATATTAGTTTTTGATTTCTCTCTTCACCCAGGTACTATCTTTCCGACTTCTCTCTTTACTGATTCCTATTATTACTTTACTTTTTGGTATTGCTCTTTCATTAGAAACATTGAGGACAATGTTAGATTTGAGTTCGGGGGTGGGGAAGAAACTTTTTGTTAGCTTTTAGTTGCAATAAATAAACTCCAGAGCCTAGAAATTTATGTTTATTAAGGTCGGCACTAACCAAAATAAGTGGATGGAAACATTTTGGTTGTAGGAGTTGAGGAACCAATCTGATTAGATGGAAACATCTAGAAGAGTCTATTCATAAAAGCACAGAGCTCAGGTGTTAGAAAAGAAAACATGGTACTTTCGTCATACCCTCGTGATGGAAACATCGAAAGAATCCTGATCACTTCTTTTTCTTTTTACCATTGCTAGGGTGAAATAGAGTGACTGAGATACAAAAAAAAAAAAAAAGACCACTAGACCAACCGGAAAAAATACAATAAAGTCGACCACTGGTACCCTTGTATATGACAGCTGAGTTGACCTAGAGTTAGGATTATCGACCACTGGTTCCCTTATATATGCCAAGTATGTTGATATTAGTCCAGCACGATATCTCGGTCCATTAGGATAGGTTCACCTTAGTCAACATCATCCACGTTTTTTCTACATCCATCTTCTTAATCTATCCATGTGATTGGTTGACTCAGGTTTATGATGTACAGAAACTATCTGAGTAGAGCTCTGTCACTTTATATGAATTTTAGTATGCTTGAGTGCAAACTCGTGTACAACAATTGGAATTTCGCATCAGGGTACTTCCCCCTGTAGTCAATAAGTATTCTAACCAAGGAGATTCTTTAGAACCTTCCAAGGTTCTGCGTAGATATCTAGGGTCTTGAGTAAAGGTTTTGTGGGTACACCTCTGGTAAACCCTCCGGAGACAACACTCCGCCAGTAGGGCCACCTAGCGGTTTAACGGCTTGCTGCACGTTCCAAGTGTAGTCATTTTATTTTCTAGATTATATTTGCTCGGGACTAGCAAATAATAAGTTTGGGGGTATTTGATAGACATATTTTTGTGTCTGATTTGTACTCAGTGTCTCTATTGTTAGTCTCGATTTTTGTACTAATATTGTGTTTTTATGTATTTTTAGGTATTTTTGGAAATAAACTTTGTTGGAAATTTCGGCTCGAAAAGATGATTTTACACCCGGAGGACACGTGTTATTCGGACTCTCACTATTGGTTAAGGGGCACTCAATTGATAAGGGGTGCCTCCCTGCTATTCGCACCCCCATCTCTGTTATGGGGAGGGTCCTCTTCATTTCAAAAACTCAGTTTAGGCGAGAAAATATTACAGGCGCATGCAAATTTTGGAATCGGTTTTCGAAGTTGTTTCAGGGAGACTAAAGGGCTGGAATTCATGGGGAAGGCTTGTTTCTACGAGACAAGAATAATATGGGCTTTAGGTTCGATCCAATTGGGCTAGAAAATCAGAAGTGAAGAAACAGTGGCGTATTTATTTCCGTGAAGTATCATCGTGATTTGTTGTTGTGTTATCATGTGGCAAAAGAGCGTTTGATATTTTCTGGAGCGTGTAGAATCATGTTGGAGTATCTTCAGACGCATGGGAAGGCAAGAAAGGAAACAATATATCCCGAGTATATATTTTTTTTACTGCGGAATGATGGAGAGATTTCCTGGAGTAATGAGGAGTTATCCTTGTCCCTTTTGAGTATAAATACGATGTTGGGGTAGAAGAGAGATGGTACGGAGAGATTAGAGAGAGTTAAGAACATTACAGAGCGAGAAAATCAAGTTGCAGGATACACCATTTTCTGTTGCTGCTGAAGAACACGAAGAACAAAAGACTACCAGAGGCAGTTGTTCATTGCTGAAGAACATAAGACGCACAAGGAGCAGTCGTATTTGCTACAGTGACAACGACAGTTCATTCATATCATACTTTGTAACAGTTCGGTTTGTAACCAATATAATTGTTACAAACCCGGTTTTTAATAGTTTTTCTACATTTCATCATTTGTACACCTCCTTTGAGCAATAAAAATGAATTTTGAGCGTGTTTCCAACATGATGAGCGGCTAATTCTCTCACGACCAAGGCAATGAGGAAGCTATTTACGCATGAATAATTGGTAATTATTTATTTTCTCTAATTTATAATTTATAATTCACTCAATCACTTTGCTTTTTGCAGAGTTTTTAATTGTTTGCCAAATTTTCTTCATTAGTTGTGATTCAATTAGATAGGTTATGCTTTGTTTAGATAATCTATGCTTAGGGATACAATTAATTTTTGAGAATTTGCCACGATTATTCGTGAATTAAGAAATAAGGGACTTAAAAGATAATTAGAGTTTTGGATTATTTACCATCATTCATTCTTGTGTGATAGTGAAATCAGTGTCTTGGTTATTTTAGTATCTTGCAATCAAATTTTGAGCTAAGTTTTATTTGTTTTTAAGTTTTATAAGTCTAAAATCTATTGCTTTCACAAGTCTCAACGAACTTTTTACTACAACTCAATTGAAAATCACATCACATCCCCACCATTCTTAGTCTCTTCCATTCACATTATCTTGAACAGCAGCTGCAGCTGCAACATCGACATTCCATACTATCCATTTCAGCTTCAATTCCTCTGCAATCAACCCTTGAGTGCATCACAGACACACAACTGCAGCTGCAATACATCAGCATTACTGCCTGCTTTAAACTCATTTCAGTCCCTTGTTTCGCACCACCAGCAACATCACCAGTACCATTTCAGTTCAAGCTGCAGCATCTCCATTTCCTAAATACCCATGAACTTCACCATTACTCAAAAGTAATCACCAGTAGCAGCTCATTATCTCTTGCTTCGGTTCAATCCCGTGCCAAAACCCATTTTTCCTCATCCTCGGCATCAGCTGCAACTTAACCATTATTCCCATCTCATCGGCACCACCAGCTTTAGTTCATTGTTACAACTCAAACAAACCCATAATTACAACCACCATTTCAAATCATCACAACCCATTCTGCCTTGTTCTCAGCACATTATTTTGTAGCTTCAATTCATTCTAGTCCTCCAGCTGACAATTCCAGCACCATTGCAATCTCAGTACCACCATCAATTCCATGGAAACCTGCAAAATTGTTCACTAGCACCAACTCAGCACCATTCTTTCAGCGCTTCAGTCACCAGAACCCATTTCTCTAATGTTTTATTCTCCATCTCAATCATTGCCACCATTTCCTTTAATTTCTCAGGCACTAAACCCTGTTGACTACAACATCAGACCACCAGTTTCCAACTGCAATTTCATCACCACTGCAACTCACTTCCATTACTGCACAACACAGCAGCAAATTCCATTTGAGCTCAAACTGCATCTTCAATTTCATGAACCTCCTCCCTATAATTCAACCAACAAACCCTAGTTCGACTGATTTCTTCATCATCTTCTTCTCTGATTCCAAACAAACCCATATATCGACCTTTTACAGCAAACCCATATCAATTCCAGCCATCAATTCATCTGTGATTCAGTCAAATCTTCATCTGCAACTCTTTGTTAAACCCACATTCGAATCAACCCTACCATCCTCATTTCTCGATCTCTCTGAATCTCATCTCTGTTACAGTAATCTTCACAAGTCTCTGAGGTTTATCATCATCACTCGATTCCATCGCAGCCATCATTAACATCAGTCTCAACAACAGCAACTTCTCCTCTTCAGTAAGCCGTCATTTCTTTTCTCTCTGAGTTATGGAATGAATGATTGAGAAATCATTCTCTCAATTCCAGGTGTTGGTAATAACCCTATAGGCTAGAGACACCCTGAGATAAGATAAGGGCCATCTTGAGTCTTTAATTGGTTCCATTCAACTGTCAAGTTCCCAGTTCATTCTTCTCCTCCATCTTGCTCAGCCTTAGCCAACTCCAAATGTACCCGTGAATTGATCTTTTTGTCTTTTTCGCTCAGAATGAATGGTTTCTCCTTCTTTCACTCCGAATGACTCCAAAGTACCTGATAAACTCAAAAGCAATCACAAGATACATAATTTACAAGAAAAGTAGCAAAGAAAGTATAAACAATAGATAAATATCAAGGTGTTTATCACACCTATCAACTAATAATTCTAGACATTCACAACTCAAATAATAATTTATTGACTCTAATTCATTGCCGAAAGTAGATTTTGAAAGAAGTGACTGTAAATCTAAAGCATGAGACATCAAACACTTAAGAAAGCATGACCCATTAATTAAAATCACAATAATTCAATAAAAATCATAAATCAATTAAAAATCAATGCAATAAGTCCAAAAAGAATTAATAGAATTACCATAGTGACAAAAAAAGGCTTCATCCATTGTCCCAGTGTTGGGGTTTAGCTCTTCATGGTGAAAACAAACTCAAAATAATAATTTGTATCTCAAAAGGTGTTTATATTAAAGAAATTTGAGAAAATTGCAAAAACAACTCAACTGCAACGTTTATAAATGTTGCAGACTGACTGTTATAGAGGTTTGGTTTGAAAAGATAAAACACAGTCACAGAAAGTCTTTCTCAAGTACTTCCCAAAGCAAA
Organism: Papaver armeniacum; assembly: GCA_023531295.1. NCBI lineage: Eukaryota > Viridiplantae > Streptophyta > Magnoliopsida > Ranunculales > Papaveraceae > Papaver > Papaver armeniacum. The sequence continues at coordinate 343,102 of JAJJWW010003906.1, forward strand.
AGAATCTTCGACACTCTGCTTCAGTTCACGACTGGCTTAGGCAGGTGTTTGTTCTTCGTCTTCTTCTTCTCTGCAGCTTTCTTTTTTGTTCTGTAAATGATCTTAATCCTCTGTATCGACCCCCAATCACTTGATAGCCCCTTTGAGACTTCACCCTCGGTATATATAGACTGCAGGTTCCAAAATATCCCGATAAATCTTCTTTTCTTTCATCAAAAGTCTCGGACTTTTATTTTTGTTATCTCGATCTTCTCACGCGTATTTGAGCTATCAAATATTTCCAAACCAGAAGAACTCAACTATAGATAGATTTCTCTTCCCTTAATACTACACGTACCTGCCAAATATAGTCAAAGAAAATCTGAAACTTTCTTAACCTATGTTTTGCTTGAAACCGAGAATAAATCCCTTTTTTTTTCGAATCTTGGACTTATAGATATATTGTTATATCGAAACAAGCTTATTCCAATCCAACTCGACAACGAAATCCAACTAAACTTCACACGCAAACCAAATCCAAGAATTCGCAGGTGAAACTTCATTCTCCCCTGTTTCACTCCTTTACAAATATTAAGCCCAATCTGATCGATGCAATCACACACACCAGCCCTATTATGTTCTAACAGGTCCATCTCAACAAAAATTTGTTGTTGAGTCTCTCTAAATCTCCCTTAAATCTCGAAACCTAATCTGCCAGTGAAAAGAAAGTTTTTCCGCCAAAATTGATAATTCAAATGTAGAAGATGGTCGTCCCTTATCTGACTGATGGGTGCAATTAGCAGTTTGGTTACCCCCTTAGTAATTGAGGTGCCCCTTATCCAAAGTGGGGGTCCGAATAGAAAGTGTCCTCCGGGTTCCTTTAATAATTTTTCTGGGATGTGTCCATCATACTCCTGGGGTGCCTTCAGCACATCTTCTGGGTGCCAATAGTAATTTTCTCACGGGAGTCCAAATACCACTTTTCGAGCCAATTTCTCCTCAAAATCTTATTTCTTCAAAAACACCTACAAAAACATAAAATAATCAAATATGTACGAAATCGAGCACTAACAATACACATAATCTGGGTTGCACGGACACGGATTCGGCGAGCGGACACGAGACGACGCTGACGCGGACACTACTATATTTGAAAATAAACAGGACGCGGACACGTATATATATATATATATATACATTTTTATATAATAATATACTTATAATTGCATATCAATATTTATGCAAAAAAAGATTAAAAAATTATAGTAATAACATTTTGTTGTATAACTAAGGAATTATGTAGTTTTTTGTTTTCTTTGAATATATATAATAGTTAAACATTTTATAGCACGGAGTCAAGTGTGGTTCAACGGTTAGATAGCTGGATGAAGACGCTACAGACTCGTGTTCGAATCTCTAAGACATTTAGAAGATATTTTTTTTGGGGGAAAGTAAAAATGGACATGAAAAACCCATTTATCTTTCAGATTGTCCAGGCCCATATGCGTCCTCCATGGCCCATCCGCGTCTAAATATGCGTCAAATGTGCGTCCAAAGAAAACTCACGCGGGACGTGCACGTGCATGCTTCGGACACGCGTCGTTGTCGCGTCAGATCAACGTCATGCGTCCTCAGTGAGTCCGACGCGGACACGACACCAAAATCGATGTGTACGTGCATCCCATCACATAATTGAGATCAAATCAGACACAAAATTGTGTCCATCAAACCCCCAAACTTATTATTTGCTAGTCCTCGAGCAAATCTAAAATAAAATAAAATCCTAACTCACTGTCGTAGGAATCGCAATTGCACTTAGCGTGTGCAACAAGCCTTTAAACCCCTAGGTGTCCCTAGTGGCCGAGCTATAGTCTCGGGAGGTTTTACCAAAGATATACCCACAAAACCGTTACTCGAAACCTTAGCTATCTATGCCGAACCTTGGAAGGCACTAAAGAATCTCCTTGGTTGACATACTCTCATTGACTACAGGAGGAAGTACCCTGATTTGAAATTCCAACTGATGTACACGAGTTTGCACTCAAGCGTACTAAAATTCATATGTATATATAAGTGACAAGAGCTCTACTCGAGATACTCGTACTATGGACATCAATATCCGAGTCAACAAATCACATGGATAAATTAAGAAGATGGATATAGAGAAAAATAGATGGTTTCGATGTTGACTAAGGTGAACGGTGTTTCCCATATCTCATTCAAGGCCCCGCTGAGGATTAGCATATCCTAATAGGCGAGATATTGGTCGACTAATATCAACACAACTAGTAAAACCGGTGGTCGATAATCCTAATTCTAGATCAACTCAGCTGGCATATACAAGGGAACCAGCAGTCGATGTTATTGAATTTATTCTGGTTGGTGTGATGGTCTGGTCTAAATTTCTTTTCTTTTCTCAATCTAGAATATAAATTCTTTTTTTTTTAACTTTTTTTCCTTTTTTTTCCATCTTTTTTTTTTAACTCAATCACTCTATTTCACTCTAGCAGTGGTAACAAATCGATGCGAGTGCCCCACCAAATCACTTAGAGAAACATATTTTAAAAAGATAATAAAATAAAAACTGAAGGTGAAAAGGACTCAACGAGATATGGCGAAACTACCATGTTATTTCTAACACCTGAGCTCTGTGCTTTTATGAATAAACTCTATTTAGATGTTTCCATACACTCGATTGGTTCCTCAACTCCTACAACCAAGATGCTTACATCCACTTAGATTGGTTAGTGTTATCCTTAATATGAATAAGGGTTAATTGGTTTTTGGTACTTACATTTTGTCCGAAGTTAGTGTTTGGTCTAACATTTGTCCAACTTAGGCTTTGGTACCTGAAAATAACGTTGACTGTCTTTGACTTTGTTAAGTCAAATATTAACTAAATTAATCATTTAAACATTTAGCCATTTACAATTATATCCCTTATTTGTTAAAAAAATTACATAGATATCTACCCCCAAATGCTTCATTTCTTATCTTATGTTCATAAGAACATATATCGCCCCCACCACTACACCACCTCGGGACATCAAATCTACTTATATCTCCGCCGCCACCACCTGAAATTGAAGAAAAAAAAAATCCACGGATACCTTCGCTATAAAGATTTTGGGTGGGATTTTTCTATCCATTTGGAGGAGTGAATATTTGTTGGTGGATTTTTTAAGTTTTCTGATGAGAATTTAAGAGAAGTTAGAAATAATTTTGAGAATACATCACCACTGTCAAGGGTATCTCAGCCACTCGAACAAACAGGACAATGAATCCACAGCACACTCAAGCCTTGATGCTTAGTTCACGGTCAATTATTTTCTGAATCGAGTGAGACCAAGGTTCACAATTCAAACCAAAAACCCCAAAATCTTTTGATGTTGCTGCAATAGAAATTACTCACAGTTGCCTTCACTGATTTGCAATCTCTGTCAGCATCAATTTTAGACAGAACCCGTTATAGATTCGAGAGAATCAATTAAATCCTAGGGTATCCTACAACCCAATTTCATTAGCTATCCAATCATCATCTGCACCTCCACTACTTTTATGCTCAAATGAACCTAATTTCAGTATACAGCAAACCCCAATTTCATTCCGTTGTTGCTGTTAGCAATCGAGTTAATCATGGCTAGGAGTTGATTGCTTTGTTGGCAGAGGTGATCTTAAGTTTTTGTTAGCAGCATCTGGTCCATCGGGATTGAACAAAGGAAATCAAAATTTTATTTTTTGTTTTTGTTCAGATACGAGGCGGAAGAAGAATTAGGGTTAAATGTTTAATGGGTATCTGATCTCCTACGTCGGCTAAATATGGTTTCATCATCCTAGTCCCACTTCAGGGATATATCTGTAAATTTTGTATTATTTATATTACAAATTTAACTAAAGTCTAATAAAACACGATCAAAGATAGTCAACGTCATTTCCATGTACCAAACCCTAAGTTGGACAAATGTTAGATCAAACACTAATGTTGGTCAAAATGTAAGTGCCAAAAACCAAATAACCACCCTATGAATAAATATTTAGGCTCTGGAGTTTATTTATTGCAACTAAAAAAGTTTCTTCCATACCCCCAAACTTAAATCTAACACTATCCTCAATGTTCTAAAGATGAAATTAAAAGCATGAACAAGGAGAAATTGTTACCACTTGAAGCAAAAGAGTTAAGGAAATATATTACTATGTTGCATGAGCATAGGTTACCTCCCAAGAAGTGTTAAATTTAACGTCTTCAGCCAGATTAAGAAAGGATTAGTCACCTCATAGAATCATAAAGTAGTAGCCGGAATATATGTGGGTCATCAAAACCAAATAGAGTATTCACAAGTAAAAGAAATCTGCTACATGCCAAGAAAATTAACAAATAAAACACATCATTTTCTAGTTTCATGTTTAAGACAACTACAACTAATGTGGTTGAGTTCGGGCTCTATGAAAGGGTCTAGATAAAATATTTTCATGTGATAAAATTCCTCGAAGCTAAGATCTGGTTCAGGTATTAGAGTCTGGAAAAACTCAAGTAACAACTTAGAAGCACATAATAATAAACTGAACAATTGCGGATCCTTAAAGTCAATCAGTTTTGACTCACACATTTGACCACGATGAAAGTGGTGGTCAATCTTAGGCAAATGCGTCGATTCTAATCTCCTAAAGTACTTAGGCTTAGTCTTATATAGGACCAGAATATCGCGACAGCAATATTTCGCGAGATTAATAAACGACTACGTCGCGAAGGAGTCGCATGGAGATAAATAAATGACGTAATGGATGATGATAGTCAAAACATGAGGAAAGTGTGAAGACTTGGCGAGAATTAGGGTGTCGCGAGGACAAGCAATTACACACTCGCGAGGATTCGCGAGTCATTTAGAAAATAAAGGATGACTTTAGCTTTGTCATCCACTATGTAATACCCTATATAAAGGGTTGAGTAAGTCTGTTGTGGGGAGGGGTCCTTTTGAATTGTTAAGCAAGTCATTAGGAGAGAGAAAATCAAGAGTGATTGTAATTTCTTTAGCTCTGTTCTACATTTCTTTGTAAACCTTTCAAGAAAACAATTAATAAAACACATTATTATTCATCTTTAAATGGATTGATTAAGCAAATTCGAGTGAGGGGTGTAGTGTAGGTTTTCCTGCAACTACATATGCGCTAGAAACAGGGATTGAAGAAGATCAACCTTGTGAATTGGAAGAATTAGGGGTAACAAGAAAGAAATCTTGAATAATTTTTAACAAATTACTAAAATTGAGAAATGGCTAGGAGAAAGAATGCATCAGAACAACCAACGATCGTAAGGAGAAGTGGAAGATTAGTGGGAGAAAGAAGAAATGAAGTAGGTGAACCATCAAGGATAGATGCAAGAAATGGAGAAGAAGGTCCAATTCAACCACCAATCCAACCATCAACTCAACCACCAATTCAACCAGCACTAAACAGAGTAATCGATTATGATAGGGTAAGCGTGCATACATGGAGATCAGATTCTATGGAAGAAAGAGAAGAAGTGCAACAATTGATGATAGTGGACAGGAAGAGAGAAATCGAGAAGAGATGGGAGAAACAATTCGTGGAAATGAAGAAATCGCGGCATTAGAAGCGCTGAGACAGACAATACACGAAGAAAGACGCTTAGAAGCAGAAGAACGCGCGAATCTAACAAGGCAAAACCATGAATTAAGGATGGAAAATAGGAGGCTGCAAAATAGAAGATCAAGAAGTAGTAACAGATCGAGATCAGGATCGAGTAGAGAAAATGAGAGAAGAACATTACCCACGAGAAAACGTTAATGAAGAAAATTTGGAAAGAGAGTTAAATCTTGGTGAAGGAGGTCGCGAAGAGAGAAAATTAATAGAAAATCGTTATATTTTGGTGAATAATCACGATGATGGAAATCAAGAAGATAGGCAGCCTCGAGGACAGAATAACCCAATTAATGAAGAAAATCAGGACGAAGGAAGAAGAACACTACATGGGAGAGAAACACAAAGGAAACAAAAGGAAATTGAAGATGACATTGAAAGGCATTATACCGAGCAAGCACGTCTAGCCCGCGAGAAAGAAAGATTGAGAGCAGAAATGGAAAATCGGGAATTGGAAGAGGCGATTCGGCAGAATAATCATGACAATCGAGAGAGGAGGCGCGAGCGAAATCGCAACAATGGAGATATTAACGAAGAATATGAAAGAATACAAAAAAAGTAGACACGAACGAAGAAGGAGGGGAAGCAGAATTAAAGAGACCGATAAATTCAAATTCTGAGGCAAATGAACAAATTCTGCGAGAATTGGCAGAGATGAGAGGGATATTGAACAACAAAAGAGAAGGAGGGAGAAGACAGTTAGATGAAGCTATCGCGGAGGTGCGAAAAATCCTTTTACATTAGAAGTGCGATTAGAGGAATACCCCCAAAATGCAACTTACCAGCGCTAACTAGCATTTTTGATGGATCAACTTGTGCAGTACAACACATCAAGGCTAATGTGAGATGTATGCTACAGTGGGAAAACCATGAAGCTATATTGTGCAAATACTTTGCGTCGAGTTTAACGGGAGAAGCGTTGAAATGGTTTGAGGGCTTACCAAGGAATATAATCACATCATTCAATCATTTACAGGCTATATTCTTGGGGCGTATATAAGCAACAACTCTTCGCGACTGGCATTGAAGATGTATTTGGGCTAAAACAAAGAGTTGGCGAGAGCTTGAGACATCCGACAAGAAGATGGAAGACAATGTGTAGCGAAATGGCGGGACGGGTTGATGAAATATATCTCATACTATCATTCATAAATGCTATGTTCGCAACCAACTTATTATATGTTCAAATTTTCAGAGTCAAGAATACGATCACGATGACCGAATTTAGAGAATTGCAAGAGGAATATATTGCTTTGGAGGAAAGGCAAAATGAAGTAGAATCGTACCCAGTTGCGAATACAAATTCAAGTGTTGCGAATGCAAGTCTGTTACCCAGATTAATACAAACAGTGGAGAGCACCTCGCAAGGGCAACAAGAGAGAGTGGTAGATGATAAACAGCCAAAATTGGTAGCTATGGGAAGTCGCGATCAGGAAGAATTTGAAAGAGAAAGAAATTTCTACAACCGTGGCGGAAATAATAAAATTCAAAGGCTTGATCAACCGCAAGAAACCTATGGAGGCCAGAGGCAGAATTATCATAGAGAACAGCAAAGTCACAGAGTAGTGTGGGAGGAAATTAAAATGCCGCCATTGAATGCCAGTGTGGAAAAAATATGGGAAGCAATACTTTTGATGGAAAACATACCTGCACCATGGAACATGGGAAGTGAACCACCACCTGGAGATAGAAGTCACGAGTTCTGTTTTTACCACCGCTTTCATGGACACCTAACGAATGAGTGCAGAAACATCAAGAGAATTATCCTAAGAATGATTGATCAAGGAAAGTTGAATCACTTTTTAAAAGAAGAAGAGAAAGTTCAACATTTACCACCACCACCGGCAAAGGGAAAAGAAACATTTGTTATAGAAGTTGGGGCAAAGGCTAAAAATTTGTTTTGCAATTCCATTGTACATTCATATCGCACAATCGAAGATTTTCATGACAATGTACTTAGTAGAGTTTTTGCGAGGGATGCTGATGATAAAGAAGTGATGAATGTTGCGAAGACATCGCAGTTAAAAGAGTGGCAACTGCAGATTATTTCTTATTCGGCTGAAGAAGTACCCAAAGGAAGAGAAATACATGATAGCCCATTGGTTGTGAAGCTGGAAATTAATCCAAAACCTATTGATGGCGAAGATGATGAAGCGAAAAATTGTTAGGCAATCAATAGAATATTGATTGATCTTGTGCGATTCAATCAACATTCTTTTCTACCATACTTACAAAACTATGGGAGGAAAAGATGAAGATTTGATCCCTTCAACATACAAAATATATGGTTTTAATGGTACCGCGAACAAGCCCAAAGGAGAAGTGCACATGAGGATACCCTTGCGGGGGTTATCAACTCGATATTTTGTTCTGCGTGGTTGATGTGGAATCTCCCTACAATGCTTTGATTGGAAGACCATGGTTGCATGAAATTCTGGGGGTAGCATCGACATACCATCAGTGTATAAAGTTTCCACATCCTAGCGGTGTCGGAATTATAAAAGGAGATTGGAAGGAAGGGCAAAAATGTTATGAGGTCGATGTAGAGAGCTGCGAAGAGAGAATGGCAAAAAAAAAAGGTTGGAGGAAGAATATAAAGGATGAACAAAGAAAGGAAAGGCTAATGGTATATGCAATAGAAATAAAGGAAGAAGAGATGTTGCGAAGTGAATGTATGAAAACAATTGAATATCATGATGAAAAGGAGATATTGAAAAGTTTGACTGACGCGGAGGCAGAATGAAGTAGGAGTAAAAGGTGTAAAAAATGAATAGTTGCGAGAAAAGATACCAATTTAGTGATGCAAGCATGATAAGGACAGGAAGCAGAGGTGATAGTTGCAGAAAAGTTGCGCGAAAATATCGCCGTGAAGAATGTATAAAAATCTATTGAATAATTGAAATGAGACTGTGCGATAACTTCGCAGACAAATTAACAAAAGTCAAAAATGAATGATCGAATAAATTGATAACATGAATGAGTGAGTGAATGGGACGAACCTTTATGGCGTACACCCTAGTTCGCGAATGATATTTCGTAAGAGGCAAATGTAAGACCTAAAGTACGTCATATAAGGGGTATCTCTTGACATGGCTCAGGGAAAAGGTTACACCGCTCCTGGAACCTGAGTCATGGAAATTTGTGGCCCATGAAAGCCTATCCGGGAGAGATACCTTGGATTTCCAACTATATATATAAGGTTATACCCTGGTTGGACGCCCGAGGGTCTCTTCCAAGGAGTCAGTGTATGACCAAGGCGCCGAGGTACACGGTTGAGTCAAGAGTGCGGGGAGCATGGAACTTCCTTACCACTCTTGACAAGTCTTGGCACATGCTGCACTCGGCCCAAAGAAAACTCCACTTAGGGTGCAGCCTCGTAACCATAAGCCCTATAGGTATAAGGGATAAGAGGTGCGAAAACAACCGCTTGCTTTGTTAAGACCGGATGGGAGGAGCTAGTCTTGTATGGCCAATGTACGCCTCCTTGAAGGGGCAACCAGGAGAAGATAAGGGCGGCACCCTCCATTAGGGAGCCGATAAGTGTCAAAAGACGCAAATGTCATGAGGCTTTATTTTCGCAAGAGAATTTAGGCTTGTCATATTTGTGCAATGATCCCGCAGAGGCAATAATACTAACGCGAGGGTAAGACGATATCAATGGGTTTTTACATGAAAGTGTAAGAACGTCCTGCGATTTCGCCGCAAAGACGACAATGTCACGGGATTTTATGGTCGCAAGAACATTTAAACCTGTCATATTGTCGCAAATATAATGTCTGCGCAGAGGCAAAAATACTTAAGAAATGATAAGACAAGGTCAATGGGTCATTACATGAAAATGTAAAGACGGCCTGCGATCTTGTCGCAATGAGGGGTGGCAAAATAAGACCTTTACTTAGGAAGGCAAAATAAGACCACACAAATAATGATAAGGCAAGATCAATAGATTTCTTAATCCATGAAGATATCTTGCGAACTTGTCGCAGTGATAAAGTGCAAAAAAAAAAAATATATATATATTTATATCTCGCGAGAATAATTAATTCACAAAGTTGATTATATTTTAAGTAACCCGCAAAGTTGATTATATCTTATGGACTGAGGCAAGTGTGAAGTTATAATTACAAAGAGGGGTTGTTTGATTGATATATCTGAACAAAGGAAGCAAAAGTTGAATTCATGTTCAATAATCAAAGAAATTTATAATGAAGAGTTACAGAAATGGAAGATTAACAAAGACATATATATACAGATACTACAAGAAATGAAAGAAGAAAAAGAAATTATTTCTTTGTTGGTTCTTCTTCTTTATCCGATTCTTGGGTTCCATCACTCTCGCCGCGATTCTTCTTCTTGAGAGCTTCACTATCGAAACATCCGAGACGGGCAAGTTCTCGGGAACTTCTTGACAAGAAAAGGATATGAATGAAGAGGAATGTTGTGATCATTACAAACTATTTCCATAGCTTGATTGCGAAAACGAACAAAGATCATTATTAAAATTCGCCACCGTAGTTTGGAATTGCTGCTTCAATTTAGAATATTTATTCTCGCGAAGAGAGAGATCCTTTGCGAAGTGTTCTTTTTCGGTTTCAAGCTTTCCAATCCTTGCTCAAATCTCTTTTCGATTCGAAAAGATGAGAAAATGAGTTAATGATAATAGTACAAAAAGAAAAAGAAAGAAAAGTAAAAAGTGTAATAAACAACCTTCTCTTTCAAAGATCATATCCTTGATCAAGGTAGTTTGCTTTCGCGCGAAGACTAACATCGACACCTAAGTTATTTCTAGCATTATCTAGAACCTTCGCAGCCAGGCAAACTCATCATCATTATTTATGACAAAAAGTGAACGAATTTGGTTTTCTCGCTCGCTAAGTATGGTATTCTCGACGAAGGAGTTCATCTCGCTCAACTTGCACATCAAGGAGAGATTTTTGAAATTTTGCTAATGCCGGTGCACCTCTCGTTAGTAATGCGATCTTTTTCATCTATGAGATCACTAATTTTCTTCCTTAAGGTTTTGGCTTTCTTCTTGGAATCAAGGTACATTCGCTTAAATTGATTGGCTAAATTCAAATTGGATTTATGTTCAATCTCTAAGAGGCGATGTTTGGTTTGAAGTTCATTTAATAGAAGGGAATCGATTTTATTTGATGAACTACTTAAGGATTCGTTGAGATGAGTAAGAAGAATATCATTATCCATAGGCTCGGGAAACGAATGAAGAAGAATGGCTTCTTCAGAGAGATTATATATGTCTGCGAGAATAATAAATCAGGAGTAGAAAAAACAAATAATGAAAATGATTTGAAGAGTAAGAATTCTATACCATATAGTTGTTGATTTGCACTTTGAAGAGTAGATACTTTAGTCTTCTGAGAAGCAAGCTCGGTTTCCAATTTTTGAATTCTCTCATCTTTATCGCGAGAAGACGCAACTTCAATTTCTAATTCTCGGACTTTCTTGTTAAGTTGAAGGTTCTTCTTTTCAAGGTTATTGCGCCTCTTCTCAAGGTCTGAGGCAACAACAAAAGAAGCTCTCCCTGACTATAAAAGAAAATAAAGAAATAATTAAAACAAAACTCAAAAGTGAAATCACAAAGAAACAAAGGAATATGAACATACCAAAGCATTGAGAGCATTTAAAAGGCTAGGAGTCATTGTTCGAGAAATTCCGCGAAAAGACTCAGTGTCCTCCAATAGTGGGGCGTCGCAGATTTTGGCGAGAGCTTCGCAAGTAGCGGATAAATTATCATCTCCCAGTCCTTGCATAGAATCAGAAAAAATACCAGATAATAGCGACATAGCGGAAGTATCTGAATGAGTCCTCTTAGCAGAATAGATACCGATCTCATTTTCATTTTCTGAGTCCTCGCTAGCTTGAGAATTAGAATGGGAAGGAGATTGAACTTTTCGTCTTTTAGAAGATGGACCAGAATATTTGTCCTTGCGAGAAATGGCTTATTCTTGCCTTTAATTTTCGCAGCATTAGCTTCTTCATCATTAATCTTTGCAGTTTCAACTTCTTCAACACCAATCTTCACACAAGAATAAAGATAAGAAACAGAGGCAACAATATTGTTTAAAATAACAAAAGAAAATGTTTCTTACTTCATCCGTGAGCGATCGAAGTATCGCCAGGATATTCGGCTGTGGATTCTCTTTGTATTTCTTTCTCATTCTGGTGATCTAAATGTAGGATCATAATATCGCAATGCATAGGGCTCGCGAGATCAATAAACGACAGTACCGCGAGGGAGACGCAGGAAACTAAAATAGACGACGCAATGGAAAACGACACACAAAACAACTGAAAGACATGGAACCTGGCGAGGGCAAAGAAGTGTCGCGAGATTGAATAGTTGTACACGGGCGACACTTCGCGAGACATTCCTAGAAAATAAAGGATAGCTTATTTGTCATCCACTATGTATTACCCTATATAAAGGGTCGAGTGAGTCTGTACATTGTAGGAGAGATCTTTTTGGAATTGTTGCGCAAGTCATTAGGAGAGAGAAAGTTTAAGAGTGTTTTACTTGCTAAGTATAATTCCATCTTCCTGTAGATAATTCATGAAATCAATCAATAAACATTCTCAATTATACATCTTTCAATGGACTAATTAACCAAAATATAGTGAGGGGTGTAGTGTGGGAAAACCTGCTACTACATATGCGCTAGAAACAGGACGAGCAAAGTGATTGACGAAGAAATTGGAAAGAATTTGGATTAACGAAAAGAGATTTGGAAAAGATATTCAAGAATTCATTGAAAAGAAAGATGGCTAGAAGAAGAAATGTACAAGAGCAACCAACGATCAGTAAGAAGAAGTGGGAGACTTCATGGAGAAAGGAGGAATGAAACAGAGAATCATCAAGGATGAACATGAGAAATGATGAAGAAGGTCAAAACCAGCCACCAACCTCCCCAGTAGCAAACGCTACCTGTGGATTATGATAGAGTAAGTGTGCATACTTGGAGATCCGATTCGAAGACGAGAGAGAAGAGGAGCAAGCAATTGATGAACAATGGACAAGGAGAACAAGGAATGAATGGAGAAATGAACCCAGAAAACGAAGAAATGGCGGCGTTAGAAAGATTGAGACAAACAATACATGAGGAGAGACGGCTAGAGGCAGAAGAGCGAGCAAACTTGACAAGACAAAATCATGAATTGAGGATGGAAAATATGAGATTGCAAAGTAGGAGATCTAGAAGTAGCGTGAGATCAAGTTCTAGATCGAACAGAGAAGAAAGAAGAAGAGTTTTACCAACAGAGAATACCGAGGAAGAGACACAAGATCCAAACGCAGAGCACGGCGAGAGAAGAGGAGAAATAGAAGATCGTTATATTCCTCGGCCCGAAAATCTTCGAAATGAGCGAAATAGGGAAAATCGGGAAAACATGCAACTCCAAGGGCCAAATGACCCAGCTGCTTGAAGGAAGAATAATCCTACGCGGGAGAGAAGAATTGAGAAGAAACCGAGAGATCGAGGATGACATTGAGAGACACTACATTGAACAAGCGCGACTAGCTCGCGAGAGAGAAAGGCTAAGAGAAGAAATGGAAAATCAAGAGATGGAGGAAGCAATCCGGCAGAATAACCATGACAACCGCGAGAGAAGGAGGGAACAAAATCGTGCTAATAGAAATATTAATGAAGAGTATGAGAGGGTGCAAATGATGAGAGCTGATAGGCAGCCAAGAAGAGAGAACAACCGATATAATGGCGTGCGAATTAACGAAAGAGGCCAAGAAGAACGTCGCGAAGAAAGAAGAGGAGAAGATAATGAGCGAGGAAGGTCAAAATAGGCACGAGCGAAGAAGGAGAGAAGCAGAGCTAAAAAGACAAGTAGAATCAAATTCTGAGGCAAATGAACAAATCTTAAGAGAGCTAGCTGAAATGAGAGGATTACTGAACAATAGAAGGGAAGGAGGAAGGAGACAATCGGGACGAAGCCATCGCAGAAGCCGCGAAGAACCCTTTCACGCTAGAAATACGAGATGGGAGGAATACCTCTAAGTGCAATCTACCGCATTAACCAACATCTTTGATGGAACAACCTGCGCGATACAACATATTAAGGCTTACTTGAGATGTATGTTACAATGGGAGAACCATGATACCATATTGTGCAAAATATTTTGCGTCAAGCTTAATAGGAGAAGCATTAAAGTGGTTTGAAAGCCTACCAAGGAATACAATTACATCATTTCACCATTTACAAGCCACATTCCCGGGAGCATACATAAGTAACAACTCTTCGCGACTGTGTATTGAGGATGTATTCGGGGCTGAAACAAAGGATTGGCGAGAGCTTAAGACAATTGATGGTAAGATGGAGAACCATGTGCGGCGAAATGGCAGACGGGTTGAGGAGAGATATCTCATACTCTCATTTGTGAATGCTCTCTTCGCGACTAACTTGTTATACATTCAAATTTTTAGAATCAAAAATACAATCACGATGGCGTAACCATGCGAGAATTACAGAAGAATATATTGCCTTAGAAGAAAGACAAAATGAAATGAATTCTTATCCCGTCGCGAACACGAACTCCAACGCCGCGAACGCAAGTTTGTTACCTCAATTCATCAATACAAAGGGCGAGCACTTCGCAAGGACAGCGAGCAAGGAGGGCCGATGAGGGACATCGAAGGTAGTAGCCATGGGAAGCCATGATCAAGAAGAGTTTGAACGCGAAAGGAATTACTACAATCGTAATGACAATAATAAGATTCGAGGCTAGATCATGTGCAAGAAACTTATGGCGACGAAGGCAAAATAACCGTGGAGGGCGAGAGAAGTCATAGAACAATATGGGAACAAATTAAGATGCCTCCACCGAATGCTAGCGTTGAAAAGATCCGGGAAGCTATACTTGTGATGGAAAATGTACCAAAGACCTTGGAATGTTGGGATGGAACCACCGCCGTGAGATAGAAGCCATGAGTTTTGTTCTTACCATCGCTTCCATGGGCATCAAACAAACGATTGTAGAAACATAAAGAGAATTATTCTCGGGATGATTGATCGTGGAAGTGAATCACTTTCTAAGGGGGGGAAGAAACAGTCGACATTACCACCACCACCCAGAGATGCACGTAATGTCTGTCGAAGGGAAAGGAAACATTTGTGATAGAAGTAGGAACAAAAGCCAAGAATTTGAACCGCAACTCCATTGTCCACTCCTATCGCACCATCGAAGATTTTCATGACAACGTGCTCGTAGAGTCTTTGCGAGAGATGCTAATGATAAAGAAATTATGAGTCCGGCGAGATCAACGCAGATTAGAAACAGTGGCAATTGAAGACTATTTCTTTCTCTGCAGATGAAGTGCCAAAAGGAAGAGAAACACATGATAGCCCGTTGGTTGTGAAACTAGAGATTAACCCGAAACCAGTCGATGGAGAAGATGATGAGGCGTGAGCTTGTTGGGCGATCAACCGAATCTTAATCGACACCGGAAGTTCAGTGAATATCCTCTTCTACCACACTTACAAGACGATGGGAGGAAAAGATGAGGATTTGATCCCCTACATACAAAATATATGGCTTTAACAAGATGCAAAACAAACCAAAGGGAGAGGTTCACATGAGAATACCTCTACAAGGATTATCAACTCGGTATTTTATGCTGTGGTTGACGTGGAATCTCCATACAATGCGCTGATTGGGAGGCCGTGGCTTCATGAAATCTTGGGAGTCGCGTCAACGTATCATCAATGTATTAAATTCCCACATCCAAATGGCATTGGTATTATACGGGAGATTGGAAGGAGTCGCAACAATGTCATGAAGTAGATGTAGAAAGTCGCGAAGAAAGGAATGTCAAAAGAAAAGGGTGGAAACAAGATGTGAGAGATGAGCAGAGAAAGGAAAACCGATGGTGGATGCCATAGAAGTAAGGATCGAACATACCTCGCGAGGTGAATGCCTAGAGACAAGCAAATATTATGGTAACAAACAAGCAAAGGATATGAGGAGCAAAAGGCATAAGAAATGAATAAGCAACAAAAAACAGGAGAAAAAATAGTTGGTTGAAGTAATGATATGCGAGAATCTCTGCAGAAGAGTAAAAATGAGAATTCGACTAAGAAAGAAAAGTGAAATACAACAAGTGAAAAGAATCGTGCGAATACTTCGCAAAACAAATATCTGACAAATAATGAAACATGAATGATTGAATGATTTAACAAATATAAATGCGCAAATGAATGGGACGAACCTTTATGGCGTACACCCTAGTTCGCGAATAACATTTCGTAAGAGGCAAATGTAAGACCTAAAGTGCGTCATATAAGGGGGTATCTCTCGCCGTGGTTCGGGGGAAGGTTACACCGCTCCCGAAGCCTCGAACCATGTAAATTTGGGGCCCATGAAAGCCTATCCTAAGAGGTACCTTGGATTCCCAACTATATATGTAGGTTATACCTGGTTGGGCGACCGAGGGTCTCTTCCTAGGAGTCGTGTATGCACAAGGCGCCGAGGTACACGGTTGAGCCGTAGTGCCCGGGATGGATGAACCTACCCTGGCCATTCTTGGCAAGTCTTGGCATGCGTTGCACTCGCCCAAGAAAACTCCACTTAGGGTGCGGTCTCGTAACCATAAACCGCTATAGGTATAAGGGATAAGAGACGCGAAAACAATCAAGTTGTTGTTAAGACCGGATGGGAGGAGCTAGTCTTGTATGGCCGATGTTTCGCCTCCTTGAAGGGGCAACCGGGAGATGATAAGGGCGACACTCTCCATTAGGGGGTGTCAAAACAGCACGCAAATGTCATGAGGCTTTGTTTTCGCAAGAAGACTTAGGCTTGTCATATTTGTGCAATGATCCCGCAGAGGCAATAATACTAACGCGAGGGTAAGGCGAGATCAATGGGTCTTTACATGAAAGTGTACGGACGTCTGCGATTTCGTCGCACGCACGACGGCAATGTCATGGGGCTTTATGTTCGCAAGGATATTTAGGCCTGTCATATTGTCGCAATTAAAACATCTGCGAGAGGCAAAAATACTTGGAAAATGATAAGACAAGATCAATGGGTCTTTACATGCAAGTGTAAAGACGTCCCGCGATTTTGTCGCGATGAAAGGTGGCGGGGAGGACCTCTAATTAGGGAGGTCTAACTCGGGAAGACCACACAAAATGATAAGGCAAGGTCAATGGGCCTTTACATGAAAGTGTAGAGGCGGCCTGCGATCTTGTCGCAACAAAAAGAGATAGAATTCTCGATTCATAAAGATACCTGCGATCTCGTCGCGGATATACAATTAATAACCAACAAAATACTTGATGACAACTAAAATCTTCCATCGAAGAAGAATACCGAGAGGCAAGTATGGGAATGGAAAAGATGAAATATTGCTATTCATCTTTCATGAAAGAATTATACATCAATAATATCAAGGAAGAACTACCAAAAAGGGGATTGAAGATTGAATTCAAAGGAGAAAAATCCAAGAAATATGTTTAAAAATGTACAGATATTACAAGCAGAGAAAGAAAACGAAAAAAGTTATCTCTTTGGTGATTCTTCTTCTTCATCTGATTCTTCAGTCTGATTATTCTCATCGCCAGAATTTTCTTCTTCGCGGCCTCGCTATCGAAACGTCCGAGACAGTGATTCTCAGAACCTTTTCAAGGAGCCGGGGATATGAATGCAGAGGGATATTGCGGTCCTTACAAACATACTCCATACTGCTTGTAAAACGAACAAAGATCATTGTTAAAATTCTCCACTGTCGTTAAAAATTGTTTCTTCAATTTTGAATATTTATTCTCGCGAAGGAGGAGATTCTTTGCGAGCTGTTCTTTTTCGGTTTCGAGTTCTTCAATTCTCGCTGGAAAATTCCCGGCGAGTTGTTCTTTCTCAGATTCAAGCTCTCTAATTCTAGCTTGAAGCCTCTTCTCAGATTCTGCAAATAAGTAACAACAAGTTAATAATTTACAAGCAATATTACAGAAGTAAGAAATAGTAAGGTGTAATAAATAACCTTCTCTATCAGATATCATATCTTTAATCAAGGAAGTATGCTCGGCGTAAAGACTAACATCAACACCTAGGTTATTTCTGGCGTTATCTAAAACTTTCGCAGCCCAGCGAATTCATCATCATTATTTATAACAAGGAGCTTAACGAATCTGATCTTCTCGCTCACTAAGCAAAGAGTTCTGGCGAAGCAATTCATCTCGCTCAATTTGTAATTCAAGGAGAGATTTTTGAAAAGTCGCTAATGCCTGTGCACCATTGTTAGTAATGCGATCTTTATCATCTATATGGTCGCTAATTTTCTTCCTCAAAACTTTGATTTCTTTATTGGACTCAAGAAACATTCGTTTAAATTGGTTGGCAGCACTTAAACCAGATCTATGTTCGATTTCTAAAAGACGATATTTGGACTGAAGTTCATTTAATGAAAGGGAGTTAATTTTGTTTGATGAACTACTTAAAGAGTTGTTGAGGTGAGCGAGAAGAAGGTTATTATCCATAGGTTCAGGAAATGTATGGAGAAGAATAGCCTCATCGGAGAGATTATATACATCTGCGAAAGTAATAAGTCAGGTAGCAATAGGCGACCATTAAAATAAAAATAATAAAAGGAGGTAAAATTTTATACCATAAAGTTGCTGATTGGCATTTTGAAGAGAGGACACCTTATCCTTTTGGGAAGTAAGTTCGGTGTTTAACTTTTGAATTCTCTCGTCTTTCTCACGAGATGACGCAGCTTCGGTCTCTAATTCCTGAACCTTCTCGCTCAACCGCAAATTCTTCTTTTCAAGATTATTGTGCCTTCTCTCAAGGTCTGAGGCAACTACAAAGGAAGATCTTCCAACCTAGGAAAGGAGATAGAAAAGCTGTTAATACATATACAACAATATAAAGTCAATGGGGAGATATGATTGTATACATACCAAGGATCCAAGCGCATTCAAGAAGTCAGGAGACATAGTTCTAGAGACTCCATTGAAAGAATCATTGCCTTCCAGTAGAGTGGCATTCCATCGAAGCAATGTCAGAGTATCCTCCGACGGATCATTTTTGTAGCTTCTTTTCAATCTGGCTATCTGAAAGATTTCACAAATTCAGCAATTACAGAAAGGAAATTACGAAAGTCAAGTTTAAAGTCGAAAACATACCTCTTTCTTCTTCTCAGGCCATTTGAATTCCCAAGGATGATATCCTGCGAGATTCGCAGGAAGAATATGCGAGCCCGCGATATAAGGACCATTTAAGATCAAGGGTATGACCCACCATTTCTCATCTTTGGAATGACGAGGAGAGGTATTATTGCACTGGTGCCAATCAATGTCTTGCATGAGTAATTTGTCTTCGAGACATTATCATTTTTCTTCAAACGAACACCCCAAACGAGATCTCGCATTCACCATAGTTATCACCGAGTAATTTTCAAAGAAATTCTCCACAAGTGTATTTCTCCACTGCCTATTTCCAAGTCTGCGAATTTGGGATTTCTCGGCAAAGTGTTAGGGTATAAAGATCCTTTGCCTGCACCGCGGTTCGCGAACTCAAGCATCAGGCGAATACAATCGCCACTTAGTTGATAAACAGCCCGAGAGAATTTTTCATGGGCCAAAATTTCATAAAATAAAGGTAACTCAGGATCATACAAGGGAATAGGGAGTCCCGCGAGGAGCTGACCTAGCGAGACTATAATCCTCTGATCATTACATTGATGATCAGAGAAAAGATTTACAGAAAGAATGGATGAGGGTTCTTGATCAGGAATGGTTGACAGAGTAAAACCCTTCTCGAGCAACTTCTGTTGAACTTCTTCAAAAGGAGTTTTGTATCCACGACTGATGGAAGCCATCTATCAGTATGGGAATGAATGAAAGATCGGAGATCAAAAACAGCGCTAGAAAGGTTGAAGAAAAGCTTTACAGTAGCAGGAGCGCAAATTGCGGAAGGAGAGAGTCAAAGAAAGATTCCAGAGAGAAACTAAAGAATGAAAAGGAGGGGAAAAGAAAACTATATATAGGGAAAAAGATCCTCGAGAAAAACGAGGTCATTTAATGCGAAGAGACATGAACGGTCAAGAAAAAGTGGTTAGAAGAAACGTGTCAAGAGAAGGCATTAATAATCAAAATCCGTGTAAAAGTACAAAATCAAGATAAGCAGTCGCGGCAACAACATTGTAAAAATCTCATGGTACTCTTCCCTCGCAGGAGAGATAAGAGACGATACTTCATATATATCTCAAAGAAGCTCTGGAACTTCGCAAAAGAATAGAGGCAAGTACGTACTTTTCAAGTACAATATTCTTCTGCTCGTTCCTTCATCAACAAAGATCAAAGACTACTAGGACAACGGATTTTTCCTTCAAGATCGCCCTTCAAGCAATATTCAAGGAAAAAGAGGCAAGATGTAGGATCATAATATCGCAATGCATAGGGCTCGCGAGATCAATAAACGACAGTACCGCGAGGGAGACGCAGGAAACTAAAATAGACGACGCAATGGAAAACGACACACAAAACAACTGAAAGACATGGAACCTGGCGAGGGCAAAGAAGTGTCGCGAGATTGAATAGTTGTACATCGCGACACTTCGCGAGACATTCCGAAAATAAAGGATAGCTTAGTTTGTCATCCACTATGTATTACCCTATATAAAGGGTCGAGTGAGTCTGTTGTAGGAGAGATCTTTTTGGAATTGTTGCGCAAGTCATTAGGAGAGAGAAAGTTTAAGAGTGTTTTACTTGCTAAGTATAATTCCATCTTCCCTGTGTAGATAATTCATGAAATCAATCAATAAACATTCTCAATTATACATCTTTCAATGGACTAATTAACCAAAATATAGTGAGGGGTGTAGTGTGGGAAAACCTGCTACTACACTAAAATTTTCTAAAAGTTAATAAATGAAAGAAGTGGAAGACATCGCAAAGCAAATTTAAAAAAAAGAAATATACCTCTTTTGTCTTCTCAGGCCACTTAAACTCCCAAGGATGATAATTCGCGAGATTGGCTGGGAGTTCATGTGAGCCTGCGATATAAGGTCCACTCAGAAAAAGAGGTACAACCCACCACTTTTCATCTTTGGAGTGGCGAGGGGTATTATTTTTACCCGAATGCCAGTCAATGTCCTGCATGAGCAGTTTGTCAGCATCAACGTTATCATTTTTCTTCAATCGAACACCCCAACGAGATTTATCGTTTCTCATAGTTATGACTGAATAATTTGCAAAGAAGTTGTCCACAGTATACTTCTCGGCAATTATTGGTAAATTCGCAAATTGAGGATCTCTAACATCATCAGGATATAAAGATCCTTTACCGGCGCCACGATAGGCGAATTCAAGCATCAGACGAATACAATCGCCATTCAATTGATAAACAGCCCGCGAGAATTTCTCGTGAGCAAGAATCTCATAAAACAATGGTAATTCGGGATTATATAGAGGAATGGGGAGCCCTGCGAGGAGTTGACCTAGCGAGACTATGATTTTCTGATCATCACATTGATGATCAGAAAACAATTTTGCAGAAAGCATAGATGAAGGTTCTTGATTTGGAATGGTTGATAAAGTGAAACCTTTTTCCTTTAATTTCTGGTAAACATCATTGAAAAGTGGTGCGTATGTACGGCCAAGTAAAGCTATTACCAGAATATGGGAATGAAGGGAGAAGTGAAGAATCAAGAAAGAAGCAGTAGCAGAAGCGCAAGTTACGGAGAAGGGAAGTTGAAGGAAAATTGCAGAGAGAAATAAAAGAGAAGAAGGGAAAGATGAGAAAACTATATATAGAGAGAAAGATTTTGGAAAAGTAAGTGCATTTAATGCGAGATGGGACGTGAATGGTCAGAAATAAGCGGTTGGATGAAACGTGTCAAGAAAGGAATGGAAGAAAAGACATATGTTATAAATTTTATGTAAAAATTACGGGGTTAAAACAGATAAGGATGAGCTATTGCGGCATTTCAAGATATTGATTCTCATGATATTCTCTTCTTCGCAGAGAATACATGAGAAGAGGCAAGATGTAGGACTTAATATCGCGACAGCAATATTTCGCGAGATTAATAAACGACTACGTCGCGAAGGAGTCGCATGGAGATAAATAAATGACGTAATGGATGATGACAGTCAAAACATGAGGAAAGTGTGAAGACTTGGCGAGAATTAGGGGTGTCGCGAGGACAAGCAATTACACACTCGCGAGGATTCGCGAGTCGTTTCGAAAATAAAGGACAGACTTAGCTGTCATCCACTATGTAATACCCTATATAAAGGGTTGAGTAAGTCTGTTGTGGGGAGGGGTCCTTTTGAATTGTTAAGCAAATCATTAGGAGAGAGAAAATCAAGAGTGATTGTAATTTCTTTAGCTCTGTTCTACATTTCTTTGTAAACCTTTCAAGAAAACAATTAATAAAACACATTATTATTCATCTTCAAATGGATTGATTAAGCAAATTCGAGTGAGGGGTGTAGTGTAGGTTTTCCTGCAACTACATCTTAAAAATTAATAATTGACACATTTGAAACTCATACGTTTCCACATTTGGTTGAAAAGTTTTTAGTGGGAAAACAAAGTCAAACTGGGTATCATAGCCTGGGTAAACCACATCAACTAGAGGATGTGTTTCTAATAACTGAATTTCCTTATGGACATCACTAGGTTCAGGAAAACGTGTATGAAGATAATCTTGTAAAATGTTTGAGGCTCATATGTCAAGTCTCAAGTGAGGGATCTGTAGTTGCAGGAAATCCCACACTACACCCCTTACTCAGTTTTGCTTAATTAATCCATTGAAAGATGTGTGATCAAGAATATTTATTAATTGATTCCATGAAATGTTTACACAAGACAATAGAATTACACTTGGAAATTAAAGTGCTCTTAAACTTTCTCTCTCCTAATGACTTGCTCCACAATTCAAAAAGATCTCCCCTTTACAACAGATTCACTTAGCCCTTTATATAGGGTAATACATAATGGATGACAGCTAAGCTATCCTTTATTTTCGGGAATGTCTCGCGAAGTGTCGCAAATGCACAAATATTCCTTCTCGCGACACTTCTTAGCCCTCGCCAGGTTTCATGTCTTCCAATTGTTTTGTTTGTCGTTATTCATCGCGTCGTTTATTCTAGCTCTCTCGCGACTCCCTCGCGACACCGTCGTTTATTAATCCCGCGAACCTTGTCCGTTGCGATATTATGATCCTACATCTTGCCTCTTTTTCCTTGAATATTGCTTGAAGAGCGATTTTAAGGAAAAATTCATTGTTGTGATAATCCTTGGTTTTAACTGGTGAAGGAACGAGCGAAAGAATACTTTTCTTGAAAAGTACGTACTTGCCTCTATTCTTTTAGCGAAGTTCGAAGCTTCTTTGTAGTATATATATGAAGTTCCGTCTCCTGTCTCTCCTTACATCTCCTCTGCGAGGGAGAGAATGTCATGAGAATCAATATTTTGATTTGCCGCGACTACTTATCTTTATCCTGTTTGACTCCATACTATTACACAGATTTTGACTATTAAAGTCTTTTCTTGACACGTCTCTTCCAACCGTTTATTCTCGACCGTTCGTGTCTCTTCTCGCATTAAATGCCCTCATTTTTCTCAAGAATCTTTTTTTTTGATTTTTCTATATATAGCTTTCTTTTCCTCCTCTTTTCTTCCTTTAGTTTCTCTCTGCAACTCTTCTTGACTCTCTCCTTCCGCAATTTGCGCTCCTCCTACTGTAAATCTTTTCTTCATCCCTTCTAACGCTGATTCTAATCTCCAACCTCCCATCCATTCCCATACTGATGATGGCTTTCATTAGTCGTGCATATAAATCTTCTTTTGATGAAGTTCAACGAAGTTGCTCGAGAAGGGTTTTACTCTATCAACCATTCCCGATCAAGAATCTTCATCTATTCTTTCGCAAAGTTGTTTTTCGATCATCAATGTGATGATCAAAAAATTATAGTCTCGCTAGGTCGGCTTCTCGCAGGACTTCCCATTCCCTTATACAATCCCGAGATGCCTTTATTTTATGAAATCTTGGCCCATGAAAAATTCTCTCGGGCTGTTTATCAATTAAGTGGCGATTGCATTCGCCTAATGCTTGAGTTCGCGAACCGTGGTGCTGGCAAAGGATTTTTATACCCTAATACTGTTAGAAACCCCGATTTCACAGACTTGGAAATAGTTTGAGAAGTACACTGTAGAGAACTTTTTTGAAAATTATGCAGTGATAAAGATGAGGAATGCGAAATCTCGCTGGGGCATTCGCCTAAAAAAGAAGGATAATGTCCCTGAGGATAAATTACTCATGCAAGATATTGACTGGCACCCGGGCAACAATACTACTCCTCGCCACTCCAAAGATGAGAAGTGGTGGGTTGTACCCTTGATTTTAAATGGCCCTTACATCGCGGGCTCGCATATTCTTCCTGCGAATCTCGTAGGATATCATCCTTGGGAATTCAAATGGCCTGATAAGGCAAAAGAGGTATGTTTCCCACTTCAAATCTTGCTTTCGCAACTTTCTTTTTATATTTGCTGAGTTTGTGAAATTTTTCAGATCGCCAAATTGAGAAGAAGCTACAAGGATAATCCGTTGGAGAGTACTCTGACGATACTTCGATCGCTTACGGGTGAAGTAAGAAACATTTTCCTTTGTTATTTGAAACAATATTGTTGCCTCTGTTTCTTATCTTTAACCGTATGCGAAGGTTGGAGTTGAAGAAGCTGTGGCCGCGAAGATTAGAAGTAAGGGTAAAACCGTCGTTCGCAAAGATAAATCTTCTGCTCCATTATCTAAGAAGCGTAAGACTCAGTCTTCTTCTCGTCTTAGCTCAAGCTCCGAATCTTCTGACGAGGATAACCATGATTCGAATCCTTCTCTCGCTAAAGAGATTCCGTTGACCGGTTCTCCTATGGATCAGTTATCTAGCATCTTCTCAGACTCTTTCCAAGGAATGGGAGATGCTCCCCTAGCTTCTCTTTGTGGGGCTCTCGCAAATGTGTGTAATGCTGCTTTACTAGAGGGCAATAATTCTTTCAATGGAGCCTCTAGAATTGTGTCTCCTGACTTCTTGAATGCACTTGGGTCTTTGGTATGCATGCAGTCATATTTCCCTGTTAATTTTAAAAATTTTAAATATATATATTAACGGTTTTTCTATCTTCTTTCATAGGCTGGAAAAACTTCTTTTGTAGTTGCCTCAGATCTCGAGAGAAGACGCAACAATCTTGAAAAGAAAAATTTACAATTGAACAAGAAGACCCAAGAGCTGGAAATTGAAGCCGCGTCATCTCGCGATAAGATTCAAAAATTAGAAGCCGATCTGGACTCCCAAAAGGAGAGAGTATCTACCCTTCGTAATTCAAATCAAGCAACTTTATGGTATAGTAATTTTCAATTCTCAAATCCTTTTCATGTTATCTTTTATTTTTCTTTGTCTGACTATTATTCTCGCAGACGTGTATAATCTCTCCGAAGAATCCATTCTTCTTCATTCATTTCCCGAGCCTATGAATGATGATGTCCTCCTTACTCACCTCAATCAATCTCTAAGTAGTTCCTCGAATAAAACTAACCTCCTTTCATTAAAGGATCTTCAATCCAAATATCATCTCTTAGAGATCGAACATAGATCTAGTTTAAATCTAACTAATCGCTTTAAACGAATGTACCTTGATTCCGAGAAGAAAGTCAAAACTTTAAGGAAGAAAATTAGTGATCTCATAGATGAGAATGATCGCATTACTAATGAGAGGTGCAGACGTTAGCAGAATTCCACAAATCTCTTCTTGGTGTGCAAGTTGAACGAGATGAACTCCTTCATCAGAATACCATACTTAAGCAGCGAGAAGAGCAAGTTCGTTCACTTCTTATTATTAATAGTGACGATGAATTCGCCTGGGCTGCAAAAGTTTTAGATAATGCCAGGAATAATCTAGGTGTTGATGTTAGTCTTCATGCCGAGCATACTTCCTTGATTAAAGATATGATATTCCGATAGAGAAGGTTACTTATTATACCTTATCGCTTCTTACTTCGTAGTATTGCTTGTAAATTATTAACTTGTTGTTACTTATTTGTAGAATCCGAGAAGAGACTTCAAGTTAGAATTAGAGAGCTTGAATCTGAAAGAACAACTCGCCAGAATTTTCCAAGCGAGAATTGAAGAGCTTGAAATCGAAAAGAACAGCTCAAGAAAGAGTCTCTCCCTTCGCGAGAATAAATATTTCAAGTTGAAGAAACAATTTCTAACGACAGTGGCGAATTTTAATAATAATGCCGTTCGTTTTCGCAATGAAGCCATGGAGTATGTTTGTAATGACCACAATATCCCTCTCGCATTCATATCCCCGGCTTTTCGAAAAGGTTCCCGAGAATCGCCTGTCTCGGACGTTTCGATAGTGAGGCTAGCGAAGAAGAAAATTTCGCGATGAGAATAATAAGACCGAAGAATCGGATAAAGAAGAAGAATCACCAAAGAGATAATTCTTTTTGTTTTCTTCGCCGTAATATCTGTACATTTCGTATCTCTTTATCGTAGTGTACTTCTTGGATTGTTCCCCCTAAATTCAATCTTCACTCCCCTTTTTGGTAGTTCTTCCTTGTAATATAATTGGCTAACATTATTGATGTATAACTCTTTCATCATAAGATGAATAACAATATTCCATCTTTTCCATTCCCATACTTGCCTTTTTTATTTATCTTCAGATGGAAGATTTTAGTTGTCATCATGTATTTTGTTGGATAATTATTTTATTGTCATTGAAATGTATCGTTGCGACGAGGTCGCGGGTATCTTCATAAATTAAGAATCCTATTTATCTCGCCTTATCATTTCGGTAGTCTTTATTTTATCTCTTCTTGTTACGACAAGGTCGCAGTCGCCTTTACATTTTCATGCAATGGCCCATTGACCTTGCCTTATCATTTTTGTGTGGTCTTCCAAGTTAGACCTCCCTAATTAGAGGTCTTCCCCTGCCACCTTTTATCGCGACAAAATCGCAGGACGTCTTTACACTTGCATGTAAAGACCCATTGATCTTGCCTTATCATTTTCCAAGTATTTTTGCCTCTGCAGGATGTTTTAGTTGCGATAATATGACAGGCCTAGATATCCTTGAGAACATAAAGCCCCATGACATTGCCGTCTTGCGACGAAATCGCAGACGTCCGTACACTTTCGTGTAAAGACCCATTGATCTCGCCTTACCCTCGCGTTAGTATTATTGCCTCTCGCAGGATCATTGCACAAATATGACAAGCCTAAATTCTCTTGCGAAAACATAGCCTTATGACATTTGCGTCTGTTTTGACACTCCCCTAATGGAGAGCGTCGCCCTTATCATCTCCCGGTTGCCCCTTCAAGGAGGCGAAACATCGGCCATACAAGACTAGCTCCTCCCATCCGGTCTTAACAACAACCAGTTGTTTTCGCAGCCTCTTATCCCTTATACCTATAGGGTTTATGGTTACGAGACTGCACCCTAAGTGGAGTTTTCTTCGGGCGAGTGCAACATATGCCAAGACTTGCCAAGAATGGCCAGGGTAGGTTCATCCATCCCGGGCACTCTGGCTCAACCGTGTACCTCGGCGCCTTGAGCATACACTGACTCCTTGGAAGAGACCCTCGGTCGCCCAACCAGGGTATAACCTTATATATATAGTTGAGAATCCAAGGTACCTCTTCCGGATAGGCTTTCATGGGCCCCAAATTTTCATGACTCATGCTTCAGGAGCGGTGTAACCTTTCCCCTGAGCCATGTCGAGAGATACCCCCTTATATGACGCACTTTAGGTCTTACATTTGCCTCTTACGAAATGTTATTCGCGAACTAGGGTGTACGCCATAAAGGTTCGTCCCATTCTTTTACTCATTCATCTTTGTTAAATCATTCAATCATTCATGTTTCATTATTTGTTGATATTTGTTTACGAAGTATTCGCAAAATTCCATTTCATTTGTTGTATTTTCATTTTTCTTTCTTAACCGAATTCTCATATACTCTTGACTGCGAGATTCTCGCACATCATTACTTCAATTGCTACTTTTTCTCCTGCTTTTGTTGATTATTCACTTCTTATGCCTTTTGTTCCTCATATCCTTCGCTTCTTTATTATCATAATATTCGCTTTGTCTCTAGGCATTCACCTCGCGAGGTATGTTCGATCCTTACTTCTATAGCATCCACCATCAGTTTTTCCTTTCTCTCGCTCATCTCTCACATGTTGCTTCCAACCCTTTCTTTTGGCATTTCTTTCTTCGCAGCTTTCTACATCGACCTCATGACATTGCTGCGACTCCTTCCAATCTTCCTGTATAATACCAATGCCGTTTGGATGGGGGAATTTTATACATTGGTGGTATGTTGATGCGACCCCCAAGATTTCATGAAGCCAAGGCCTCCCAATCAGCGCATTATACGGAGATTCCACGTCAACCACACGTAATAAAACACCGTTGATAATCCTTGTAGAGGTATTCTCATGTGAACCTCTCCCTTTGGCTTGTTTGCAAAGTGCCATTAAAGCCATATATTTTGTATGTCGAGGGATCAAATCCTCATCCTTTCCTCCCATCGTCTTGTAAGTATGGTAAAAAGAATATTCACCGAACTTCCCGTATCGATTATGATTCGGTTGATCGCCCAAGCAATCTTATGCTTCATCATCTTCTCCATCAACTGGTTTTGGGTTAATCTCTAGTTTCACAACCAACGGGCTATCATGTGTTTCTCTCCCTTTTGGCACTTCATCTGCAGAGAAAGAGATAGTCTTCAGCTGCCACTTTTCTAACTGCGTCGTTCTCGCCAGACTCATTATTTCTTTATCACTAGCATCTCTCGCAAAGACTCTACTGAGCACGTTGTCATGAAAATCTTCGATTGTGCGATATGAGTGGACAATAGAATTGCAATTTAAATTTTTAGCTTTTGTTCCGACTTCTATCACAAATGTTTCCTTTCCTTTCGCTGACACTGTTCTGTGCATCTCTGGTGGTGGTGGTAATGTCTGGCCTATTTCTTATCCCTTTAGAAAGTGATTCACTTCCTTCCCCGATCAATCATCCTGAGAATAATTCTCTTTATGTTTCTACAATCGTTTGTTTGATGCCCATGGAAGCGGTGATAAGAGCAAAACTCATGACTTCTATCGCCTGGCGGTGGTTCCATTCCCACGTTCCAAGGTGCTGGTACATTTTCCATCACAAGTATAGCTTCCCAGATCTTTTCCACACTAGCATTCAGTGGAGGCATCTTAATCTCTTCCCATACTATTCTCGCGACTTCTCGCCCTCCATGGTTATTTTGCCTTCGTCCACCGTAAGTTTCTTGCACATGATCTAGCCTCTGAATCTTATTATTGCTGCCACGGTTGTAGTAGTTCCTTTCTCGTTCAAACTCTTCCTGGTCGCGGCTTCCCATGGCTACTATCTTTCGCTGTCCATCATCAGCCTTCCTTGCTTGCTGTCCTTGCGAAGTTCTCGCCACTGTATTTATGAATTGAGGCAACAAGCTTGCGTTCGCAGCATTCGAGCTTGTGTTCGCGATCGGATAAGAATCCATTTCATTCTCGTCTTTCTTCTAAGGCAATATATTCTTCCCGTAACTCTCGCAGCTTCGCCATCGTGATTGTATTTTTGATTCTAAAAATTTGAATGTATAACAAGTTAGTCGCGAAGAGAGCATTCACAAATGAGAGGATGAGATATCTTTCCTCAACCCGTCCCGCCATTTCGCTACACATGGTCCTCCATCTTATTGTCAATCGCCTTAAGCTCTCGCCAACTCTTTGTTTCAATCCGAATACATCTTCAATACACTGGTCGTGAAGAGTTGTTACTTATGTATGCTCCCGGAATGTGGCTTGTAAATGGTTAAATGATGTGATTGTGTTCCTTGGCAGACCTTCAAACCATTTTAGTGCTTCTCCTATTAGGCTTGATGCGAAATATTTGCACAAGATAGCATCATGATTCTCCCACCGCAACATACATCTCATATAAGCCTTGATATGTTGTACCGCACAAAGTTGTTCCATCAAAGATGTTGGTTAATGCGGGTAGATTGCACTTAGGAGGTATTCCTCCCATCTCGTACTTCTAGCGTGAAGGGATTCTTCGCAGCTTCGCGATGGCTTCGTCCAATTGTTTCCTTCCTCCTTCCCTTCTATTATTCAAGAATCCTCTCATTTCAGCCAGTTCTCTTAAGATTTGTTCATTTGCCTCTTTAATTTGATTCTACCTGGTCTTTTTAGCTCGCCTCTCTCCTTCTACGCTCGTACTGTTTTGACCTTCTTGCTCGTTATTTTCTTCTCTCCTTTCCCCCGCGACGTTCTTCTTCGTTTCTTTCTTCAATTCGCACGCCATCATATCGGTTGTTCTCTCTTCTTGGCTGTCTCTCAGCTCTCCTCTGCAACCCCTCATATTCTTCATTAATATTTCTATTGGTACGATTTTGTTCCCTCCTTCTTTCCCGGTTGTCGTGGTTATTCTGCCGGATTGCCTCTTCCATTTCTTGATTTTCCATTTCTGCTCTT
Source organism: Papaver armeniacum (assembly GCA_023531295.1). Lineage (NCBI taxonomy): Eukaryota > Viridiplantae > Streptophyta > Magnoliopsida > Ranunculales > Papaveraceae > Papaver > Papaver armeniacum. Next base: position 373,263 of record JAJJWW010003906.1, read on the forward strand.
ACCCTTTCTCTCTCGCGAGCTAGCCGTGCTTGTTCAATGTAGTGCCTCTCAATGTCATCCTCAATCTCTCTGTTTCTTCTCAATGCTTCTCTCCCGTGCAATATTATTCTCCCTTCAGCAGCTGGGTCATTCGGCCCTTGGAGTTGCATGTTTCCTTGATTTTCCCTATTCCGCTCATCTTGAAGATTTTCGGGGCCGAGGAATATAACGATCTTCCATTTCCCCTCTTCTCTCGCCATGCTCTGTGCTTGGATTTTGTGTTTCTTGTTGGTTTTCTTCCTCGGTACTTTCTGTTGGTAAAACTCTCCTTCTTTCTTCCCTAATCGATCTTGAACTTGATCTCACACTACTTCTTGATCTCCTATTTTGCAATCTCATATTTTCCATCCTCAATTCATGATTCTGTCTTGTCAAGTTTGCTCGTTCCTCTACCTCTAGTCGTCTCTCTTCATGTATTGTTTGTCTCAATCTTTCTAACGCTGCGATTTCCTCATTTCCTGGATTCATTTCTCCATTCATTCCTTGCTCTCCTCCTCCTTGTCCATTGTTCACCAGTCACTGCTCGCTCCTCTTCCCTCTCGTCTTCGTAATCAGACCTCCAAGTATGTACACTTACTCTATCATAATCCACACTGCGTTTGCTACGGGGAGATCGGTGGCTGATTTTGATTTTCTTCATCATTTCTCATATTCATCCTTGATGATTCTCCCTGTTTCATTCCTCCTTTCTCCAAAGCAAGTCTCCCACTTCTTCTTACAATCGTTGGTTGCCCTTGTACATTTCTTCTTCTAGCCATTTTTCTTTTTCAATGAATTCTTGAGTATCACTCCAAATCTTTTCTCTATTAACCCAAATTCTTTCCATTTTCTCGTCAATCTCTGCTCTCTCCCCTGTTTCTAGCGCATATGTAGTTGCAGGAAATCCCACACTACACCCTTACTCGCTTTTGCTTAATTAATCCATTGAAAGATGTGTGATCAAGAATATTTATTAATTGATTCCATGAAATGTTTACACAAGACAATAGAATTACACTTGGAAATTAAAGCGCTCTTAAACTTTCTCTCTCCTAATGACTTGCTCCACAATTCAAAAAGATCTCCCCTTTACAACAGATTCACTTAGCCCTTTATATAGGGTAATACATAATGGATGACAGCTAAGCTATCCTTTATTTTCGGGAATGTCTCGCGAAGTGTCGCAAATGCACAAATATTCCTTCTCGCGACACTTCTTAGCCCTCGCCAGGTTTCATGTCTTCCAATTGTTTTGTTTGTCGTTATTCATCGCGTCGTTTATTCTAGCTCCCTGCGACTCCCTCGCGACACCGTCGTTTATTAATCCCGCGAACCTTGTCCGTTGCGATATTATGATCCTACAGGATCTTTATAAGAGTCAATGGTAAGGTATAGGGAGAATGATAATTAACCCCAAACTTAGCGTTTTCAGTGTCTGTAGATACACTAGTCACAATCTCCCTAATTTCTAGGTCATCAGATTCCTGAAAATGGTTAATTGATTCTTCTAAGTTATAATCGGGAGGTGCATCCTCACTCATATTTGAAAGCTCTACGAATTCATCTTCTTTGTCTAAGACTAATGTTTTGAAATCGTTGGACTCTAAAATAGTATTTGAGTATAAACTCGTTCCTTTGAACCATTATAGGCTTTGTAATCAAAAGGAAATACTACATTATCTAAATAAGTGGTATCTCTACCCACATCCTCGTCTTTTTCAATAGGTGAGTAATCATCAAAATTATCGGGATTTGAACCAGAAGTAACACTATCATCATAAACTTCATTTGGAGTAACAAATTCCTGATTACTAATGTCAGATTCTTCATCAACACTATCCTCATCATAATCATCATTATAATACAGTAAAACCTCTATATAAGCATACTCTATAACGGAATAAACCCCACAAATGAATAAAAAAATTTAGTCCCGATTTGGCTTAATCTTTGTAAAATTTACCTCTGTATAAGATTAAACTCCATATAAGAATAATTTTATGTGGTCCCAATAATATTCTGAAACAGAGGTTTTACTGTAACATGAAAATGGTTGACCCTCATCTAAATAAGTAGTGTTACCAATTTGATCCTCGTCATCTTGATTATGCAAATAACTATCCTCATTTTCAAGGGTACTATTTGGAAAAATTGTATTGGAAATTAAGATTATTCCGAGCAATTTTTTCATTCGTCTCAGCCATCAGCTTCAGGGATTCCTCTATAGAAAGTTTTCTTTCGTTAATAACTAAGTTATTTGTCTCTGCTATCTTACGTGTCGACTCCTCTAATTTCCTGAGGGAGTCTTCTAAAGGAGGAATAGGAACAAAAAGATCATAAAAAGGATTAGTTTTCAACATTTTGATTGTATTATCCAAAGACGAGGAACTAGCACTATAATATTCATTATTTTCTTGCTCGTATGACCGGTGCGTGTGTGGATAGTAATTAGGCTCACCGTGGGATGAGCCATAACCTTCAAAAGATTGATGTTCCCAACTACTATTCACACTATGGTCAAAGTAGTAATATCCATTTTAAAAATTAGTCGGATATTCATTGTAGTGGCTATTGTAATACCAGTTCGACATTCAATTTTGGGTGGGTGTGTGTTGTCATAAAGAAAACCCACTAACAGGGGATTCGTGGGTGGATAGAGTCTTACCTCTCGTACCAGATGGGCAATGATTCGTTGAAGTCGACTCAGGCCACTGACTCCTATGTCAGTGTACGAACCCGAGGGGCCGAGACAGTATTGTAACTGTCGTCCTTCCCTACAAACATATTTTATTTAATACTACCCTTCTGTAGGGTTTAAAAATAATAATAAAGTCCAAGTCCAAAATAAAGTGCAAAATGAATGTCCAAAAATAAAAATTAAAATTAAAATAATAAAACAAACCCTAATACAAAAAATCTAAAAATAAAAACAATAAATAAATAAATCTAAAACCTAAAACCTAAAACCTAAATACAAGTCCCTAGCAGCGACGCCAAAAATTGATGTGTTGTAGAAAGTGGTAAGAAAGATGTTGTTCACTCGGACTTGTGGAGACTCGGCTTAAGACTTAAAAATAAAAATAAAGGAAATATATATAAAAGGTTGTCACGATATCGAGAGGTACTGAGACTCAAGATTCTACAAATTCTCATTCATGTGGTTCAACTAATAATTCTAGACATTCACAGCTCAAATAATATTTTATTGACTCTAATTCATTGCCGAAAGTAGATTTTGAAAGCAGTGACTGTAAATCTAAAGCATTAGACATCAAACACTTAAGAAAGCATGGCCCATCAATTGAAATCACAATCATTCAATAAAAATCATAAATCAACTAAAAATCAATGCAATAAGTCATAAAAGTATTAATAAAATTACCACAGTGACGAAAAAAGGCTTCTTCCATTGTCCCAGTATTGGGGTTTAGCTCTTCATGGTGAAAACACAATCAAAATAATAATCCATAGCCCAAAAGGTGTTTATATTAAAGAAATATGAGAAAATAGCAAAAACAGCTCAATTCCAACGTTTATAAACGTCGCAAACTGACTGTTACAGAGGTTTGATTTGAAAAGATAAAACACAGACACAGAAAGCCTTTCGCAAGCACTTCCCAAAGCAACAGAATCTTCGACACTCTGCTTCAGTTCGCGACTGACTTAGTCAGGTGTTTGTTCGTCGTCTTCTTCTTCTCTCCTGCTGCTGCAGGTTTCTCTGCATCTTTCTTTTCTGCTTTGTAACTGCTCCTAATCCTCCGTATCGACCCCCAATCACTCTGTTAGAGCACTGCTCGGTCTAACTCTCAAGCATTGCTATCTCAAGCTTGTTTGTCAAGTTTAGTTGTCAAAACTATAAATCTTGATTTCTAGTCTACATATAGCCATGTCTCGGATTAGGATAGAATGTGTTGTTGAGGTGTAGACTTCACGGCGTTCATCGATTGAAGACGAAGAACTACTAAGGGGAGCTTGTAGAACTTCATCAACAAAAGGTATGTGGAGACTTGAACTCATCTGTCACTTAGAAGTCTATTTCTATTCTATATGTTATTGAGACAAAAGTCGTATAGCTATATAGACTTTAATTTATACACATTTGATATTTCGAGCTGAGTTTAACTCGCTTACATATTTCTCGAAATATGTGTTGGTAAGATTTCGCTTTAACCAAGTTCATCTTATATTCTTGATGAAAGTCAAAATATGATCATGTGAAAATCGCCTGGTAACATCTTATATGATTTGTGTGAGATAGTCAATTGATGTAGACTCGGAATGTTTCGTATTGATCGTTTGATCACTTGAAAATTGCTTTGAAGCTAATAGTTTGTGTGAGACTGCTTTTGTCATCTTCTAAGAATGTTTCAATGATTAATATGGGAATTTAGAACAATTAACCATTGATCGGATATAGCACAGTATGCGTACTTGTATGCTAACTTGTGCAAGATATTCCAAGATTGAGAACTATAGTATGCATACATGTATGCGTACTGGTTAATCAGTTGAAGTTCGGGAACTATAGTATGCATACCCGTATGCGTACTGGTTAATCAGTTGGAGTCCGGGAACTATAGTATGCATACCCGTACGCATACTGATTCAACTGAGTTCGGTCATATACGATAGTATGCGTACCTGTTTGCATACTGGCGAACACAGACCAAGTCCGGCTACTTATAGCCTGTTTGGATACGTCCACAGAAGTAACTTTTCTACTTCTGGAATTAGATAAGTCAGAAGCTCGTTTGGTGTTTTGAAAACGACTTTTAGAAGTAGAAAACTGACTTTTTTTTCGGAGCCAACATTTTTTGCTTTTCTCAGAAGCAACTTCTGAGCTCGTTATTTTTGTCCCTCGTTTTCTTTCTCTCTTCGTTAAAATCAAGGGTATATTAATTAAATGCCCTTAGTTTTCACCTCCAACTCCACCACCATCAGCGCCTCCGCCACCACCACCTCCATCGTCGCCGCCACCACCACCACTGACAGCAGTCCACCACCACCGCCATCACTCCACCACCGCCGCCACCAATCCACCACAACCACCGCCACCAGTCCACCACCACCGCCACCGCCACCAGTCCACCACAACCGCCACCAGTCCACCACTACCATTTTACCACCGCCACATCTAACTCCACTGCAACCAATAGCAGCACCACCACCGCCGCCTCGACTGCCGCGCCGTCGCCGCCAGTCCACCACCACTGCCGATCGTATCAACAACCGAAGTTGATCCAAAAAAGAAAAAGAAAAGGAAATTAATAAAATAAATATGGCGTCATCACCCGAAGTTGATCCCAAAAATAAAAATTAGAAAATAATAACAAAAAAAATAATATGGTGTCAACAACCGAAGTTGACCCCCAAAATTAAAACTTCAAAAAAATGTTCGGATTATGTATGGTGTCAACAACCAAAGTTAATCCCAAAATCTAGTATCAACAACCAAAAATCTACTATCAACAACCAAAGTTGACACCAAAATTAATAATTTAGAAAGTGTGGTATCAACCAGTGTAGTCAAAATCGCTCTCCAAGGCCGATTACTCACCGAGTAATCGCTACAAGCTCTATGACCGAGGCGATTTCCGATTCCAAGGCCTCTCCGATTTTTAGCAATTAAGGCGGCCGATTTGGGCTGATTTTTTAGCAAAACGAGTTAACAATTTTTAAGAGTTGGCCTTGCATGCACTTAAATCATAAAATAAAATATTCATAACCCTTAGATGAGAGTTATAAAATAGAAAAACCTCTAAATACATGATAAATACGATCAATATAATAATATTACACACTTAATTACATCATAATGTTAAAATTTGAATTTTAATTAGGTACAAATCATGACTTATGAGCAGCAATATATAAATTATTAATAAATAGATTCCGAGTATTAGACCGAGTTTTGGAGATTTCCAAGTCCGAACTTATTGCTCCTCGCTCCAAACTCCACAACCGAGTAGAACCGAGGAACGATTTCGATTACTTTGGTATCAACAACCAAAGTTGATCTCAAAATATGGTGTCAACAACTAAAGTTGATCCCAAAATATGGTGTCAACAACTAATGTTGATCCCAAAAATTTGACATATTCGAATGAATGAACCTGACGTGAATCGAACATGCATTTTCTGACTAGAGTCAGTTGTGATACCATTACACCACAAATTCTTCTAATGTAACTATTTCGTGATGCTTCTGAAATTCAAGATATTAGATTGCAAAATCTCTTAAATGGCTTAACAACACTAAATTGCTCGTCAGTGTTGGGGACTACAGGAAAGGCACAAGTAGTAGAGACTAAACTATAGCAGCATTGGTGTAATAACTTACAAATTGACCGATAAGAAAGGTAAACAGATATTAAGCATAGCAAAGAATCTTGTGAAATTCAAAAGGGAATGGATGAGATTCACCTCTGTTTGGGTCAGGTCTGCATGTATACAATCGATCCTAATATTGTCAAAAAGCTCATACCTTGCTTTGGACAAACACTAGTACAGGTAGGTTCAAACTCTGCAGACACATTTCAGATACACCTATAATTAGGTTGGGAGTGATCTAATTAAATCACTGATGCATGTCACTGACAACAAACCATAACTAATAGCAGTGTGTAAAGAAAAACAAGAAAATAAAATACTAATTACAATTATACCTCCGCGAAAACTTTGTCGAATAGCAAACACCTTACATTCTTCAGATCCAGGGAAAACAAGTTTTTGTTTAATCAATTCTGATACAGAATTCCTGTTCCACGAAGCAGAGACTTTAGCATAAAGGCTTATTATGGGTCTCCCAACCAAGAAAGCAACGAAAAAAATACTTTCATTGTTCCCCACAAAAACTAATCTTTCGGATCAGAATATCGCGACATCAATATTTCGCGAGATTAATAAA